>JAVJAQ010005545.1:235697-624388 GCA_032362365.1 Zygogramma bicolorata | reverse complement strand
TTCCAAATTACATGGCAAGAAATTGTACAGAACAACTAATTGTTCGTACTTCTATCACTCAACGATCTAACTTCTATCTGATCTTGTCCTAATCTCAACTCTATCTGTAATTGTTGCTTCCTGCGAATTCGCAATTTATATATGATTTCCCCTCCTGACGTAGATTTCTTTAAACAAAGGAAGTTTGCACGTGCAACCCAAATTCCACTTTTCGATGAACAACAAGCTCATTAATCTTAATTATTCATCAGGGTTAGCTAGACACAAAGCATATCGCCGCTTTCGACGTGTCATGGTCAAACATCTGCTCGGATTCTATTTTTACAACAATACCTCCCTCTCTTAAATGTTCGCACATACGCGAATTAATAACTTGATTCATTTCAGTTCTGGCTTTGCAGCGCGACGTTCGTATATGTGAGTAATCTTATGATTAGTTCTTACTATACTCGGTACATATTTGATCTTGATTTACTTTACTGAAAATGTTTTCTGAATTTCTTCTCGACGTAGCAAAGCAGTTACTGAATGATATTTTAAATAATCTTTCTTATTTTTAAATGAAATTACAGTACTTCAGAAACTATAATATTTTTTTTTGTCGACTTTGAACTGAGATAACTTCAGCTGAAACATTCGGATATTAACTGAATATTGAGAGATTCATTACACACTAAATGGCCTGCGTGGTCACCAGATTTGAATCCTTTGGATCATTTTCTGTGGGGCCATCTGAATAATGTTATTTATAAAAAGAAACCAGCAAATATTGAAGATGTACAAGAGAAAATTCGAACAGAAATAAACCATATTACGCAAGAAACCATACACAAGGTTCAACAAGAATTTGTACACCGTTTGGGCTACTGTCAAATACAGCAAGGGCTGCAGTCCGAACATTTATAATGTCATGTATTCCAGCATAAGCTGTCCGATAGACAATAAGTATTTTTGATAATTATTGTTAATTTACCTAATGAAGAATGTTACGCGTTACTTTATCACCACACACAAAACTATTGTATTTTTGTCCACCCTGTACAAATTGGAATCAACATGTGATACATTTTTGGAATCAGCTCAGCTAGAGTGATCCGAAAATTGAGACAAAATGGGGGTGTTCCAAAAAAAAATGACGGTGACGTCATTACTCGAACGTAATTCACCCTGTATATTAGATTAATATTTTAAAATACGGTAAATTAAAATAAAAAATCGACGTGTTCCAGGATTATTCCTTAAAATGACCTGTTTAGCTAAAAATGAATTTGTTCCATACTTCACGGTCACACTGTATGTTAAATACGGTCACACCGAGAAAAGAATGCTCTTTCAGACTCTGGTTCACAGAGATCATACATCTTGTCAAAATGTGCTATTGACTTGTCAGCTGTCGTGAAAGGAACTGAAAACGTTATACAGGGACTTTTTGGTGGTTTATCTATCCCGGCAGTTCATGAAATTTATGAAATCACATTGAAAAATTTGAGTCACACTTTTCAGTGCCAAGCGACAGTTTTGAGCCAATCGAAAATTTGCGGTTCACTTCCTAGGCTCAACGATTTATCGGTTATCAACGAACTGAAAATGAAAAATATAGATTTAGCGGATATAAATTGTAACGATTTTATCGTTTCACGAAATAATTTATTAAATTAATTTGAATATTGAATTCATAAAGAGCATTCCTAATGACACCTAGGGGAAAGGAGCCTAACTTCTATCTATTTATCTAAATATCGAGTTCTGTATTATTAAAAGTACTTCATTTATCCTAATTAATGGCAGTTTGAACGCCGGAAAAATCGGTTATGAATCGATCGCGCAAGTCCTTTTTGACGAGGCTGGATCGATATGATTCTTTAGGGTGAAGCTTGGCCCTTTTAGAGAGATTCAGGCTTCTTGATCGATTGTTGGTACTGACTGATAGATAAGATTTTGTTTTCAACTTTTCTCCGGTAGAAATCGAAGTAAAGCCTTTTGAATTTGTGGAGTGCTGATAGGACTATGATACAAAAGGTATGTTGATTAGATTCTGACGCTGTCGCACCCCCTGGAACTCTAGGAGAAGAGTGACAGGGTAGGCAACGCAAAGTGCACCGGCAGCTCTAGGTCAGTAGCATAAGTGGCTTGGGCTAGGATCTTGCTGAGTGGCCGGGTGAGCGCCACTTAGTTTGATTCTGAAGGAAACTAAGAAAAAGTAAAAGGTGTTTACATGAAGGTCTCTTGGTAATTATTAAAAACAAACTTGTGGACTCAAACTATGTTTAATGGGTTTATTACTTTTTCACAAATATTCAATTGAACTGTCTGAAATCAGCAATTATCTTATGCGAGTAAATAATTAGGAGGGACAAATCGTTGTTCAAAACAAGAGAGTAATACCCGATAAGTGCAAATACCTGTAGAACTAAAGGAATTCCTTTTCTTCCCCCACTATAGTACTATAGTAAGTTCACAAATTAATCATACCTCCTCTGAGGATATTAAGAAAATATGAATATGATATATAGTTATAACCTTGGAAATTGTTGTAATATTTGTAATTATAATATTTGGAAATGATGGTGAAAGTTGCAAATCAATAATAATCTTTCTCTTACGAATACGCCTTGGTCTCTGATTGCAAATGTCGACACTACGATGTCACTGCACGAAGATAGAGGAGATATACAACTACTGCTGTAACCCTCGGTCCTGAAGGTCGATGAGCCCTGATAGGTAGTGTTCTTCTGCAGTGAGAAGACTGGTACAGCAGTGCAGGTTTTCAGGGCGACTGGAGGACACTCCAGAGGTGGTAGCGGATGTAATCGGTGCTCCTGGTGGTGATGTTCTAAGAAAGGACGAGTACTCCGTCCAGAGAGTAAGACTGGTACGCAACACCTTGACTGCAGTTTTCACAACGGAGGCTTGCAGAACGTGAGTCGGAAACAAGCGGTCAGCAACAGGGATGTTGTTAACCCCAAAGATAGCGTGGACCACGGGAAAGGTTTGAACCACCAGCACAGCGTGAGCCACCAGAACGGCGTCGGCCACAAGAACAACGTGGACCCCAAGAAGACCGTGGACCACCAGGACAACGTGGACCAGAAAAACATGAACCAGAAGAAGGCCCTCAAATCTATGAAATAGAAAATCGAAGACTTGAAAAATGGCTCTAGTGATAGAAAAATGAACTCACCTCCTAACAGGATGGCCTTCACACTCGACAAACAAAACAGGAATGAATTCCGAAACCTCGCCATTTCGCCAACTTTCACAGACATTTTAGGAAAAAAAGAACTTCCTGTTCGACTCAATCATTAAGTTGTACAAAAAAAACTTTAGATGCTAGAAATCGTTTCGACGCAGAAACACAAACGGAAACAGTGACCTTCACCTGTCAAACTTGAAACATCCGAGCGGTTTGAATTGTAGCGGGAAAGTTACTGAAATACGTGGCCCCAGAGTTCGACTATTCGAATATGCTAAATTCTACCGTTCTGTAATAATCAGAGCGCGAAAGCGGAACGATTAGGTCCTTACAGTAGACTATTAAAAAACAAAACTTGAAGAATTGTCTCTCACTTCCTTGACAGCGAGTGGTAGACACCTGCAGCTTTGTATGCGACCACCACCAAAATCATGATCATGAATTTGAAGGACATCTATGAGGGAGAGTCCCAAGCACGGTTACTCATTTTCGAAATAAAACTTCACACCGCCAGTAAATGGCCCTGTAATTCCATGTTACAATCGTTATGACTTATGGATATTATATTTCTCTGCAATTTGAAAGAAAATTCCTTTATACAAGGTGGACTCCAATGAATATTTTATTTGAAAATAAATGAAATTTTCACTACCCTGACGTTATCAGCATTATCGGTAGCTGAAAAGTTAATTTTCATGCTACAACGCTTCTGGTAGTTTTCTTGCTTTTAATTGTGATTGATTAACATTTTTGATTGGCACAGGGAGGCCATGTTTTTCAGGTTTCTGTGGGAGAGATCTCGATTCATCGCGTTAATGAGAAATGATTGTCAGGCATTTTTGTGGAATACTGTAGCCACATGACGTTCCTAATTGAATTCTGTATTTATTAGTTTCATTGCGATGGATTTGAATAAGATACATACAACAGTTGGTTGAGGAAACCATCTTGATTTGTTTACAGAATTATTTTCAATTGCTTGGCAATTGAACTTTCTATTGTTTATGAACTGTGACTGTTTGTCCTCATATTTTCAGAATCCGTTCCTGACCAGCTGAATTCAAGCAATTGAAGCTGTATAGTAATTTCATTGGTTGGCTGGAAAATGAATTTCGAATAATTGATGACAACAAATTTTTGGAAAGCAGTTCAACTCGCATGATTCTTGGTCCAGACCATCTTCAGAGGGTATCTCAGGTAAGTAGCACATGTTTTTGTAATTTATGAAATTTCAATTAATCTATTGAATGAAGTGTGTGTTACTGCCTGAATCACTTTTACAGTGACTCCAGGAACTTGTTAGGGTTCTCAAGGGCCAGAAAGTTCGTTTTTTTTATTATTTTGATGATTTATTCATTATATTTGTTGGTACATTTTGATAATCATCCAGTATCATTATTTCTATAGGTACGTTTGTATATAATAATCAATCGAGATTTTGTATTGTAATAGCTATATGCTTTGGATCGAACGGCCAATTTACAACGACATAATTGTAACTGTTGAGTTTTGAGACTGATTCTAATACGTACTGTATTGTTTTACAGGATTTGTTGAATCGAGTTGGCCCATATGGAATACTAGCACCTAAAAATCAGGTCCACTGAATACAGGGAGCCACATTGGAGAGTTTGATCGGTACCCATCAACGATACCTTGGTCTACGTTGTGAAAGGAGCGAAGGTAGACGTACCACCCTTAAGCTTTCTGAGGACACCAGGTTTTTCTTCGTAAAACCGACAGATACAGCGATAGTACTATTCACAGATCAGTAAATCAAGTAATATTCAAGTATTAAGACAGTCACAAGATTATTAGACACTAGAGTTGGATCTTGGTCCATGTCAATTACAGTTTTGTATATTCCAGTTATGTATATACTCCAAGTTAGTATACATTTCAGTTTTGTACACTTTCCAGTTTTGTATACGTTCCAGTTTGTACAAATTGAATATATGTTATATAGTATTTAGTTATTTCAGTTGCTCATCCATTGGTTTGAAAGGAAGAAATTAGACTTTGGGGTTCATTCAGGGGAAGTTTGAATTTTTATCTTCTTCAAGGATTCATATTTGCATTTTGATCCAAACAAAAAAATTCTGGCGCCATTCAAATAAACATTCCTTCGAGTCACATTTATAAATTAAGTACTAGGAAGGCGTCCAAAGAAGTTTGGATACAAGTTCCTCTCCACAAAATTTCACCGACAAATATAGTCATCATCAAATTGACCACTCTGAAGTTGATAGCAGTATCAAATGTAACAGACCATTAACTCAAGGTTCTGCCAATATACCAACAAGATCCGCCATATTTCCATCCAACTCGATATCGAGCAGTTCAATTTCCAGTTCCTTGTCGCGCCGTTCCAGTGACAGATACAGTCATCGAAGTAGAGACTACTTGGAAGAGGATAGCAGTGGAGAGAGAAGCGCAAACAGCTTCAACACCATCAGACCATTGGTACAAGGCACTGCCAAAACACTCGGTCTCAATGGGCTAAAGAACATCGGAAACACTTGTTCTATGAATAGCGTCATCCAGTGCCTGTCCAACACGAGATGGTTGCTTGAGTACTTGAGAAAAGATGTGTACATGAAAGATATTAATACCAGTATCTCGAGTATGAAGGGCGCTCTAATTGAAGCGTTCGCGGAAGTCATCAAACACTATGGTCCGAAGATTCATCTGACAGAGTAATGAATACAGTCTCCCTGAAAAGCCAGATTCAACATTTTATTTCTCAATAGTACGAGAAAAATTGAGAAAAAAATTGAGAAGTGACGGCTTATAATCGATGTATTCATAACATTGGTTTCCACTGATAGTTTGAAAAAAAGTTGAGATGATTTGTCAATAGTACGAGAAAAGTTGAAGAAAATTGAGAAGTGACGGCTTATAATCGATGTATTCATAACATTGGTTCACAATGATAGTTTAAATAAAAGTTGAGTTGATTTCTTGAATTTTTTTGTCAATTTTTCTCGTACTATTGAGAAATCAACCCAACTTTTTTTTAAACTATCATCGGACACCAATGGTATGAATACATCGATTGTTTGCCGTCACTTTTCAATATTTGTCTCAATTTTTCTCGTACTATAGAGAAATCAACTCAACTTCTTTTCAAACTATCATTGGAAACCAATGGTATAAATACATCGATTATGTGCCGTCAATTTTAAATTTTTTTGTCAATTTTTCTCGTACTATAGAGAAATCAACTCAACTTTTTTTTAACTATCATTGGATACCAATGGTTTGAATACATCGATTATATGCCGTCAATTGTTTGGAGTTTTCAATATTTTCTCATAGTTCCCCAAAGTATTTTTTTTCTATCACCTATCAATACAAATTCAACTCATCCCCTCTGAAAATCATGTTAAATCTATCATCGGATACCAATGGTGTGAATACAGAGATTCTATGCAGTCACTCGTTTCAACTTATCATTTGTTTTTGATAGTTCCCGTGAGAATTTATATTTATCACCGATCAATTGAAATTCAACCCCTCTGAGACTCGCCTTGAAACTATTTTTGGATACCAATAGTGTCACTACAGCGATTCTATGCCATCAGTTGTTCAAAATCTCCAGTTTCTACATAATACGACTCTTACATATTTCATCGCTATCAACGATGCCCACGGAACATTACATGCATTTTCTGTTGACGAAATTCAATTCATTTTCTGATTTTACGTCGTTGGAGTAGTTTTCTCTGATGAAATTTGGTGGTTGTGACGAACGGGAGACTGATCGGTTACGTCATCCTAGGATTTTTCATACTTTGTCGTTTTTGATTGACAAAAAGGTTCACTTACCCGTTTTATTCATAGGATAGGGATAAGTGGATTCATGAAAAAAAGTTACTTACCTTAGTTGAATTTATAAATCCAGCATTAGTCAATATCTGTGTAAAAAAGATAAGAAACATTTTAGATACGCCATCTACAAGATAATGTCGGTATTTCCGTTCACTTGACAATGGACAACAGTTTTCTTCTTTGAAGAGAAAAATAATTGTCACTTTGACTGAAATGTTGAAAGAAAGCCAATGAAGCTTCAACATTCAACATAAATAACGCTGATCTGTACGTAATAGCGCTCTTGTGGAATAATGAGTTGAAATAGAAGTTCATACATGTAATGAGAAATGACTTGGAAACAAACTCCCGAATGCCATCTATCCGTAATGTCAAAACTAACAGGAGACTGAACGGTTACGTCATCCTAGGATTTTTCATACTTAGTCGTTTTCGAGTCGATTGAATTTTATTTTTCGTCGATATTTCCTAAACTATTGAACCTAAAGGAAAAATAATTTTAGGTTTTTATAGTATTCGACGAGATCTACAATTTCACTCCCATGACAAATTTTGATAAAGTGAGTGGTTTCGGAGATATAGTTTGTTTTCTTAAAAAAAATCATATTTCCCGTACTGTTCATTTTAGAAAAAAAATATTTGGGGTCTTCATAGTATACATTGAGCTGATCATTTTTTTACTCTTGGTGATTTTTGATTTTCTCATCCGTTTCCGAGATATTTACAAAAAAAACTCCAGAAAAAAATGAATTTCAGAAATTTCCCGATTTTTCCATTTTCCCATCGGTTTAAGGAAAAATGTTATTCTTTGAAAGTTGTAGAGTATCACGAGAGCTATACGACAGTTTTTTTGTTTTTCGATTACGAGCAACGGTATGGCCTACAGAGTGTCCGAAAAAAACCGACATGTTACGCAATAAACACCCGTAGAATCTAAAGTAATTTTTTTTAATTTTTCCCCAACAATAGGTCTTTGTAGGAAAGAATAAGGACTCCTTTGATGGCAATTAAAAAATTTTCCAGTCAAAACTGCGATCTGAAACGTGTTACAACCGAAAGGCAAAATTTTGTCGAAAAAATCCCGAAAAAAAGACTTTCTCATTTTTCGATTTTTTTCAAAATCAATAGGTCTCTGCACCCCAACGAGGGTTAAAAATGACCCGAGTTTCGAAGCGATATCTCCTTCCGTTCGAGAGATATCGTGTTACATTCAATTCCAACGACAGACAGACGTACAGAGAAAAAAATCAAGTTTGGCTCAATCGGCCTATTTTTCGACGCTGATCATTTTATCCAAATGAAATTTTTCGATATCTCTTCAAATAAAAAAGTTTTGCCCGCTGCCCTGTCCGGTACTCTACGAAACGCAACCGTAGATATACACCGATTAATACTATAGGGTGGATCTCGATGAGCCTAGATCACTCTTTTTATATGGATACACCGATTATATGCCGTCACTTCTTTTTCATCTTTTCTCGGACTATTGAATACTACTTTTTTTAAACTATCATTGGAAAGCAATGTTATGAATACATCGATTATATGCCATCACTTCTCAATTTTCTTCAACTTTTCTCGTACTATTGAGAAATCAACTAGACTTCTTTTTACATCGATTAAGTATTAATCGGTGTTATCTACGGTTGCTTTTCGCAGAGCACCGGACAGGGCAGCGGACCCAACTTTTTTATTTGAAGAGATAGACCCATGGTTCCTTTGGAGAAAATGATCAGCGTCGAAAAATACGTCGATTGAGCCCAACTTGATTTTTTCTCTGTATGTCTGTCTGTCTGTCTGTCTGTCTGTCTGTCGTTGGAATTTATGTAACACGATATCTCTCGAACGGAAAGAGATATCGATTTGAAACTCGGGTCATTTTTAACCCTCGTAGAGGTGCAGAGACCTATTGATTTTGAAGAAAATCGGAAAATTGGAAAGTGGTTTTTCCGGCATTTTTTCGACAAAATTTGGCCTTTCGGTTGTAACACGTTTCAGATCGCAGTTTTGACTGGAAAAATTTTTAATTGCCATCAAAGGAGTCCTCATTCTTTCCTACAAAGACCTATTGTTGGGGAAAAATTAAAAAAAATTACTTTAGATTCTACGGGTGTTTATTGGGTAACATGTCGGTTTTTTTCGGACACTCTGTAGACCGTACCGTTGCTCGTAATCAAAAAACGAGAAAACTGTCGCATACGCCTCGTGATACTCTACACTTTTCATTTGAAACATTTTTTCCTAAACCGATCGGAAAATGGAAAAATCGGGAAATTTCTGAAATTCAAATTTTTCTGGAGGTTTTTTTGTGAATATCTCGGAAACGGAAAAGAAAATCAAAAATCGCCGAGAGTAAAAAAATGATCATCTCAGTGTATACTATGAAAACCCCAATACTTTTTTTTCTAAAATGAACAGTACGGGAAATATGATTTTTTTTAAGAAAACAAACTATATCTCCGAAACCACTCACTTTATCAAAATTTGTCAAGGGAGTGAAATTGTAGATCTCGTAGAATACTATAAAACCTGAATTCATCTTTCCTCTAAGATTGATAGTTTAGGAAATATCGACGAAAAGCAAAATTCAATCGACTCGAAAACGACTAAGTACGAAAAATCGTAGCATGACGTAACCGTCTAGTCTCCCGTTCGTCCCAACCACCAAATTTCTTAATAGAAAATTACTCGAAGGACGTAAAATCAGAAAATGAATGGAAGTTCGTCAAACAGAAAATTCATGTAAAGTTCAGTGAGCATCGTTGATAGCGATGAAATATTTAAGAGTCGTGTAATGGAGAAATTGAAGATTTTAAACAACCGATGGCATAGAATCGCTGTATTCACACCATTGGATTCCAATAATAGTTTCGAGACGAATTTCAGAGAAGTTAGGTTGAATATTAATTGATTGGTGGTAAATAGAAATACTCACGGGAGCTATTTAAAACAAATGAAAAGTTGAAACGAGTGACTGCATAGAATCACTGTATTTACACAATAGGTATCCGATGATAGATTTAACATGATTTTCAGAGGGGATGAGTTGAATTTGTATTGATAGGTGATAGAAAAAAAATAATTTGTGGAACTATGAGAAAATATTGAAAAATCCAAATAATTGACGGCATATAATCGATGTATTCAAACCATTGGTATCCAATGATAGTTTAAAAAAAAGTTGAGTTGATTTCCCTATAGTACGAGAAAAATTGACAAAAAAATTTAAAAGTGACGGCACATAATCGATGTATTTATACCATTGGTTTCCAATGATAGTTTAAAAAAAAGTTGAGTTGATTTCTCTATAGTACGAGGAATATTGAGAAAAAATTTGACAAGTAACGGCATATAATCGATGTATTCAAACCATTGGTTTCCAATGATAGTTTAAAAAAAAGTTGAGTTGATTTCTCTATAGTACGAGAAAAATTGAGAAAAAATTTGAAAAGTTGAAGCATATAATCGATGTATTCAAACCATTGGTTTCCAATGATAGTTTAAAAAAAAGTTGAGTTGATTTCTCTATAGTACGAGAAAAATTGAAAAAAAATTTGAAAAGTTGAAGCATATAATCGATGTATTCAAACCATTGGTTTCCAATGATAGTTTAAAAAAAAGTTGAGTTGATTTCTCTATAGTACGAGAAATATTGAGAAAAAATATGACAAGTGACGGCATATAATCGATGTATTCAAACCATTGGTTTCCAATGATAGTTTAAAAAAAGTTGAGTTGATTTCTCTATAGTACGAGAAAAATTGAGAAAAAATTTGAAAAGTTGCAGCATATAATCGATGTATTCAAACCATTGGTTTCCAATGATAGTTTAAAAAAAAGTTGAGTTGATTTCTCAATAGTACGGGAAATATTGAGATGAAAAATAGAGTAACACAAATTCTAGGCTCTGGCCTAGGTCAGTTCGTTTGGGCCTTGTTTAAACTATCATTGGATACCAATGGTTTGAATACATCGACTATAAGCCGTCATTTTTCAATTTTTTCTAAATTTTTCTCGTACTATCAAGAAATCAACTTAACTTTCATTTAAACTATCATTGTAAACCAATGTTATGAATACATCGATTATAAGCCGTCACTTCTCAATTTTCTTCAACTTTTCTCGTACTATTGACAAATCATCTCAACTTTTTTTCAAACTATCAGTGGAAACCAATGTTATGAATACATCGATTATAAGCCGTCACATCTCAATTTTTTTCTCAATTTTTCTCGTACTATTGAGAAATCAACTCAACTTTTTTTTAAACTATCATTGGATACCAATGGTTTGAATACATCGATTATAAGCCGTCAATTGTTTGGAATTTTCAATTTTTTTTAATAGTTTCTCTGAGTATTTTTCATCTATCACCTATCAATACAAATTCAGCTCATCTTCTCTGAAAATCATATTCTATTCAGTCACTCGTTTCAACTTATCATTTGTTTTTGATAGTTCCCATGAGTATTTATGTTTATCCATCAGTTGTTCAAAATCTCCAGTTTCTACATTATACGACTCTTACATATTTCATCGCTGCCAACGATGCTCACTGAACATTACATGCATTTTCTGTTGACGAAAAATTCATTTTCTGATTGTAGGTAATTGGAGTACAGTAGATTGCACACACGCAGGATTACCTCCGCCAAAAATTCGTTTTTGATGGTCGTTTTCGAGTTGATCGAATTTTACGGATATTCATCAATATTTCCTAAACTATCGATATTAAAGAAAAAATGTGTGTGAGTTTTCTATAGCATTCGAAGAGATCTACAGTTGAACTCCCCTGACATATTTTGATTTGATGAGTGGTTTCGGAGATATATACAGTGTCACACATAAAGTTCGCGACATATGGAAGTTTTTTTTTATTAATAGATATAATGAAAATTTGACTTGGCATGATTCAAATTTCATAATTTTGATGAATACGAGACTTCAATGTCATATCTTGCCCAGAAAATACCCGCATTGGCCTGTTACCAGAAAAAGAAATGAATACACCTCCAGAAATTCGTCTTTGTTGTTGCAAAGTTCATCTAGTTTTTTCATTTCATTGTTAAACTGATTCGGTTTTTCAATGTATGGACGTTAATATGTCAGTAATCGAAAAAACGTATTTCTCTTTATTCTTATTACACTCGTATTCCTTTTTTTAGCAGACTTGTATCCCATTAGCTGCAGATGAGTTCCAAATATTTTGATGCAGTTTACACCCAACAGTGTGACTGTTGGATGTAAACTGTTAGATGTAGTTATCGAGCAAATAATAACGCTTCTTGAGTTAATTTCATAAATCTTATATTTTTTATTTTCACCATTAGGTGTGTAAATAACATTAAAACAAAATAACTATAACCAAATTCACAACAAAACATCATAACATTCATTGATTTATCTCAATAATCTTATAAAGAACCCGAATTCATCATTCAGTATGCCGTCCTTCCCGTTCTATACAAATTATAGTCCTTTCATTCACAGACTTGGTGGCATTTTTAATAAATAGGGGATTTATGTTAGAACAACACTCCCGAATGGTATTCTCCAAATGTTCTTTGTTTGCAAATGGTCTGTGCTTATACACTTTTTGTTTCAGATAACCCCATAGAAAAAAGTCCATCGGAGATAAGTCCGGTGATCTTGGTGGCCAATAATCTTCCCAATCTCGTCCTATCACTTTGCCCCTAAACATCTGACTGAGACACTGTTTCACTTCTACCGTTTGGTGGATCGGTGCCCCGTCAAGCTGATACCACAAATTTCGTCTAACACTTAGAGGCAGATTATCCAAAACTTCAGACAACTGATTCATAATGAAATTTCTGTACATGGCTGCGTTCAAATTTTCTCTAAAAAAATATGGTCCAATTATTTGGTTATGTAATAACCCACACCACACATTTGTCTTGAATGAATATTGGTCACGGCATTCTATTACAAAATTTGGATTAGTGTTGGACCACCAGCGACAATTTTGGGAACTAACTGTTCCGTTCGACGTGAAAGTTGCCTCGTCTGTCCATAAAATCCTGTAGGGAAATGCGATATCATTTTCTCTCTCACCTTGGAACCAAAAGGAAAATCCTACTCGAATATCGAAATCTCTTGCTTTAAGAGTGTGTATGAACTTTGGCTTATAGGGATGGAATTTATTTTTGTGCAAAATTCTTCTCACAGTTTCTCTGCCAACCCCTGTATCTTCACTAATACTCCTAATATTAGTTTTTCCGTTTTCAACAACGCTCAAACAAACATTGAGTTGTTCTTCTTCATTATACTTTATTGGATTATGTGGTTTCTTGAAACGATTGTCCACAGAGCCAGTTTCTTTGAATGTTTTCAATATCCTTCCCACGGTACTAAAGTGAATATTTCTTCCTGGATGCCGGCGATTGAAAATACAAGCAACATCTCGATATGGCACATTCTCACCACATAAAAGAACGATTTCCACTTTGTCTTGCGTGGATAACATTGTACATAAAACTTATTTGTGTATAAATGTACGAAAATATGTACACAAAACAACTCGATTTATTGAAAGCAATAATTTGACATTAACCAAAACTAAAAATTTGTTTCAAAAGCCTACTGAGGGAAAATTTTATTTCGATTTGATCAGTACCTACTATTTTCTTCCCGACATGTTGCATTAGTCTTGTAATGTTTAAAATCACGAAATTTTATATCATGTTTAGTACAAATCGCTAGAACCAAAGTCTTTTGAATAGTTTTGAAACTGTAGGTCAATGTTTAGTTTACAGAAAAGTATGATATTTCGGGTTAGTTTGTAACTGAATTATTGGTCAGAAAAATAATCAAACTGGATAAAAATCTATTAAAAAAAGAAATACGAGTGTAATAAGAATAAAGAGAAATACGTTTTTTCGATTACTGACATATTAACGTCCATACATTGAAAAACCGAATCAGTTTAACAATGAAATGAAAAAACTAGATGAACTTTGCAACAACAAAGACGAATTTCTGGAGGTGTATTCATTTCTTTTTCTGGTAACAGGCCAATGCGGGTATTTTCTGGGCAAGATATGACATTGAAGTCTCGTATTCATCAAAATTATGAAATTTGAATCATGTTTCGTTCGAATCGATAGAGCGAAAGATTCGAAAAATAAAAAAAATTGGAAAAAAGTCGAAGTGACAGTAAAGAGTCCAAATTTCGAGCAAAGGTATAAAATTGGAAACTGAGCACTTTTTCTCTTTGGCATTTTTCGAAATTTCCAAAAAAAACTGATTTTTTGAGGATTTTCGAAAAAAATGTCAAATTTGACAGGTTTAGAGTATCACATGACAAAAGGAAAGAGGCTGTTTTTTACTAATTTTTCAAGCACAAACTAACTGCCAAGCCAAATTTTCATTATATCTATTAATAAAAAAAACTTCCATATGTCGCGAACTTTATGTGTGACACTGTATAGTTATTTAAATTTTGATACGTAGAAGAAATTGAGTCGATTGAATTTTACAGCTTTTCGTCGATATTTCCTAAACTATTGATTTTAGAGGATAGTATTCGACGAGATCTACAATTTCACTCCCATGACAAATTTTGATAAAGTGAGTGGTTTCGGAGATATATAGTTTGTTTTCTTAAAAAAAATCATATTTCCAGTACTGTTGATTTTAGAGAAAAAATGTACCCATGTTTTTCATAGCATTCGACAAGATCTACAATTTAACTCCCTTGACAAATTTTGATTTGATGAGTGGTTTCGGAGATATATACCGTTTATTAAATTTTGATACTCTGAAAAAATTCGAGTTGATTGAATTTTACAGCTTTTCGTCGATATTTCCTAAACTATCAATCTTAGAGGAAAAATGAATTCAGGTTTATGTAGTATTCAACGAGATCTACAATTTCACTCCCATGACAAATTTTGATAAACTGAATGGTTTCCGAGATATATAGTTTTTCTTAAAAAAAAATCATATTTCCCGTACTGTTGATTTTAGAAAAAAAATATTGGGGTCTTTCATAGTATACACTAAGTTGATCATTTTTTTACTCTTGGTGATTTTTGATTTTCTCATCCGTTTCCGAGATATTTACAAAAAAAACTCTAGAAAAAAATGATTTTCAGAAATTTCCCGATTTTTCCATTTTCCGATCGGTTTTTGAAAAAATGTTATTCTTTGAAAGTTATAGAGTATCACGAGAGCTATACGACAGTTTTTTTGGTTTTCGATTACGAGCAACGGTATGGTCTACAGAGTGTCCGAAAAAAAACGACATTTTACACATAAAACACCAATAGAATCTAAACTAAATTTTTTTAATTTTTTTTCTTTGAATAAAAGTTGTAGCAGAAGGTTGGGGGAGTTTTTTCATATCAAGCACAAATTTCTACGATCAAAACTCTATTAGTTATAACGAAAACCAAAAAAAGTGAGAATATCCAAAAAAAATAACTTTCCGATTTTCCGATTTCTCTCAAAAACAATAGGTGTCTGCACACTCATAAGATCTAGAAATGACCCGAGTTTTGAATCGATACCTCTCTCCGTTCGACCGCTATCGTGTTTCAAAGGAATTCCAACGCCGGACAGACACACACGGACAGACAGACACAAAAAATGAAGTTTGGCTCAATCGGCCTATTTTTCGACGCTGATCATTTTATCCAAATGAAATTTTTCGATATCTCTTCAAATAAAAAAGTTTTGCCCGCTGCCCGGTCCGGTGCTCTGCGAAACGTAACCGTAGAAATACATCGATTTGAAACAATATTAAGGGTGATAACAAATAATTCAACAAATTAACCAGCAACTTTACATAATCAGTTTTTAGTACTAATGAGAATTGTATGAATGTGCAATCCTATAATTTGCTGTTGTTGCATAGTAAGTCATTAGTTCTTGGGTTTTCAAACCCTTAAGAATTGATTGGTGGATACCAAAATATTTGATAAAAATCATAATCATATGACAATGAATAATACATACACAACATTGCTTAATGTCAAACAACCTTTCAAGATATTACCATCAGATTTACCCATTCTGAAATTTTCTTATGTATCTCTGGGCAGTTCTTTGTTAATTGTGATTGGAATTAAATGAAATCATGAAAAAAAATCAGTTTCACTTTCATCTACTCACCATTAAAATCATTATTGTGGATTTCTCTATTTGAATTATTTATTTCTTCACCTTGATTGGGTAGTTCTTTGCTCACTGTAAACAAGAAACATAAATGCCATACTGTAATATTTTTTATGAAAATGGTTTCAGGTTTTTTTTCTTGAAGTTACTTGAGACTTTGAGACATGTTTATTTCTAGGTTACAGTACAGCCCCCTTCTTGAACATAAGGCAAGTTCTTAAATCCATCGGTGAGCTCATCAATCTATCAAAATAGTTTTTTTATTATCATCAGTGATAGAACTGATGGAATCAATGGAGTTCACTGTTGAATTTCGGAACTTGTCTGCATTTCATTAATGTTCGACAGGGACAGGACAGGATCAATTTAAAATATGTATATTGTATAGGGAGACTGAAAGAATAGTGCATAACAAATAATTCTTATTCAATATATTTAAAGGATAACAAGGTGTCAAAAGTGGCAGTTTTCAGCTGGTAGGTGTAATTTTCCCTAATTTGAGTTATGCATTATCCATTAGGTTATGCACTACGTATTAACTAGGCCATCATTATGATTTTTTCAGGCAAAAGAACGAGAGGGGTTGAATACGCAACCCACTTATCTCAATCGAATGAAAGAATTACAAATCTTATCCTATGGAAACATTCGGTTAGGGATTTACCTCCTAGAGGGTGAGAACTTGTATAGGCGCCTGAACTTATTTTATATTGAACATAAAATATTTGATATTTCCTCTGTGATAGTTTTACTATTTTAGGGCAATGTTTCCCATTATAATTGTATTCTATGATATAGAACTCACCAACAGGAAAAGACTGACTTCATTGGGAATCATCATATCTAGGTAGAAGAAATGAACAATCAACGTTCAGTGAGGGTAGTGTACCAGTTTTCAAAAGAATTCTTCCACTGCTCACAGAATATATAATATATCTCTCCTTGAGAAATGATCAGCACATATTCTCAGTTTATTCACGTCTTCGGCTGCCTGGAGATAACATATTTTCATCCACTGGGATCTTAGCGATGGATTCTTAGGAAAACTGAAATATAAATACGCATATATTGAACATGAAAGCAACACAGATCCATATGTAATGAATTTCTTACCGATGATATGAACTGGAGCTCTTAGTCACACAGAAAACAAATTTCTTTTTTCGCGGACATAATAGTCTTGAACTTCTAAAAACTATGGACTAACGAAACACAACACTATAATATGGAAACAAAAAACCAATACTGAACAATAACTATAATAAAAACGGTACCGAACAATACCGAGAAATCAGCGAACACAAGAATAATATTAATTATGAAAAATATTGAAAGAATTTCAAGAAAATTTTGACACTGACAATTTGGTTATGTTTGAATTTGAAACGAAACAAGGAATTTATGGCAAATAGTTATACCCGACATACGATCATTTCCGATTTACCTAGCAGGGAGGAACGTAAGAGAGAAACAACACTAGCGAGTCATTCTTGACTGACATCTTCTACTTTTAAATGTGACGCATGCGCAAATATTCATTGCTGCCAATCGCGCTCTTTTGTTTCCCAAAATCTCGCATCAAATAGCTGCCTTAATTATCAATATTCGTAGTTAATATATAGGTATATGGTTTACATCGTATGAAAGCATTGATTATTTCTAAGGAGACTTCTTAATTATTTCCATTTTATCTTGAGTTTTCGAAGTGTTTACTTCGTTTACTTGGCTCTGAATTGTTTTTTCTATCTTTGTGTATAAGTTAATAGTGTTCGAGTATTTTGCCGATATTAATTCTGGACAATATAATTGTTAAAAGTAGAACTTCAAGTTGAAAAGTTTCAAATATAATATAAGGACGAAGTGAGTTTTATACAAAAAGTGATGGGGGCGGAACCCCCCATCCTATTCAGTAAAGTGTAAAGAACACTCCATACTCTCATATGTTCTGAAACTGGCGTCCCAATCTTGAAGTAGTTTTTAATCTACACTTTCCTTCTGTCCATCAACTCTTTGTTACCTAACTTGGTTTCGAATATAACACTGGGTTTGCCTGCTTTTGGGAAGGTATGAAAACTGATTTCCGGATTTTTCTTCGCCCAAGAAGAGCAGTGAGGTACACAACAATAATGATTCATATTTTCAATGAATATGATCGACTTAAAGCAACCACCAAACACTTCTATGTTAAACAAATTGAACTTTATGTTGAGATTTAATGGCAACTCGAAAGTAAAACACGGGCAAAGGCTTCCAATATTTTAATTTCAAATGCCAGATAAAGAGATATAAGTGGACTGTATTAAGTGACTGCTCGTCTCGAGATGTTTTAATGAGAAGTGATTTTTATATAATACAACTGAGCTTAAATAATGTAACCTACTTTTAACCTGAATAATAAGGCAATATATAATATTTCTAGGTGAATAATTCAATTAGATGTAATGTAACCCGTAATTTCATTTGAACAGAAGGACAACTATTAGGTAGGTACCCTTTTGAGAATCGTACAATAATAATATTTCTAGGTAAATAATTCAATTAGATGTAATGTAACCCGTAATTTCATTTGAACAGAAGGACAAATATTAGGTAGGTACCCTTTTGAGAATCGTACAATAAATAATAATAAGCTTATCTTGTTACCTAAATTGAACAGTAATCATGTGGCGAATAATGTAAACAAATTATTCTATGGCCCATGCGTTAGTTATGTTCGTACATGGTAGAGGGCGTATTCCTTAGCGCAGAATCGCCTATATCTCTAAAAATGCTTCAAATACACATTTTCCTGAGTACTTATGCATAATATCAAAAGATGGCAGCCAATTCAGAAACGGGAGTGTAATTTTTCCCATAGTCGAGGATCATTCATGTTTTGAAGATTATATCACTACCTTACTCCATTCCCTTCATAATCATTTATCTTCAACCAGTGGCGGATCCAGGATCAGGTCAAGGGGGGGGTCTATAACTCAAAATTTATATGTATATATATATATGTATATATATATATATATATATATATATATATATATATATATATATATATATATATATATATATATATGTTACAGTGAAGGTTTTCACGGATGCTCGAGTATGCGAAATTGGTATTCTGTATATATATATATATATATATATATATATATATATATATATATATAACAGAAAATTATGAGCTACTGTATAGCAACAACTAGTCAAGATCCAAAAAAAAGGTGAAAGAGGTTGACATGAGCAAAATTTGAAGGTGTAGCCAGGAGGTAAAGTAGGTTCGAAACTTTACTTTTTTATTTAACCTAATCAAAGGCATATTCTACTCATACATAGTATATTGTATATTCAAATCGTTAAAGGCATACACAATACTCATCACAAATGTAACAAGTCTAATTTTTCAAATACTGTGCCAAACAGGATCCAATGGCAGCACTGTCAGAAATTTCTCGAACTTTTCCTCGATGAGCCTGACAAGGACAAGTGTCAATTTTCTTTGAAGTGTCGTCGAGAAAAATTGCAATTTGATAGTTAAAAAAAGGATTTTATTTTGAACCTCAACATGAAGAGGACTCTATTTTCATATTTTACCCGGCTTGATCCAGCGTCTGAACCGACTGAACCAAAAAAAAAGGGAAAGAACAATCGGTTAATTCAAAAAATTTCAAGCGAAATTTGTTTGTTTGTTTGTTTGGGTAACATTCAATCCAGATCTTGTTTGTACTATTTTTAATTCTTGAGAATTATTTCTTTAGGAAAAAATTTATTCTATTTTATTCTTTTGTCTTGCTCATGTGACATTTTTTCGTTCCCTAACAAAATTTGGAAATTAGGAGCCGATAAAAATTGAAAAAAAAATCTCTTATTTTTCCAATGAGGGGGGTCCGGACCCGAAAACCCCCCTCGTGGATCCGCCCCTGAAGTCTTCAACTCTTTTTTGAAATATCATATTCTCTCTTTCAACGTTTCAGTTTTCAGTCGACCTCCACCTATTTTTTCCTTTGGAGCATGAAACTTTGTCCTGTATTCTTAAGTAAACAGAAAAGTCGTCCTTATATTGCAGACGTCGTAACAAAAATGCTTCAAATTTTTTTTACACAGTCATCTCGTAAATTCTGGTTTTTGGAGTAGGTATTTTATTGAAAGCTGAAGAATCATTTCAATTTCTTTTTATTATTTCAATGCAATACCTACGCAATTCAAACTGATACTGATGCATTCATCGTTTTTTGTTCCATACTAGTAATCATTATTCATGATATAGAAAACATCGAACGTTTTCGATGAATTTCAACTAGTATGTCATATACTAAACAATAATCATGGATATCACTGGATTTTGATATTTTGGTAAAAAGTAGGGATGGTCGAGTATTTACGGAGCAGGTATTTTGTCACTGTGACACGATGATACTAGTATGGAACAGTTACCCGAAGTGAAAAATACCTGTTCCATGTGTTCCGGGACATCGCGTTCTATACTCTACTCGATATCGTTATTTTGTAACAGACCAGACGCAGTGGCACTCTGTAACTTGTATTACAAAGCGAAAGCGAAGCGAAGCAATAGCATACGCTTCGTTGTTACGTACTCTGTATCGAGTTCGTTATGCTTTCGAAAGCGTCATACGACTTCATACGACAATACACGACGTTGGAGGAGTTACATTTGGCAACGGCGTGACAGAGTTAAGAATTTGAAATTTGAATAATATAAATAATTTGTTGCAGTATAGAACTCTTGTTTTTGGTTTGTTGGAAGCACAGAAGGATTGGAAGGTTGTCAACGAAAAGGAACCAATACTACTCTTCACTTTTCATATATTCAACTATTTCTTTGATTATAATAAGAAAAAATGTTGCCTGCGAATATTGCGATTTTCAATGCTGTCGAACGAAGAGATCAATTACGTCGTTATAGAGAAGAAAGTAAATTTCGGTAAAGGTGTAGAACACGTCAAATCTCAGATTCTGATGGAAATCGCAGGGGAAGTGCAGGGTACCTTGAAATGAATGGAAAACATGAAATTTTGACGCGGAAACCATAGAAAAACCTCATTTCAATGAAAATCAATGTGCGGAGGGTAGGAAAAAAAACCTCACATTTACTGTTTTTTCATCCTTGTACTTACCACTATATTCATGAAATTATATCCACATATCCTATTCTTGAATAAATATTATGTTATATTGCTGGAATTTAATTACTACAAGTCAAAAAGTTGACATCAACATTCATGAAATTTCAGTCATTTGATTGACAGCTGCTGCATAGATATAACCGGTACGATGTTGCCACAATTCCAAAATGTTCTATTTTGTATTCGAATGGTATACAATTGCAAGTTATGATCCTTTAAAGTTCGAAAATGGACATGTTTTGCCTTCTTTTTCTGCGCCACAAAATTTCTCGGACCACACGCGTTTTAATTCATTGTAAGTATGTTTTTTATGAAGATGAATTTTTTTATGAAGATGTTTCTTTGCATTCAGCTGATGCGATTGAAGATTAAGGGCCAGTTGCACCGCCTCAACTCAGCAGAGATTCAACTAAGCTTGGCTCAATCGTTAAGGAACAAGGGAGCTGATTGGCAAATCCATAGCAACTAAGCCTGGCTCAGATAAAGCACAACTTAAGAGAAGCGGTGCATCTGGCCGTTAGACTTAATGGAAGAGGATGAAAGCGACTATTATTTTTGCTGTGGAAGTAGTTTAATAACATTTTGTTGAGTAAAGGTTCTGTGTTGAGTTAGGTTTGACTTAGTCTTTCACATGATTGCACATTTTGGATCATAATCAGTTTTATTTTGTTCAATTATGTTTGATTTCAATACATTTTCATGTACTTATTATATATAATATATGAGAAGATAAAATTATATTGGTTGTTGAAAATAATCGACAACTGCTATAGACGAATATTATGATGCACCACCGCGATTTCTGAAATATTTTGTAGGTGCTGGTTTTTCGATATGGTATAATATTCAATTCTCAAAAAAAAATTCGAAAAATATTTACTATTGAAAATTTTTTATTTGCACCATAATTGCATTTGGTCCCATTCTTTGATATTTCTCAATAACCAGACGTTATTCAAGTGATGCTTGGTTAGTTAGGATTGACTTTCATTTATCTCAATAAATAGACGTTATTCAAGTGATGCTAGGTTAGTTATTTTTGATTTTGATTTATCTTAATCAGACTTTGAACAAGTGATGCTAGGTGAGTTAGTTTTGATTTTTCTCAATAGTCAGACGTTGTTCAAGTGATGCTAGGTTAGTTAGGTTTGATTTTGATTCATCTCAATAATCAGACGTGATTCAAATGATGCTAGGTTAGTTTATGTTTTGATGGCAATTCGAATAAGACATTGTCCTAATTTACAGATTGGCAACTTTGCATTACATCACGCGCGTTATCGGTAAAATGTTGTCACTTTGACAGTCAATGTTGTCAGTGTCAATGGTGAATTTTTCTAAGTAAACATTTTGATATATTCAACGGATATTTTGGAAAAACATAGGGTGATTGCGCCAGTTTGCCGGCCACTTCCAGTTGTCGGCCGTTTTCATCTTTTTCATGGAATAATAAGTAAAATAACCAGTCTTCAAATTTGAAAATGCCGCCAAACTTTCGGTTACAGTTTTCCCTCCAATTCCCGTTAGATTTACCCGTCCTGTCAATACAATTATTCATTCCCTGTCAGTTCTATTCACGGTGGTCGAAGTGATCGTTGGTCGGGCGTTGCTCTGTTCAAAAAAATTAGTGGAACACAACTTTTTCAACGGTAAGTTTCTGCCTAATTTTGCTAGATATTCTAGAATTTTTTCATGTAGAAGGTATCTGGACGTGTTGAACTTGTATTTTAATGTAAAAAAACTGAAAATGAATGATTTTTTCTTTTTATTACGCGGTGGCCGGTGCACTGGAGCCTCCAAACAACCATTTTCCAGTTGTCGGCCAGGGTGGCCGAGAACTGGAATAATAAGCTGTCTATTGGTGGTCCCTCAATTCCAATATCGAATGCTGTGCACACTTATCGTTCTGTCCTTTTCAAAGGTGCTACTGACGGTAATACTATAGCCAGTTTCCGGCCACCAAAATGATTTATATTGAGTAATTCTGATAGCTTGCTTTTTATGTGGCCGAGAATTGGTTTAATGTGAGCCAGTTGTCGGCCAGCATATATTTCTTTGAAATCATGCGGTCGACAACTAGCTTTATAAACGCCTGTTCTCGGCCAGTACTATTCATCTACATGTTAATACTTTTTATATTAACTTTTTTTATTGAATTGAAACAATGTGCAAGACTTTCGCCTTATAATCCAAAGGTTCGAGGGTTATTCGAATCCCAGTCACCGGTCCCGTGCATGACATCACACGCAAGACTTCTGAGGGTTGTTCGTAGGGGTGCAGCCGGTTTTAACAATAACAATGTTTGCTTTAAAATGAGCGTTACTTTGTACAATCTTTATTATACAAATATTTAAAAGTAGACTCCATAATTTTTTTTCAGATGGCCCCAGTCAAGAAAATTCAGACAAATCAGAGAACTGCCGTAAAAAGGCATATTTTCAAATATGATGAAGTTGCGTTAAAAAAGACCCTTGAAGACATAAAGGAGCACGGTATGGGAATCCGGGAAGCATGTCGACTGAATGGTGTTCCCAGGTCAACCATTCAGGATAGGATCCATGGAAGAATCATGGAAAAAAAAGGAAAATTGGACCTGATCCAGTACTGGGAATAAAAAGCATTCTTTTTGCGTTTTTATATTTTACTTTTGTTTTTGTTTATATTTTGTTTTATTCTTTTTGCCTTTTTATATTTCACTTTTGTTTTTGTTTAGATTTGTTTTTTTTGTATGTGAAATAAACTGTGTTGCATATTTCTATTGTTAATTGGAGAATTCACTAATATCGGCCTTATTGATAGGGAGCATAAGATTAATGGCCGAGAAAAGGCATTAAAATGGTCGACAACTGGGAAGGTGGCCGAAAACTGGCGAACTAGTAGGCTGAGAAGTGGGATCTCGTGGCCGAGAACTAGCAAAAGTGTATTTTTTGTAAATACTAATTTTTTCAAAATAATGTGGACACTCTATGAATTTCTAGTATGGTAATTTATAATTACAAGGACTTATTCTGTCTCTCAAAAAAATTGTAATTAATTCATATGTTAATATCCACCTAGAGAGCCGTCGCAAACCTATGATATACTCTAAGTGGCCGACTATTGGCACATTTACCCTATGCTCAATTCTGATGTGTTCAATCAAAAAAAGTGTGAGTACTTGTATTTCGTTCGAAATTTCGTGACTGAAGCAACAAAACAATGAGATTTCTTTCAACACAGAAATTACTAGTTTTTTGGCTATAATTTCAGTTTTTCACTAGGAAATATCGTTTTTCGTAGCTTCCGCGCCGAAATTTCTATGTATTTTTCGATTGTAGGCCGTTTCTGGCGGTTTCCGAAAAAAATTACAAAAATTGGCGATTTGACGTATTCTACACCTTTGCCTAAATTTCTTCGTGATAGAAGTGATCCTTTCCACTTGACGAATGAGAGATTTGTTGATTTGTTTCGAGTTAATAAGGAAATCGCTCGTTTCTTGTTCGATGAATTGATGCCGTTAATGCAGCCGTCATCAAGAACGACAAGAATTCCTCCTGAATTAAGAATACTAGCAGCTTTGCGTTTTTACGCTACTGGGAATTACCAGAGAGGTATAGGCCAAGAGTACATCTTGTCAGTTAGCCAACAAGTTCTCAGCCGATGTATTTCCGAAGTCTCAGTACTGATTCAAAATCATTTTCATAGGGAATGGATTGTATTTCCAGGAGCTGAAGAAATGGCCAGAAATAAAATAAAATTTTTCGAAAAATGTGGTATGCCTGGAGTTATTGGCGCAATAGATTGCACTCATATCGCTATGATAGCTCCCCCAGATGAGGAGCATAATTACATCAACAGAAAAGGATACCACTCGAAAAATGTTCAGCTGATTTGTGATCAGGATTTATTGATTTGGAATGTTAATGCTAACTTCCCTGGAAGTTGTCATGATTCCTTCATTTGGCGTCAATCCCAAATCAAATTGCAGCTTCAAAATGGTTATGAAAATGGCCAAAGGAATACTTGGTTGTTGGGTGACTCAGGTTATCCACAAGAGCCTTGGCTGCTGACTCCTGTGCAGGGTGCTTTACCACATACACCCCAACAGCGGTACAATGATTCCCACATTCTTGGTAGAAATTGTATTGAAAGGGTAAATGGGGTATTAAAAGGACGGTTTCGTTGCCTTTTAGGAGAGCGAAAACTCCGATATGGTCCTCAAAAAGTAGGAACAATTGTTCATGCTTGCTGCATCCTGCACAATATGTGTGTGAAGTGGAGGGTTCCAGTGGATGAGAATCTGGTTATTGAAGATCAGGATGATATCTTGGGGAACAATCCAGAACATCAGCCACCTCTCAATATCTTCAATGAAGGGATTCATATTCGGAACACCATAATTACTAGATATTTTCAAAACTGAGTAGAATCAAATTAAAATCAATATTTTTGAAAAAAATGTTTTAATTATCTGTACCCAATGTGATGGATACCTGTGTAATTAGGATTTTCAGGGCTATCACACCTACAGAGTTGAAAAAACACTTGATCAATAAATTATATTCACAGAAACAAAGAATTATTAACAATTCCAACAGAAAAAAAAACAAACATTCTCTGTACAACTGTATGAAAATCTACAACTATAGACTAAGAAAATATGAAAGTCAGTGTGAGTAATGAAAAAGCATTTATCGATCACATTTCTAAACAGGAGAAAAATGGAAAAAGATTCTGGATTTCAAATTAAAATTATAAACTCCACTTATCATACCTATCTCTTGATTTTTTGGAATTTTCTCAATTCTATAAATAAGTAATAAATACTCAAATTTCATTAAAGAAATGAGAAGAAAGTCCCAAAAATCCAGAGAAATGTGCATTTCACCTCCTGGATCAACCTCCACAGTATTTACTGCCTTAGTTAAAAATAGAAAAATGGTGCAGACAGGCAAGTTTTTCTTATAGTTGTACAAAAAATAAGTAAACAAACAAAACTCATTAGAAAAATGGTTTTGCATTTATTTATTTATATAACTTATTATATTTTGATATATATTCATTTAGTCTGCAATAAAATATCTAAAATTTTAACATGGATTCCACATAGTTCCTCCTGAGAGTCAGCAAGTCTTTTCAAGTTTGAATTTATTTCTCCTAATATACCAATTGTTTCACTGTGCATATTTTCTAAATTCACAGTATTAGGACGCTTCTGTGAAATTAATGTCTTTTTTGGAATAGGCAATTTACGTTTTCTGCTATTTTTTACTCCCACAGGTATAGGTATGTTTTGGGTATCCACAGGAGAGTGTTGTGGTGTTGAACAGAAGTTGGGTTCATATCTAGATGTCTCAGGCTCCACAGCTTTATCAATAGTAGTTTCAGGTGATATACCAATTAGTCGCAAAGGTGGTATTGCTGGTATGTATACATTTTTATGAGCTGGAGGCATTATTTGAAAATTATAGTCATGTTCAACTTCTATCTGAGTTTCTGGGATTTGTTCAGAAATCTAAAAGAAATATAATAATTTCACTACAGACCAATGTGTACCTTCAACATTCCACACAATAGACTACTGTGAACTTTACTCACAACACTTGTGGGGGATCCTAGCTCGAGCGTTCCGTCTCCTCTTATTGATGTCCATCCCATGAGTCCTATCAACCTTTTTTCTATTTCCGTGAGTTGTTTTCCTGGACCTCCTCCCCCTGTTTTTCCCAGCTCAATCTTTATTTCTGCTGCTTTTGTCCGGACTTTTCCCTTCCAGTCAGCCACAGCCTTCAATAACGAATAAATGAACCGAAGGTCCACAGGATTGAGTAGAAAAATCATAAAATACCTAATATATTTTTATTATGCTCACTTTTTGCCATTTCTCGGTGGTTTTCACAATATACCCCATGCTATTCAAAGAGGAAGTCAGTTCAGCCCACAGCTTATTATAATTTTCTCTACCGAAGGGACCTTCCATTTTTTTCGTGAGAATTATTGGATTTTTCTCAGCGAAGTCTAAAAATCAACTCCATTGACAGGGATTTGTTTTGGATCGCTTATTCATGATTCATTAGTTCTAATAATAATAATTGATTATCTATTCAAGCGTGACAATTCGAATTTATTCAAATCATGAACTATAATAAAAAAACAAATAACTTAACCTCAATAAACTGCATATGTAGATGACAGATGACGACTTGTAAATTTCATAATATATGTGAATTTGTGAAACACCAAGTGAAAGGAAAGAGATAAAAAGCACAAACGGGCGAAAACGCCGCCGAAATATTGACGCTT
This sequence comes from Zygogramma bicolorata, assembly GCA_032362365.1. Classification (NCBI taxonomy): domain Eukaryota; kingdom Metazoa; phylum Arthropoda; class Insecta; order Coleoptera; family Chrysomelidae; genus Zygogramma; species Zygogramma bicolorata. The sequence goes on along the minus strand of JAVJAQ010005545.1, from coordinate 596,812 downwards.
TCGCTTTGCTTCCGAATATAACTTCGGCGTTGCCGATCTAATCCGAATATCAATACAGAGTACCAAAAAATCCAAAGCATTCGATTACGCATGCTTTTGCTTGCGCTTCGATTTACAGAGTCCCACTGCAGTGTCGCGCTAATTCAAAAATCGAAGGAAACGAACGGTGTGGTGCACGACTGGCGCGTTAGTCTAGCTCTGTGACAAGAGTATTGGAGGGAGGAGGGAGGTAGTACGAGTATTTCGGAACAGGGTATTACTTTTAATAGGTGGAAGTGGGTAACAGTGACAAAGTCTAGCTCTGTGACAAGAGTATTGGAGGGAGGAGGGAGGTAGTACGAGTATTTCGGAACAGGGTATTACTTATAATAGGTGGAAGTGGGTAACAGTGACAAAGTCTAGCTCTGTGACAAGAGTATTGGAGGGAGGAGGGAGGTAGTACGAGTATTTCGGAACAGGGTATTACTTATAATAGGTGGAAGTGGGTAACAGTGACAAAGTATATGTTATATTTAGTATCATACGGCACAACGATAGTCTCTCGTATTAGAATATGGCTACATGTTTGAACATTTCGAAGCCAATGCTCATTTTACATAATTTATTTTATGCTACAAATATGGACTGATGCTTATGGACTTATGAAAATGAAACACTTGGAAAATATACTGAGCAAGAATATGAAAACTCAAGTAGTTACAACAGAAACAAAATTTTAATCAATTATCTCATAACTCACGAAATAAAAAAAAATATACATGGAGTAACAAAAAACAAAATGAATAAAATAAATGATTGAATATTAACTGAATGATTCGACGCGTTCTGCATCTAATTGCCTCTGGACCAGAAGTTAATAATTTTGGGCAACTGTATTTAAAAATAGTAGTTGTTCCAATTTTCGAGAACTCAGCCTAGTTCTTCTCTCATTTAAAATAATTCCAGCCTAGGAAAAAAGCCTCTCACAGGGAACAGATGTGGCTAGGACACAACATCTTTCTCTGACTAGTTTACCCAAAAATGGGTACTTATATGTATTTTCTCTCCACAGAGGAACAACTAGTATTTTTGGAACAGGTATTTGTAACAGGTATGTGTTTGTCACTGGAACAGGGAGTACCTGTTCCAGAGAAATATTGGGATCAGCCATCCCTAGTAAAAAGAACGAGGTAGCGACATCTACTAAAGAATAAAAGAACTCGTGTAACGTGATTCATACTTCAGAGATGCCAATAATTAAATCCTGAATACTTGTGCAGTAAATATATGCAAATGAACGTAGAAAACACTGGCCGTATTCCGTATTAACTCAAGATGGTAAGAAGGCGTAGTGGTGCCTTCTCGGTTGGGCGGTACTTCTGAAAATTCGGTGGTATACGGAACAGCCGTCAGTTATCAGTGATGTTGTGGTAATACTGTCACTAAGGGCCAGCTGGGCCAGTTGTATAGGTTAGGTTTAAACTACAGGTGGCGTGGCGATTAAGAAGAAGAATTTGACAGAAATCACATGCATTTTCTGTCGAATCCGTAGTTTAAACTCCACATTATATTCAAACTGAACATATAAAACTGGCCCTAAAAGGGGTAGTCCGACTAAGGCTCACTTGTATAGGTTCAGCTTAAACCACAAGTGTTGGTTAAACTTTAGTTTAATGAATAAAGTTCGTTGTATAGGTGTTTGTGACTGCCACTCATAGTTTAACTGTCAACTGATGGATGGAGGGGCAGTTAAACTACAAGCTTTGGTTAAACCATACATACGGAGCACAAAACACCCACTGTGGTACGGAGAATAATAACTGATACTGTTTGTTTACTGTGTGGGTATTTTTGCGGGTAGAATGAGGGCAATTTGAGGAGCTAGGAAAAATGTATAAAACGTAAGAAGGGAAATGAAATGACAGTGGAAATGAGAATCACAGAATTCATCATATAAAAATCATGCGCGTTTTGTGCAGGTCAACATATCTAGAATCTACAGTTCGATGTTTTTTTTTTCTGTTACTAATAAGGACCAACAAATTAGTTAGATAGAAATAGGTTACAAGCGCCATGAATATCCCAACTACTCTGGTTCTCGAATCTCAAATTTGAAACCTGTATGTACGGGAAATATTCAATTTTGAGCAAAAGATATGTTTTATAATGTTTTTTCCTTTTTCTTATCATTTCAAATCCACCAATCCGACGGTATTTACATTTATCCGGCGGCAGGTCAAGTTCAATTCACTTGTCAATTGTCATTAATGTCATGATTTGAAGTTAGCTGCAAAGACTTTAACTGAAAGATATACAAGAGATATATTATCATTTCATCGGTTTAAACCTAAGTTTAAATGACAGTTTAAACCTGAGTTTAAACTGAACTATAAACGTGACCTTTACAACTGGCCCTAAGCGAAATTAAATTTCAAAACATTATCAAAGGGATGATATTTGGAAGTGGACTTGGACAACAACGTTACCTTAGTAATTGTGAAAAGCTTGGAATTGTCGGTCACTTTTTTCTCGTAATATGGATGATTTAGAGAATTATCACTCAGTTCTTCAGATCCCCTCATTCCACAACGAATGAACAGAAATGGAAGTGAATCATTTGTTAAAATGGTCCCTTATTGCCATGGTTACTCAACTCACCAACGTTTTTTTATCGGCTACTCTGGTGACAGATAAGTAACCAACTTCTCAGGAACCATGTTCCGTTAACGGCTATTGGTAACAATATTTTGAAACGAAACACGGACCAAGTTGCCAACCTAAAATATTCGTGAAAATGTCTATACCATCAGGGAAATTAAATTTTGTAGTAAATAATATATTTGAATGGGTTCGTTTTGATCAACACCAACTCAAAATCGTTCTACCCACTTCTTCAAAACCAGTATTTCCAAAAATATTCATTTTTCCTGAAACCGATATGATATTGGCTAGAAACAAGTGGGTTTTGACAATAACCGCGGCTAACAGCTTGCAGCGCTTAAAGCCGCTTTATAAAATTTTACAGATTTCCATGGTGAAATGTCAAATTTTGCGAAGCGCTGTAGGCTGTTAGACGCAGCCATTGTACTCCTGGTGAGCGGTTCTTTCGACTATGTAATGTTGGGTATACCAAGATTTTCAGCAAATCAGATATCAGCTTCAGAAAATTTTTGAATTTTTGATTCAAGGATTATCAAAACGAACCCAGCATAGAAGATATACCTATTAATATACATAGAAGGAATGAATCTTGGAGTTGCAGTCTTATACTGGTCTTGATGTATATATGCGAAAATTGTTTCTTCGAAGTTTATATCCGTTGATGGTTTTTCTTCGATTGTTCGACGTATCTCTTTGGGAAACTAATATGCTTATCAAGCACAATTCATGATTAACATGCAGATAAAAAGTGGAAAGCACTAAAAACGATAATAATTACACACCAAATTCTTACGGTTCTGAATTTTCAAACAATAACAAAGTTCTTACCTCGATTAGGAATGGTTGGCAAAGTGGTGCAAGTCAATTGAAATTTCCTCCAAGATGGCACTGAAATCTCAATTTTTAATCTCAATACTACAAAGAAGTTAACCATAATCAGGGCTATTCACTAAGTAAAGTGCTTATCGCAGTTGCTAACCGTCGTAGAGACTCTGATAATAACTTGCCATGACGGTGGTAAGCTGTCCTTAACAAGATATCTAAAGCAGTTGCTTGTGAACCACTACTCACAGCAACTGGTCATTATAGTAGCAACTTAACTTGAAAAGTGAATACCAATTTCGCGCTTAGCAACTGACCTTGAACATAACGACAATTTTTAGTCGCTATCCATAACAACTCTGCTTAGTGAATAGCCCTGAATATTAGATACCTCCAATGAGTCCCATGGATTCCCATGTCGTAACCCCTCTTGTATACGAACGCTTATACTTCCCTTGTTTTGTGTTTCGTGATGAAAGGTGCGTTTCTGACAGCTGTCAGCTGTCTATCAGAAATTACGCAATTGCAGGACCGACCTAACCAATTTTGATTGTGTTTTAGACTGTTTTAGTCCTCGATATAAATTATGAAGAATCCAATAATTTTTTTACTTCGACTGCTAAATTATTCGTTTTCAAAATGAATGGTTGATATTCCTCTCCATGCTTGATAAATAAAACATGTTATATGAATGTATAATTTGAATTCCCGTCGGCGGAATAAACTTTAAAAAAATACCGTTTCAGTGCTACACCGGATCTGAATGCGCGTCTCGTGAACCTGAACTGTCAAACAGGTCAACTTCATTCAGTTCATTCATTCATCGTTGCGAGAAAATGACAGCCTTGGACGATAATTTTGTTTAATGTCGATGGACTACTACCAAAGCTTGTAGAATTAGTGCTGAATTATGTGAAATAGAAACTATCAAAATGAAGAATGCTAGTTCGTAGAGTGATACGTTTGTTTTAATTGGCTACAAGCACGCTAATCAAAATGGCAGGCCGAAATCGTCCTGTTCAGCATAAGAACCTATCTACGATATTTTCCAAGTTACAGGGTGCATTTTCCGATGTGGTAACACATCCGAAATATGCGACAGACAAGAGGACTTTAGATAAAACATGGAAACTAATGGACAAAGTTGTGAAATTGTGTCAACATCAGAAAATGAACTTGAAAAATTCGCCCCCATTTATTTTAGATATTTTGCCAGACACTTACCAGAGACTGAGGCTTATTTACTCCAAATATGAGGATAATATGGCTGAACTGCATTCAATTGAACATTTTAACATATTTATAATTAATTTGATGCGAAAGTGTAAGCAAACGATCAAACTGTTCAAGGAAGGCAAAGAAAAGATGTTTGATGAAAACTCTCACTATAGAAGGAACTTAACAAAACATAGTTTAGTGTTTAGTCATATGTTAAGTGAACTGAAAGCACTTTTTCCCAATGGAGTGTTTGCTGGGGACACATTCAGAATTACGAAATCTGATGCTGCTGATTTTTGGAGGACAAACTTTGGAAACAGGTGAGGGAATAGAAAATGCCCATCTGACTATTTTCCTATGTTCCAACATTCGTAAAAATATAGCTGTGAGTGAAAGATGATAAGTATCCAACTGGCATGATGATCGTGTTCATTTCATTTATTAACCTCTACCTTCTATTACGCATTCCAGATCATTTGATGTCCGGGAGGCAAACAATAAACAAACCAGTTAGTTTTCAAAGTATCTGGGTGGCAGATGCCGCTATATTAGCTCTTTTGACAAGTATCTAGAATGCCTAATTCGCTGACCTGTCAAGTATCTCAATCCAATTTGGTACTATACTCTTTTCTGTTTTCTACAAACATATCAAAATAAAATACTTATGGACGGTTCAACGAACTCTTATCAAGTGCTAGTCAACATATGAATTATATGTCAAATACTAGACTAAAGGTGGTAAACCAGCCATTGGATTACCATATTCTTATTTCAGAAACTTTCTATGACAAGTTCAACACTTTTATGATTCTATTATATCAGCTAATTGAAATCACACTGCTTTTTCATATATGTTTATAAATGATTCACTACAAGATCTACTGAAAATTTTCAGGTATATCAGGTATGTAATCAATAATTTTTGCCCATATCTAGATCTAGAAGAGTTAAAAATATGGTTCATTTCCTTAAAAAAGTCTCTCATGTACACAATAAAATTAAATCATATCGGAATAAGACCTCAGCATATGGCCAAAACAGTGGAACTTCTTTACTCCACTAAAAAGCATTTATTATATTATCTATACTGAATTTAGTTGTACAACCAAAATAATAATTTTTGTTTAGATAGTCACTAATTGTTTTTTATGTAACTCATACATGATATTAATACTCGGATTTATAGTAAGTCGGGCATAATTAAATATATGAAGTCATAAACTGAAAATATTTTTCTTATTCGGAAAGATAGGTCTTATAGATTTCATCTGAAAGGTCACTCATTAATGAATTTAGTCCTAATTACTTTGATTTACTTACTTACCCACACATGATGAAAAAAATCGATTTTTTATTTCATTTGGAAATTTTATTATTAATGAATAAATAATATCGATAAGCTTTAGTGGTCAAATATATGAATTGGCAACAACTTACCAGCCTACCTTCTTAACTTCTTTGGCAAAAATCACTCAAAGCTAATAAGAAATAAAGCAAGAGACAGCTAAAACAGAAACGATATATTACAAAATTTCTGTCAGGGGTTAAAAAAAAATATTTTCAAATACAAAATAAAACTGTTAATAATTTTAATATTTCCAACCCGTAACCTGGCAATATTTCAACATATGCAGTGACAGGTTGCATTGGGTATTTATGTATGTTCCCAAGTAGGTTCTGCCTCTTTGAATGTATTCCTGCAAATTTTCAATCATTAAGAAGTGGTTGTATCCCCAATGCCCCAGACCATGGTTGGCAGTTGCTCCTATAATCAACTCCAGCCCTTAATGTCGATGCACTTTTTTCTAGCCCAAATACCTTCATGAAATTAACGAATTTATACCACAGAACAAACAAAAGCTTATCCAAAGGCAAATCTAGAGTAGTGGGGCCATGATGGGTTAAGTATCCCTCCCTCTAGGCTTGTCCCAGAGGACTGGGTTTGTATGATTGTAGGCATTAATTATGACAGTGTTCCGTTTCCCTGTCTGATTGACCAGACTGATAAATCAAGATACTGCTCACTGTATTAACCAGTACAACGGTACGGCTAATGGTAACAAAATTTTGTAACTGAATACCGAATATATCTTGCATTTCATTTGGTGCACTTATACTCTAGCATCACTTCTTCATGTACTTACCAATGAAGGTATTGAAACTAAACAGTTAGGCCGCGTTCCGTTTTCAATTATTGTTACCATCAGCTGTTCCGTTGTACCACCATCTCTAGTTACCAGTCTTGTTAACCAGACAGGAAAACGGAACACGGCCCTAGTAGATCAAACTCCAGTTTCAGTGATTGTAAACAAATATCGGCTGTGGATGATAACATGCTAGCGGACACAATATTTTCCTTGATATGATGTAGTCGATTTCTTTTCTGACAAAAAAATCATGATGCTGACAATTATCGCAACATATTTTTGCTACACTATCAGTGAGTGTAGCAAAGGCGGAAAGGTCCTTCTCTACTCTAGGGTTCAAAACTTGGTTCTGGCACTTCACGTTCACAAAACCATTCCTATTCAAATGAAGAAAGTTATGAAAGTTTTTGCGAGAAGGCATAGGAGAAATATTTACTTTGCTATTTGATCAAGGGGTGTTTCACTTCGGTAAAATTTGTACACCAAATCAGGATTTCCAGTGGATTTCAAGGATTCCAGGTGGAATTTGAACATGGATTTCATGAATTTCAAGAAGATTTCTAATGAATTTTGTATACCAGATTTCTGAAGTGAAACACCTCTCTCGTATTCGATACAAATTATTATGCAAATCATTAAACAATAGAATACTTTTGCTGATTTAAATGTATTATTGTAATTGGAGCGAGCGCAGTCTGTCCGGTCTAGACCTCGACTATGTAAACCCCCTCTTCGAGCAAATGGCTGAATCCGCTCTTGCGCTGATAAAAGCAAAAATGAAAGTGGGGCCTGATTTCAAATGTCAATTACCCACTGTCGCATGCGGTAAAATATCTCCATCTCTTTTCGATGCACGATTTTGTTGCATGTGACAATTGTGACATCGAATGTCGACATTTGAGAATTAGGCCCTGGATAGACTTTTGCTCAGTCGGTCTATGTTGAAAGTCAAATTAAAACAATCGTCTTTAATAACCCCAAAGCAATTTAAGGTGATTTTTTGCGATGATCTGCACACTTGTCTGCACAATACATACAATTCAAGAATTATAATTCTTGTCTGGAAATAAATATGATTTTGTTACCGAGAAATAACTGTCAAAATAACATTTTCAAAAAATATTGGAATCTTTCACTCGAGGAATAAATATTGTAATGATTGTTACGGGTTACGTGAAAAACATTTATTGTGTGATTTTGACTAAACCGTTTACGAAACCGTTAATCGTGTTTCACTATACAATATCTTCTTTAGGCATACTCTAACAGTCTAACACGCCTGAAGAAGCTATTATGGTGAAACGCGTGTAGCGGTTTCGTGAACTGTTGAATGAAAATCACACAATGAAGTGTTTTTTAATTACCTACGTTAATAAGTATTACTTGCCTCGATCTAAACTTCATGAAATCGTCATTTTTTGTCACACATTCCATTAGTGTTCTCAAGGCGATTGAATAAAATGTTAACTTCTTTCTTGTATCATCCATCAATGTTGTCTATTAAGGAAAATATACTGTCTAGTTTTTTATTGTACATTCCAATTGGTGATATCAGCGGATATAAGTCATTTTGCCCAGATGTTTTACCCTATCTGAATACTGTACCTGCGTGGTCCAGACGTTGAAAAATCCATAAGCGTTCTAGTGAACATGCTTCGTGAATGCCCACTGAATCTTTACAAGGAAGGAAGGAAGAGGCTCGAATATATTTCATAGTATATGATGATAATTTTTATTATTTTTCTACTACATTACTCGAGACATTACCTCGGACATTACTGCAGAAGTTTATTTTCAACTCCTAAAAAAGTGAAGTACCTTCCTTTTTTTTCCATCAGAACGAAAACATTATTCGTCTCGATTTATTAGGAAAAAGAAGAAATCTGTTTTTCCTCTTCGGCGGGTTCTTTAGGAAGGCTGTCTTCGCTGGAAGTCATTTTCAAACTATTTTCCTCTCTTGATATACAAATAGCTAATGTTGCAAATGAATAGAAACAATACTTATCAAGCATTAATAGCTCAGTTCGATTATGATTTTTCCGACTATGAAAAGGTTGATCATGTGGAAAAGGTTCATATCGAATATGTATTCAGCCTTAGTGAATATTCAATTACTCAATGGTTTTCTGCGTGAGTCATTTCTAGGTAGAAATTAAGAATTGGTAATTAATAAAGTTCATTGAATCAAAAACGATCCATTGTTTGAGTCATAAATAAGTACTCTCAAAAAAAGTGATATAGTTGATGAAAATGCCCATTCTGAATTCTTCAACTGTGTTTAATAATTCCTCAAAAAATGTCAGTCATTCAATTGATTGAACGAAGGGTCGAAAGTCTGGTAAATGACCAAGTCGAGGACCATGTGTAAAACACGAGAACTCATTTTACATAAACATCAAATTGTCGAAAAGATCTGATGATAGCTACTCCAACCTCTGAAACCATATTCACGATAGGCTCGAGAGAAAATGTGTTATTCATTATCAACTTACTAACAGAGTGGGCTTCCTAACATCATTTCTCCTCTATATAAGTATTTGTAACACCATTTTTCGTTTTGTTGAAACGCCAGTATCATCGTTGGAACTAGTGCTTTTGAACCCGGTTCAGAACGAATTCAAGTTCAGAACAGTTGGCCAGTTGTACTGTGACAAGTTTTGACGCGATCCCATTTCCAGTTGTTTGATGAACTTGGGACTGATCTAAAACCATATTTTATTGAGAACATGAACAAACTCCAAAAACATATCGATTCAAAACATCAAAGTATGCTCCTCCCACCGAAATATTTTTCTGGCTACGCCCATGGTTGAGAGAAATTGATATGATACTTAGTGCAAAAATCAAATAAATTCAAGCATTATTTGGATCAATTGATTCTATTCGGAAATTACCACAAAAGGGAGATGTAAATGAGGACTTGAGCAAAATTTTGAATTCAATGAATTCTGACAACACAAAGTAATTTTATGTCGGCAAAAATATGCTTTGTTGGTCCTAACAAAGTTTCAGGAACTACATATATGCAGGTTATAAATTCTATTATTGCTTTCGTTTCAAAGGTGGTGTTTGCCTATAGGTATACTCTAGGAATGATTTATCGTGACAACGCGAAGAAGACTATTCGAATTTCTATCGGAAAAGATCGACTTCATCGAAGAAAACCATCCAACTGCTGAGGTCATCATATTGGGTGATTTTAATGTTCATAATTCTTCATGGTTCAAATTCTACAACAGAACAGATGAAAGAGGAAAATCACTCCCCCTTGGGTAATTCTGATCACACTTTGATTTCGTCCAATGAATGATAAGTTACCCGCATGCCGTGTCTGGCATTACAAGTCAGCAGACTGGGACGGTCTTCGGATGTTTATCTCTGATTTTCCTTGGAGAAGGGGGTCTGTTTTTCATCCGGTGATCCCACTCTTCGTAACCAAGAATTCTCTGATACCAACATCATAGGAATGGAAACATTCATTCCAAGTAGTACAAGGGCACCACAGTCTGAAAAACCATGGTTCAATAAAAGCACCTCAAAGGCTGTCACATCCAAACAAGAGGCATTTAATCGCTGGCGCCAAGAACCCAGTTTAGAGACAAGATCTGGGAATATTAACGCAAGAAATTGGTGTAGGGCAACAATTGAAGCTGCTAAAAGAGCACATAATCATAATATTCGTTCAAAACGTGTTGAAAGTCCAAACGATTCTCGTTCGTTTAGTTCATTTCCCCCTTTAACCAAAGAAGATGGATCATAAGCCACCACGGTCCACCAAAGAGGAAATATATTTGCAAATATGTTCGCTGGAAATTCTACTCTGGACTCATCGGGAAAAGATCCCCGAATACCACGCCTATCGACAGTCATATGCCTGAAATGATTTTTGACAAACAAAATATAAGAAATATTTTAATGAACCTGGAGACGAATAAGACTTGCGGATCTAACGGAATCCCAGCAATTGTTCTTAAAGCATGTGCTCCCGAATTGACATCAGTACTTTGCGAATTATTGAACCTTTCATATAACTTGGGGGGGTTTTCCTAAGTCTTGGAGGACAGCAAGAGTTCAGACAGTTCCTAAAAAAGGAAAGAAAACTTTACCTTGTAATTATAGACCAATTGCATTGCTTTCTATCATTTCCAAAGTCGTGGAAAAAGCAATCATTATAAAGCTTATCAAATATCTAGAGAAATCAGGAATAAAATATGATTGACAATACGGATTTGACAAACAAAGATCAACCAGTGACTTATTAGCTTATGTTTCTCATATTTGGCAATTCAATCGAAAAATTCGGAGAAACGATAGCTGTTGCACTCGATATTACAAAAGCGTTTGATCGAGTATGGCATCGCGGTCTCCTTAATAAACTTGCGTCTTATGGTTTTCCTCCTCAGTTGTGTGATTTGTTGAAGAGTTTCTTGTCTAATAGGTCTCTGTATGTGGTTGGTGATGGAGTATCATCTGATATTTTCCCAATAGATGCAAGTGTTTTACAGGGTTCAGTTCTGGCGCCCACTTTGTTTCTGCTTCATATCAATGATTTGCTCGAGAAAAAACATCTTGTTCAGTACATAGTTTTGCGGACGACAGTACTCTTCATACTATGTTCTCTTCCAGGGTCCCCATACCAGCTCGAGAAACAATTCAATTCAAAGAAACATTCACGCCAATAAAATAACGATGACTTGGTGAAAATCATAGAATGGGGTAACATGAACTTGGTGGAATTTAATGCTGGGAAAACCCAGGCATGTGTCTTCTCAAAGAAAGCCGATCCATCATCATCTAGTATTCAGATGTCAGGAGTGACTATTCCTACAGTGTCAAGTATATCGGTGCTAGGAATTACGATCAGTAATAATCTCTCATGGGAAAACCATGTGAGATCGATCGCTAAAAGTGCTTCCCATGAACTTGGAATTCCTTAATGTGCGAAGAGATACTTCACTTCTCGTCAGCTTCTAATGATCTACAAGGCTCAGATACGACCTGTCTTGAAACATGGTTCTCATTTGTAGGGTTCGGCACCAAAACATTCATTGAAGCCTTTCGATTCTATTCAGAGATAGTGATTCTCCGCTCACAGACTCGCTCGCTTCATTGGAACATCGTAAAAGATATTTTCACGGTCGATTCTCTTCGGAATTGTGATCAATCGTTCCACCCTCGGCAATATCTTCACGGATGACTCGACGAGTACAGAATTCCCACCCCTTTGTTGTGAATTTGGAGACCTGTCGAACCTATCTTGCTCAGGGATATTTTTTCAATAGAACAGCTGAGCTTTGGAACTCCTTGCCGACAGAGATTTTTCCTGAGGCTCACAAACTTCAAAAATTCAAAGTGATTGTTAATTCTTATCTCCTGTCCCTTCATTCACGCGGTGTTCTTTGTACATTACAGAGCTTCCCTTTCGTCTGAATCTGCATATAAAAAAACTATCTAATGCTTGATGTAATGTACCTAATTCTTGACTTTGTTCGAAATTAGTGCTGTTTCATTGTGCTCCATTTGGCACTGTTTCAGCAAAGATTAAAGTTTGATTTGAGAATTTATTATAAGAACATCGTTCCTGTTAATCTCATTTACGAGCATTGTCTATAACACTACTTGCTGAAGATGTATTATTTGATGTTCTCCATCGAGGAAACGAACAATTTGAATAAACGTAGTCATACTCTCTCCCGTCGACGCAGTTCGAAAGTCCATCTCCATGCCGACCATTCAAGTTTGTACAATACGACCTAGAGACTCCTTCATGAACGGGATAGAAAATCGTATTTCGGGAGCGAACGTAATCAATATTTCATTCATGGAAGTTCTGGCCGTCCCGATTCACGAAGAGAGAAGTGAGAGATACACTTACGGTTTTGCCAAACCGAAGCTATTCTCGTTCTCTCCATATAGTCCGGATGGCGAACAATTAATGTAGGTCACGTTCGCTCGTTCGAAAAACAAGGTGTGTTGGTTGGTTCGGCGATGTACATGGAACTGATTTGTTGAAAAAAAACTCCCTTTGACCATATACCCTGAAGATCTGAACTCTTGAGCTACATGCAGAGTGCTGAATAATTGAAAAAAAAATTTTGCTAATTATGCCTTAGATATATTTATGAGGAATAACGCATTTACTTTTTGAAAATGCGTTCTCTATTTTTTCGCAGTGGTCTACCGAGATGTAAAGGAATTATTTAATTTGATTTTTCATTCAGGGGTTCATCACTTTTAACTCACAAGAATAAAAACTGATTGTGTACAGCAGAAAATGGCTTTTAATGCATGGACGATGGATACTGACTTTGATGGAACTATTCAGGGTTAGGTACACCAAAGTTATGAATTTTGTTCAAAAGATATGACCTTCAGGTCATATGTTCAATGTCATGTGAGGTCTGTTATCAAATTGGCTCATGAATAATTTATTTCCTTAGTAGCATATTATTGAGGAACACCCTGTAACATAACCATATCATATCTTCGTTGAAGAAACCTGAGCGATTAGGCAAACCAGAGAGCTTTCAATTCGAAACCAATATGACAGCTGTTGGCACACATTGGATTTCCTCATAAGAGACCATAATGATAAAACTGTTTCGTTTTGTTATTCCTTGTATGTATTATTATTACTTGTATGTATTATTATTTTTGGTTCAGCTGAAGAAAAATGCCTCTTACGTGCATTGTAATTTTCTGAGGATGTCGTCATGATAGGGATAAAGTCGAATTGTACTCTGTTCCTGATGTTGTAAACATAGGTTTTCAATGAATAAAGATGAAGGGCTGTATTATTGGCTGGCCGACAAGCATACTGTTTGTCATTTTGCAGTGTACGATTGTTCCACAGCTGGTTTTTGATTCAATATTTTTAAAAATGGAACATCTACTCTAACTTTCAATTTTCTTACAGTTGGGATTTTCATAAAAACAATAAGAATAAGAAACCTATACATAACTTGTCATTGAAGTTTCACCAAAACTCCTATTTAACATCTTTATCATGATAATGATTAATTAATATAATATTACTGAAGTTCACTCTAGTATGATACGTTCATTCAGTTTTTGTGAATATCAAATAATTATGAAGTGATTTGATCTTTATTATAAATTGATATAGGTTAGGTTACTTTTAAATAGAATTTTCTACTGCTAAAGAGCGATTTCAAAACTTAATTCTGACCAATTCACACTGAGCTGCATTCAAATGTATCAACCTCAAATTAAAACAAATCAAATCAAAATATGCTTTATTGCCCAAGATACACTCTTATTGATGAAGCTTGTACGTTCGCATAGCTTAGAATACAAAAAAGCACTATGGGTTGTGTTTCTAATGGTGTTTTCGCACTTCGATACAATACAATACTTGTGAGAAGGTTTGTTAGCTTCTTTCATGATCTATATAGCTATTAAAACTGTTTCCAAAATGGGTGTCCGAGTAGTAGTCCTAATGTCTTGCTTGTCGGAAGTGATGCCGTTCATCATTGATCTAATGGCTTCCGTATCGATAGTGAAACAGCATGATTGATCGTTTAGAACCCCATCAGGGGATGTCTATTTTCATTCTTACTTATCCGAATATTACTGATCGATGAAAATCTGTCAAAAATTACCTATATATTTTCCTGTGAGATTTTAACCATATTGAGGTTTACAAATCCACCAAACGTGTTTTGGTATACATGTTGAAAAATGTTTCCTCCCACGTCATACGAAATCCCGGTTGCTCTCACGCTTTTGAACCCCCTTAGGGGCGTCACACTAAAATCAGCTTTTTTTTACCCCTCCCCCCCCTCCATTGTCACGCTGTGTCACACTTTTTGTGACCCCCCCCTAGAAATATTTCGTCACAAAAACTAAGACCCCCCCTGCTGATTATGATAAATTCTGAATGATAGTACACAAATTCTGAAAATTAAAAATGTATGTCTCAAGTACTGGAAAAACAAAGAAACCTGTTGTGACGGATCGCAACGCCGCTAGAGTCGCGCCACAGAGCTAGCGCTCATGTCAAAAAATATTAAACGTTAAACGGCGAACGTCACGTTGCCGTATACCCCTTGTCACATCTTGTCACACTCAGCCAGACCCCTCCCCTTGTATGCGAACGTATTTTATGAACGCCCCCTTATTTTGAGTAGAGGAATGATAAATTATCTGAGTCCTGAATTGCATAGTATAATAATGTTCCATTCATACGAACTTATCAAAGTTGACTCCAATGCGTTTGACCTTCGCTCATAGGTAAATGAATCTTCAAGTGCGGTAAACTCTCAAACCTGGAATTCGTGACTCATAAACATCCATTTGGGCGTATCATGATTCACTCTTTCAATATAAAGTTCTGATTGTCGTTCCCCCATATCGTGTTTCATATCCTGTTGCCACAAGAGGATGCATAGGAGCACAAGAATACAGGATGATCAAACGAAAATTATTAA
This sequence comes from Zygogramma bicolorata, assembly GCA_032362365.1. NCBI lineage: Eukaryota > Metazoa > Arthropoda > Insecta > Coleoptera > Chrysomelidae > Zygogramma > Zygogramma bicolorata. Next base: position 581,535 of record JAVJAQ010005545.1, on the reverse strand, counting down.
TACGAATTCACCTCGAAGATAGCAATTTTCTAGAGGGACTCGAACCCTTTGAAAAATTTTGCTTAAATCATGAAAATACATCATCTGTTTATAACGCATGTACGTAACAACTGTCGGTGTGTCGGAATGGTCTTCTTACCTCACAGAAATAATGGTTCAAGGTGGCATAAAAAAATTTAAATTTTTGGAAAAAAAATCCATTTTTTGATTTTATGAAAATCACTCGGAAAATCACCAAATTATGGTTGTGGGTCATTATTTTTGGCGCAATGTTCTTCGTAATTTTTTTTCAGTGCCGTTCTAAACATGAACCATAGGGATCTGTTCTCCTGAAATTCTTCAATGGGTTCGTAGTCCATGTTTATGAAAGAAGACAAAATGCACTTCCTCGTGATATATTTATGGGAAATACGTTCGATTACTTCATTCTTTCACTTCAGAATTCTAAAAGATTATCTTAATATATAGCAAGAGCTTCTACTAGCACCCCCCGGGGAGATATCTACTCAACAAAGTACTTGACGTACCGGAAAACCCCGATCTTGCCTAAGTGTGATGTAAGATGTCAGAACTGGTACTTCGAGTGGTAGTTACCAGTTCTCACTATTTCCATCGGTTTTCGCTCATTGATTATTCATTTTTGTTAAATACTTGAGGCATATCTACCAAGAGCCTCCAAAATCTTGAAATTTCTGAAGTTTCTCGAAGATTGAATAAAGTTATACAACTTTTGGTAATAATCAGTGAAAATTTGCAGTGATTCTGAATTTCATGGCTAAGCTCATTATTGCCACCCTGTAACCGTTTTCCGCACACTCTTAAGAAAAATTCAATCAGAAACTTCTGCTCAAACTTCTGAATACATTCATTCATAAATATTTTCCATTCACTCTGAAAATTGTATACGCCCTAATGTTGCAAGTATCAATTAAAGATGTCTTATTCAGAATAATAAAATAATTCTACTAAAAGTACGTTTGAAATATAATTCAATGGTATTCAAAATAGGTCGAAACTTTCATACTTTCAACAAAATCAGTAGTGCTACATATGGAAACACTGATATATCGAACCATAAAAAGCTTGCTAGTTTAGGTATATTTCGGAATCTTTTCAATGATATTGTTACGAATCTCCTAGCGCCGGCCCTGACGAGATCGTAAACGCAGATGAGGGATCGGGTCGTAGCGAACGTCATTTTCCAGGAACCCGTAAATCGAGTGTGGAGAATTCGCGAAGATTCTTCATAGGCGTACGCAGGTATATATACGGAAGAGACTTCGTCGCGGGCAGAGTTGGTGATTCGGAAGTTCGTATTCAGAGCTAAGTGGAGCGAGTTTAGTGGAGCTAAGTGGAGAGAGCTTTGTTATTGCTAAGTCCAGGTGTTGAAGTGTAGAATTTTTAGTACAGAGAGTTTTAGTACCGAGCATTTGAAAGTTATCAGAGCGATTTAAGTGATTGTGTTGTATTGTATTGTGATAAAGAGTTGTTATAAAAGAAGTTTAGTGTTGTTTGGTGTTTTAATAAACGAGCCCAAGGAATATCGTAACAGTGATGTCAGAATTGAGATTTTCCATGGAAATTGATGGAGAGCATTGATGCAGTAGTTTGTTGATAACTAAGATGTCTAGAAACCAACCCTGGTGATTCCACTGATTAGATTTTGTTTAGATTTTTGTGGCGGAAAAAACAATAGACGCTTTTGGAGGTTTCCCCTATTCTTTCGGTAGGGGGCGTTATGTTCCCAATTCTCAAATTCGATGTCAAGTATCAAATAAATTATCACACTTTCATGTCACTCAGAAATTTCGATGTGTAGGATGTTTTTAACGTGTTTATTCATTGATTTCGTTGCTTTCAAACATTGGAACGTTCTTACTGGTTTTCTACTGGTATTTGATTGGCCAGCCATTATCCTTTTCGTTGCTATCTCTTTTCACTAGCCAATCAAATAAAAATGGAACAACCCGGCTGTACATTTTCACCTAGTGCAAATTCAGCTTCAGACAAGACTGACAAGATCGTGTGGGCGACATCTGTACGTATTGTACGGAAACCTCCAGAAGCTCAATTATCCAACAAAAATCAAGCAATCCAGATTTCGCCACTATCATCCCAAACTTTAACAGGTATAAGTAACTACACCAGGGTTTCTAGTCATCTTATTGATGATAACACATGGTCCTGTCACTTGTGCTTTCACTACCAATCCAAATACCCAGGTATCGGTTCAATCGTGCAGTCACCGAATAAAGCTTTTGTACTATCCATCCGAACACGCCACAAACCTAGCCGCCACTTTTTCGTTATCTCATTTAGTGTTTAATTGCAGCGAACCTCGACCTCGTTGCCTTTTCCGTTAGATTCTGATTCGATTCGTCGTCGTGAGGTCGTGACCGAATTCGATTCGGTTTGTTTTGTTTGTTAGTCGTTTGTTGTTGTTGCTCGCTAGCCAGTTCCTACGGTTAATTATTTCGGGTTAACGACATGAACTCCTTACTTTTTCGCACATAAAACGGAAATGTTTACCCACTGTTTTCTCTCGTTCAATTCAGTTCGTTTCGGTTGGAGTCATTACCGATTCCAAATCAATTTGAAGTAGTCGGCCAGTTTGTATCACCTAGACTCCTAGACCTTGACAGTTAGCAACTCTGTCAAATACTTCGAACTGTTTTGGAACCGTTTTCAATAGGAACAAAAAAGCCTATCGTAGGACCGTTTTATTCAAGTACGGATTTATTTGGATGAGGGAATGAATTACCACTTTTTGGTAAAAAAGATAAGATTTATACCACATATACTGTGCCACCCTGAATAGGTAAATTAGTATCAACCTCCCCACCCCCAAACCAACCCTCACTTCAAAAATGTCAAAACGGAATAATAGTCGAGTAACGCCTAATTTGAGAAGTATTTCAATTTCCTATATAATATACAAATAGGTTGGCGCTGTGGTTGTGTTTCCGGTTCTTGACTGAGAGGCCGTGATTCAATTTCCCAAAGGGGCAAATATATGTTTTATTGAAAAGTAGACATCGTGCCACTGTCTAAGATTTACTTTTACTATTTTTGTCGAGGTACATGATCAATATGGCTTATAGCTCTATTCTCTATACGTATTAAACATTTAGTTCTACTGACCATTTGAGTTTCTTGTCCCTATATTCTCGTGCATCTTTCAGTTGATTTTAGGCTATATTTATAAAGATAATTCCATGTTTTTGGGTATAGTAGGATAGCATAATAGTTCAATAACAGGACTTATAATCCATTTAGTTGGTAACTGAGGCCCAAATTCACTAAAAACGAATATTCAGGTTAAATTCCAAGAGGTGCTCAAGAATAAGAATCTGATATGAAATGTATGCGAATTCTGTCAGATTCAACACCCAAGATTATTAGCCGACCCTTGCCCACACAAGGCTCTGCCGCCTAGGCGCACTCGTAAGAGTGTTTAACGAAGGATAATATAATCAAAATAAAAAAATTAATACATTTACATACTGTATGTAAGGAAGGAGGAATATACTCTCCCGTACACACGTACATTGGAGGCGTATTTCTTCAACGTCTGATCAGAAAATTAATTCAGATTAATCAATTGTAAATCAGAAATTATTAATTGTAACTCAGATCTTGTCAATTTTTGTAATTCAGAAATTTTCAATGATAATCCATGAAATAGTTGATTTTTCAGGATATTATAATTTTAAATCAAATTTAATCGAATGTGACAAAGAAATGTCACTGAGATGTGGTGTTACTATGTAGTTTGCAGGTGTTCAAATTGTTGTATTTCGTGAATTCAGCGACTCTCTTCTCGGTATGCGAAGCAAACATGTTCCATATAATACTCAAACAACTTATACATATATTCATCAATGAAAACCCCTAACCATTGGCAAAGGAAAAAATGCAGAAATTGCAAAATCTCGTTTTGTCTGAAAAAATCATCACAGAAAAAGTTTCCAGGTCGGCATAAATCCCTGCGGTAGGGGTATTGGTAAAATGAAAGTCGATAGTATCAGTAGTTTTTGCCAAATAAATCAACCTAAATGATAAAGGATAGCTTGTACGGTATTTGTCCATACGTCGTTTGTCTCCATTAACCATATAATCTGAATTAGGTACCTTTGATATTTTCTGAATTACAATCAACAAATTCTGATTAACAATCGACGAGATCTGAATTTCTGATATTTTCTGAATTAGAGTTGAATAATCTGAATTTAAACTGACATTATCTGAATTACAATTGATATTTTCTGATTTTCTGTTCACTCATCTGATTTACAATTGATCATTTCTGAATTACAATTGGAAAAGGTGTAGATGCAGTTACTGACGACGATGCATTTGTAAAATCGATACTTCATTATTGAAAATATTGAACAGAATATGTTTTATTGAGATTAGGAATGATTTGGGAAAGATTTCGCAGAACATGAGTTAAAAGATGTATTTTGAATATCCAATGAGTATTCGCGCACCACAAAAATCATGCTTGTTATAGAAAATGAAACGTTCCCGCGACTTTTCAGTTACTTTGCAGAGGATAAATTTCTTGTTTGCCACATGTTTCAATACTTTCTACGCTTGATAAAAAACGCTAGATGATAACAATCAAGGATGTGGTAAATATACATCGCAGAAACGACATGTTCAAGTTGTCACTGTTGTCAGACTAGAAAAACGCAGCAGTTATACTTCCCGCCGATATAACCAATTGATTGTGATTGTATGTTGACTGATTCTGTGAATATGATTCATGTGGTAATCACGAAACATAACCGTGATGAATCGACGTGTTTGAGTCAGTAGTCTTATTGACTTCAATGGGTTTTTTGTGTTCCAAGTCATTTCTCATTCAAATATATTTTTTTATATAAAAATATATGGTAATTGCATTATATAACATTTCAATATTGACACGTTGAGGAGTTGAAAATTCGAAAAAGCAGCAGTTCCAAGAATTTCCATAGAGAAAAAATGTCAAGTGGAGCCACTCTCGTAGTTTCAAAAATGTGGTAATCATTTTTTTGTTCAGGTCACGTACTATGAACTACAAACTTTTTAGGGGGGTATACGAGAAATCTAAAGTGCACATTAGAAGTCCATCACAGAGTTCATGGATATTTGAATGATTATGGGTTTCTAAAACAAATGAAAACTGCTTGTAACTTTTCAGCGGCCAGTCCGGTTTTCGAAAATAAACCATTGTCAGAGATATGTAACACCCATAAATAATGTGTCATTCGATTTACATTTCGACTTGAAATTTTCTACGAAAGATTTGGTATGCTCCTCCAAAAAACAAAAATGGCATTATTCAAAATTTTGCAAAGTTATGATAACATCTTACGTAACCAGCGTGTCCTAACTAAATTCACCCTGGTTGATTATCGTGATATAAATCAACTACTACCCCAGCCAGAATATTCTCTCCTTTCTTGAGGTTGTTTTCCCTTTTAACTCAATCTGCAAAATCTGAAATGTGTTAAAAATATGGTTTTTTGTGGTTCAAATTGTCCGAATGCGATGTTCATTGGACATACATTACAACCCATAACAATTAATGTTTGACAAGGTTGTGGCAAGATGTATGAGAGGGTCTTTTCATGTATACCCCAATTACATATTTCCTTAAAGGACTTTCCGAACAATCATGTAGAATGTTTGGTTAGAAGAATTTTGGGGTGTCGATTGGTTTATAGGTTTCCCTATACTGTAATGATAGCAAAAGAATTACCAAAATCCAGTAAATCGCCCCAAATTCCAATAATTTTGTATTCATTTTTCCAACTCATTGATTCATAGCGTTTCAACATGCAATTCAATTACTAATATTATGAATCAAAAATTATCAGACCCAATGACTACTTATCATGTTCATGGATTACTTCTATTTTTGAATACAAAATCCCTCTAGTGATCGCGTCTGTTGGTACGATTTCCTATGACCAGATTCTGAATTCTTGCTTCATTTCGAATTCTCTCCAGATACTCCCTCGATTGCGCTGGCCTCATACAGAGAGATGAAATAGAGGAATTTTTTATTTTCTAATCTTCAGCTCATGAAATGCCAATGGAAAAACTTCAAAATGTATTACTGGGAACATACTCCATGTCGGATCTCTTCTCTTGTTCATAATGCCATTTCATAAAGTTCGATATTGTGGGAGAAGCGTAGGCTAGAATTATTGTCAGTTACGCATTAGAGAAAAATATTCTCGAAGCTTAAAAAAGCCGTTATGGAAAGACGAACTCGATTCTTCAAAAATTCCATTTCTCGTTCAGTATTGATGCCCATATAATACCCCGAGGAGAATGAATGAGGCGACCTATAATATTTAGAATCGGATAACAAGACTTCGTTTCGCCATAAACATCTGTATATTGTTGTACACGCCCACGGATTCTTACACGATTCTAACATTTCGAGAGAGAAAAAAACCTCTGTTACGAAGGTATACTTCGACGAAAGATTCATTCGCTTCGTCTTTCTCTGAACGAATATCACATTCAAAGTATATAATGAATAATGTTAATTTATTTCGGTCAATTAAAAGCATCCATCGAAATTCTAGGTAGATTTCGCAAATTGTTTTTCATAGAAAACGGAAGTCGAACGTGTGTGGGCCGGGCGATGAATGATTTTGAACAAACCGAGAGCCGAAATTCGGTTCATTACTTCGTGATATACAAGTTTTTCCTGTCCTGGAAGATAGTAGGTGTTTCAGTTCACAGAATAGCCTCATGCAGGCGCGTATAGAAGGGGGTAACGTGGGTAATCACCCCCTCCCCATGTCGAAGAAAATTCAGTGTTTCAATCAAAATTAACAATAAGATTCATAACCTCCATAAAACAAATTTTACATATTTTGCTAACTTTACCAATGATCGTAGCATCCGCTGAAAGAAGTTTTTCAGCCTTGAGACGTTTGAAAAAATGGTTGCGATCAACAATGTCACAAGATCACTGGTTGGTTTGGCTCTCCTACATATCCATAGAGAGATTTATTTAGATATCGACAAAATTATAAATAGATATAGCAATTCAAAACATCGTAAATTAGATTTCATTCTTTAATTATTTTTTCTAGTTCTAATCTCTATTAGACCCAGGACTTGAGTACCTGATTAATTTGTGTTATTTGATTTGTAAACCTGATTTCTATTTGCTTCAAGTTACCTTGGTGAATTTAGTCAGTTTGAAATTCTGTTACACGTGAGTACCAGAATGCATCTGTTAATTTCGTTAAAATATTTTCTTTTTTCATATTAAATAAAACAAACTGAATTTGACATCCTTTTTTTCCACCTTCATGATACCTCGCTGACAGACTTAAGTATAAACTCAAAGGCAATTGACCTCAACAAAAAAAATTCGCCTGCGGCGCCTTTCCATTTTCTGTCACGCTCCCTACACGAATTACCCCCCCCCCCCCCCCCAATGGAACAAAGCTGTATACGCGCCTTTCCTCATGTGTTCGTTATGAGTTAAGGAATTTGATTATGTAGAAATTTAGTGCATCTATATTAATTCCACGAAATAGCGAAGACACATAGCAGTTCGAATGATTTCTCTTGTCATTAAATATTTTCAGCGACAACAAGTATCGCTGAGCTAGCTCGTCACGAAACTGGAGAGAATTCACTCCCTAATTAGCCAAATGAACTATTGTGGTGTGTTCAAAGGACGAAGATTCGATATCGAACGCAATAAAAAACTGTTTCTGTTCTATTTTTTAAATCTCTTTTTGACAGAGTTGGTATCTTGAGGCTGACCACAACTTTGTTGCGCAAATAACTTGTAGGTTTCGCCGGCCACAAGAAAATAAACTACGGAGGGGAAAGCAATCATTCCGCTCTATGTCCAAGCTCAGGGTGAATGTTTCAAAATATTTTTGCTCGAAATTCAATTTAGATCAAAATGTCTTGCAACGACTCATCCAATGATTCCACCCTCAGCTTCTGCCGGCCTCAGGAGTAGAGGATCGATACGGAGAAAATGAAATATTGTTCGTACTGTTCATCACATAACCTTAGCAACCTCCTGAAGTTAGCAAGGCCACTTGCAGGAGATTCATGAAAAAATGATTGTCGCACTCCTATTTTTTTATTACCTAACCTAACTTGATATTAAGTTAGCAGAGCCACTCTCGTAGAATGTTCATGAAACTCAAAAATCGAAACTGCTGTTCACGATCGTAGAGTAATTGTCGTAACTGATTCCATGTGAAAAAATACAAAATTTTTTGTGGAAGTCGTCTTTTGTCCTGTGTTCCAAAAATAATATGCACCATGTGACAACGTTGTAATCCAGATATCTTACTCCTTCATCAATATCCACGAAATATCTTGGATCAAAAACAGACACAGCAATTATCCAGGATTGACATGAGGAAATGTAAAAAAACGATCTGTAAAAAAGATGAATTTTCTTGATTCTTTTGAAATACAACGTATTGATGAGCTGTCTTTAAAGTTTCTTCAGCTATCAATGTATCCGTAAACCTATATTCTTGTTTATATATATATATATATATATATATAAAACTGGAACTTCCGGTTGAACCGCGTCTCGAATCGTTCTTCTGTCGACGTTTCGGCTCCCACTTTGGAGCCATTCTCAAGACTTCTTCGTGCCGAGATCTAAGTCTCCTTAACCCCAGCTCTCATCTTGACAAAGTGAAGACTGTGGTTGTGTGGAAAGGGGGATGGTATTCATGGCTATATGAGAATCCGACGTTGTTGAAACTGTCGTACCCCATGCAGGTCTGGTTTGAAAAGGATTAATTAAGGGAATTGTTCGATGGGATAGTAATGGTTTCCAGGAATTGGGAAGCCTTTGTGAGTCGTCTCGTTTGTTGAGGCATTGAGCGCGTTTTCAATTTCTATTGCTTCTGGAATGGAATGTTTTTGCTGTGGCAATGGTCTTCGTGTAGTCAATTTTGTGTCCGGTTTCGTGGTGATGTTTGAAGAAAGTCGATGTCATGTCCGAATTACGTACTGCTAGTTCGTGCTCGTAAGACCTGTTTGATACTCTCCATGACATCAGTTTTAATTTCTGAGTTTCAATAAAAATTCGATAGTGGCTTTGCTAACTTGATATCAAGTTAACACAGCAACCTAAAAAAAACTGTGGGTGCGACAATTATTTTTTATTTTCGTCAAATTTTCGACAATAATTGAAATATGTATCCATTAATTTTACTTCATCTTCGATGCAGATCCAGTGTGGAATTAACAAGTCTGGACGCATTACTGAAACCTCGATTCCAACCACAATCAAACAAAAGTTGAATGCTTCCTATTGCTTTGTTTTTTACATTATCATGAATTGGATGCCTCATTATTCGATTAATTTCTCCGCCTCGCATTATACAGAATCCCATCATTCTGTCTGTACCTAATAATAGTTCATAAACCAGTTGATTTCCCATGGTATAACATTCACATCGGAGTCCGGTCGTAATTGCCGATGATAATAAAAATCGTAGCCACAATAAGCAATATACTTTGGTGAGGCCACTAACGCTAAAATTCTAACCATATATACAGTACAGAATTGAAAAATGGCAATGAACATAAGATGTATTTCAGGCAGCAGAGTTTCGTTAAAAAAATATCTGATTCTATTATAAATGCACTATAAGTCACTTTCCATGTATTTCTGTCTTTTCTATTCGATAGGTAGCGTGACGGTTGAATGAATTTTCTCTTTCGCTATTGTTCAATTTTGAAATATCACAGTACACCGATAATCAGAATAATATATGTAGGAACACATCAGGAGCACATAACCACATAGCTACTGGGGAAATGAATATTTGATCAACAAATGCAATCTGTAAGGAGACAGCTATACCGGATGTCCAAAAATTCAGGCAGTCTTTCTCTGCATATGTTTTTATCGTTATCAGGAATAAGAGAATGTGAGATCAAATTCATTGATAATTGTGAGTACAAACTGTGCTCCCCACAGAAATATACGCCAAAAATTACTTATATCGTATCTTATTTCATCATGTGTTGTTTTTTATAACATTCATAAAAGTTTGTGAAGGGTCCGAAGGAATAAAGTGGATGACGCATGGTGAAAGTAACTCTGGATTCAGGAAAGGCCATTGCTGTACAACTACACTCTTGACTATCAGCGATGATATATTTGGGGCAACGGACCAAGGTATGTGTACAGTTATCTTTCTCGACTTCAGCAGCAGAGCCTTCGATACTCTGAATCATAACATATTTAATATATTGCATTAGATGGGTTTATCAGAAATTGCTATAAAACTATTAGCTAACTACCTAAAAAATAGGAACCAAATAGTGCACTGATTTCAGGGAATCGAGTGATCTGGCACTGGAGGCGGGGGTACCCCGAGGGTCGGACCGCTGCTGCTCACTATTGTTACGAAATCTCCTAGCGCCGGCCCTGTCGCTCATAAACGCAAAATAATATGAGTTGTGGAAGAAAGAACGTAACCTTCCAGGAAATATCGACTCGCATAGAAAATTCGATACACATCATCGAGACCTGTCTGGAAGAATTTCCATAGGCGTACGCAAGTATAAATAGGGAGATACTTCATCGCGACGGCTGAGTTTTTCGGAGTAATAACTGTGGCTGCAGGAGAGTTGGATTGTTTTAGTTACTAGCATGTACAAATTGCCAAGGTCGATCTTTTTTTATATACAGATTCACACGAAAGGGAAGCCCTGTAATGTTCGAAGAACACAGCGTGATTCAAGAGACAGGAGATACGAAATAATATTAACTTTGAATTTCTGAAGTTCGGGAAAAACCTCCCACGGCAAGGAGTTCCAAAGGTCAGCTGTTGTAATGAAAAAAAATCCCTTGCAAGAGAACGTTCGACAGGTTTCCAAGCTCAAAACAAAGGGGTGAGAATTCTGCACTCATCGGGTCATCCATGTCGATACTGCCAAGGGTGGAACGATTGACAATTCAGTGGAACACCAACCTTGGAAATATCATTAGAAGAGAGACAAGTCTCCGACTTTTCTAAGATGTTCAAATGAAGTGAGCGAGTCCTTGAGCGAAAAATCATCAACAAGCTGACGATCGTTCTCACATGATTTTCTCCTGAGAGATTATTACTGATCGTAAATCCTGCTCCAATATCGAGCCTGATTAAACAGATGAAGCGGAAACATGTCATTTTCATGAAATAGAAGATGCCTCACTTTTCCTATATGAATTGTCGGGGATCGAAAAAGATGAGGAAGAAGAAAATGGAGATGCAGACATAATTGATGAAGTTGACATGCAATAAGAGATTTAATGAATCTCTTTCCGTCCAAGAGAAAAATGCAAAAAACCTTTTTTTTTCACCTTTGACCTCGCGTAAACAAACATTTCTTATGATGTATTCAAGGTCTGTACACATTTTCAGCTTCTTCGCAATTTTTTCTGTGTCGAAAGTCAATTTTGACTGGACTAATTCTAAAATTTTCAAATGTCAGTGTATGAAAATGAATTTAATACAGTTGTAGATGTATAAGGTTGAGGAGACTGATGTATAAGGTTGAGGAGACTTAAAGTTTTAAAGTTACCTCTATCGAGATTGTGAACTGTAATGCGACCCTTAAAAAATCTTATTCAATTGAAATTCAGTCAGAATACAATGGTGTCTGTTTGGCCCGCCTTCAGCTGTAACCTTGTGCGTTCGACGTGCCGTTGACGTGACTGTGACTGAAGACTGAATTAACGAGCTTGCACGTGGAAACATGTCCTTCCATAGAAAATAACAGGATTGTATTCAGTGGGTACCGAGTTAACGAAATTGATTAATAATTTATGTAATGAATGTGCCGCGTGAAACTGACGTCGAGGAAATTGATTGCGAGAGACCGTTGCACGTTCTTTCGAAAAATTCGTGACGCACGATGGAAGCTACCAGCTAAAGCTAAAGCTGGAATTATTTCAACTGCGGACCTCGAAAACTGAGTAGGTATACAGTTCACTCGCTATAGTCGATTCATAAGGCTAATGAGCCGGACAGAACCATATACAGAGAGATGAAGTTAATATATACTGTGTTACTTGCTGACTTTATCACTTTACAAGCACAAAAAAATGTGGAAGACATATCATTTACCAACTTCAACAAGAGGTTGGAAATATAAATCTTTTCAATTTTCTATTCTTCTTTGTTTGAGGTAATTTTGCCCCGTAATGTGAATTTACCATAGTTTATAGAGAATTATGAAAAAATATCGTTTCACGGGTTGGAAACTACCGATAGATAATTCTTGTCCATGTCTTGTCTTACCCGTTTCTTTCCGGACGTCAGCGTCGCCTCGTAGCTTCAGTCGCGTATTTTCCTCGTCGCTTTCATAAGATGACAGAAGATGACAATTGGACCAAAAATATTATTTCTATTCCAATGGAGACATCTTAGTTATTTCTATGTCATTTTCAGCACGAACTTATTTTGATAGTTCTAGTCGGCTTCAAAAGTTTTCTCTCAGCATTTCGAACAAAGCCACAATCGAATGAAAGTGCAAAAAAATGAACTTCTCTACGGTAACCGATTCGCGCAAAATTCTATAGTTTAAGTCAATATTTATGACGTACCTAACAAACATTTGACCAGTACGTGCGCTTCGTCCTCCACCCTATACATGTAACTAAATCAAAGTTTCATTGCCATAATGGATTTTTTCGCAACTTGGCTTGGTTCATTTTCCATTGTCATCTCACCATTGGATTTTCATTGAACGATTTTTTGTATTTCATTTCATTACATTACATTTCAAATCATATAATCATTGCTAATTCACGGTCTCTTTCAAAATACTCATCTCACAAGTCGCTCGGGGGAATGATTTGAAAATTGATACTTATCCAAAGATTCATACAAGTCATAAAACTCCTTAAAATGTTCATAATATTATATAATAAAGGGTCTTTATCAATTATTAATTTCACCTGAGATAACAAGTGTAGATATAGGTACGTCTGTTCCTCCATCTAAATAACATGCTGAAATGAAACGAATTCAAAGCAGAGCACACTGGCTATGCAAATCTTCAGTTTTATGTGTGTCAAACTTGGAAACTGTCACTTTCATTGCTTAGGTAGAAAAATTACATTTAGTGCCGGCAACATTAAATTTCGTACTTTTTCGACATATCAATAGTGAGCTGGAAGAAGCAACAAAAGACCTAGAAAATAAATTTCTTCCACAATAAGTCATTATTAAAAATTTTGCAATTGCCAAGGCAGAAAGATACTTTTTTCGCCCTGAAGAAAAAGTGAAATATCGAAATGGGTTATTTTTCAACTTTCAATGTATGAAATATTCATATATTATTTCTTTCTATCAATCTTTCCAATGCAAAATCATCAGCCGCAAATTATTCCAGTTAATTCTTTCACAAAGGAAAATGTCCTGACAGTTATTGAAGCCCTGAGAACATTTCAAGTGAATATTGAAGAGCTTTCATAACTCGGAATTCTCGAAGAATACACTGAAATCATGTCAAGGGGAACTTCGCACTTTATAGATATCACGGTGCTTCTCATTATACGAGTATAACGGTGAATTATAAATTGAATGATTGGCAAAAGGGGCCGCCAACGCAAACTTTTCGAGGAGAGATATTTTTTCGCCTACACGTTTCGTCATGGGGCACAAGATTCCTGTTCACGATCCCAAATTGTATCGAGTATAATAGCATTTCTTTCCCTGGTAGAAAAACTCCTTTGTATTTGCCTCAAGTTACGAATTTGCAATTTTATTGAAAAACACTTTGTTTTTTTCTAAGGTTCCAAGTTACCAAGATTCCTAAACATTATCCCGTTTCGAAGAAAATAAATACATACGAGGTATATTGATAAACACATTCGTGATTTACTTTCTTGGCTGAGATACGATGTTCTTGAACGTTTCAAATTCGAGTTCAAATTATTTGTTGATCTCGAATACAACCCGTTCAGGTAGGGACATGACAGCTTCAATTTATATCATTCGAATGATAGCGGCACCCAATATTCGAATATAATTATTTTTTGTGGTAGAAATACCCGAAAAACTCTATTGAATAATTGTTAGCTTCAATTTTAGAAGATACTTCAATATGTTACTTAACAATATATCATATAGATAAATGATTTGTTTTTCAAAGAGTTATATCACACTCGAATTATTAGAAAGTTGAGGTTAGATCTCCTTCGTCGGGTACATAATTTGTTAAAACGGGGGATGGAGATTGTTAAGTCATGTAGATGATTATTGAATTTGGCGACCCAACAAATTATGACAAAAGTATAGTTGAGATAAGGATCAATTTACTCTCAAAAAAAGTAATTTTTTTTGCAGACGATTCGAAATTTATCAAATTCAATTGAGGGCTTGAAAATTAGCCCTGATGATGAACTCAATTAATTTCGAAATCTTGGCTAGGAGCAAACTAGGTAATCCTTATTCCCGACAATCTTTAATTATCCTATTGATTCATTCAGTTTATTACTTCAACTGATAAGTTTTTCAACAATTAATTTCATAGTTAGAATTTTTGATGGTTGATAAAAAAATAGCTTTCCCAATATATAACTGAAAATAATTCATTGTTTTCTGAAACAATAAATTTCGTAGTCAGATTCGAAAATTGAAAAACGAAATCTATCATTACATTCTAAGTTGTCAATTTGAACTGAATCGAGGAGAAGCTTTCATAGACAACATCCACGAATGATTCGTTTAATTCATTGCACAACAGCAAAGATTTTTTGTGGAATGAAAAAAAAAAAGTTGGAAAACTCTTTATCTTTCACTTCTCCGAATCAACATTAAAATCACAAGATATTCGAAAACATTATTTCACCATTGATATGGACGATTGGTTTTGTCCATTTATCGCCCGTGGAGACATTCTCATATTAGATATTTTTTCTTCATTTTAATCTATTCGGGAATGTTATTCACATACATTCAGATAGTGTATTTGAAGTTCTAGTTTTATTGATCCGGTATAGATTTGTTGAAGAAGAAACAAAAAACTGGAATCCTTATCCCATCCACTCTTGTCTAATATGTTCAATGATTTGAATAGTTCCCAGGTTTCTACATACAGTAATGTAGGTATCAGACGTGTGAATCAAATTGTTGAGAAGGTACAAAGCATCAATTCATAATCCATATTGTAGCGCAAAGCTTTGAGTACGTGCATGTAGTCAGATTCTAGTTTATTGGTGCATTAAACATACTTTGTATATTACTGTGGTTGTTATGAAATCTCAATCAACAACTGTTTTCAAAGACGATAGTAAGTTAAATCGATGAAAATAGGTTGAACCTATCCAGATATGAATGAACAATAATAAAATGAATCAATGAAACGCTCTTTTATCTCTCACTTCAAGTTGAGTAAATATATTAATGATGAATGACAATCAATGTGGTTACAATTTTCATGCTTATCATCGGTATTACGTAAACTGCATGCGATAGGGAACCGGTTGAAATTCAATTTAGGGCTTGAAAATTAGCCCTGATGATGAACTCAATTAATTTCGAAATCTTGGCAAGAAACAGTTCTGCTAGGAGCAAACTAATCCTTATTCCCGACAGTCTTTAATTATCCCATTGGTTCATCCAGTTTATTACTTCAACTGATAAGTTTTTCAACAATTAATTTCATTGTTAGAATTTTTGATGGTGGATAAAAATATAGCTTGCCCAATATATAACTGAATATAATTCATTGTTTTCTGAAACAATAAATTTCGTAGTCAGATTCGAAAATTGAAAAACGAAATCTATCATTACATTCTAAGTTGTCAATTTGAACTGAATCGAGGAGAAGCTTTCATAGACAACATCCACGAATGATTCGTTTGATTCATTGCACAACAGCAAAGATTTTTTGTGGAATGAAAAAAAAAAGTTGGAAAACTCTTTATCTTTCACTTCTCCGAATCAACATTAAAATCACAAGATATTCGAAAACATTATTTCACCATTGATATGGACGATTGGTTTTGTCCATTTATCGCCCGTGGAGACATTCTCATATTAGATATTTTTTCTTCATTTTAATCTATTCGGGAATGTTATTCACATACATTCAGATAGTGTATTTGAAGTTCTAGTTTTATTGATCCGGTATAGATTTGTTGAAGAAGAAACAAAAAACTGGAATCCTTATCCCATCCACTCTTGTCTAATATGTTCAATGATTTGAATAGTTCCCAGGTTTCTACATACAGTAATGTAGGTATCAGACGTGTGAATCAAATTGTTGAGAAGGTACAAAGCATCAATTCATAATCCATATTGTAGCGCAAAGCTTTGAGTACGTGCATGTATAGACTACAGGCCCATCCAAAAAATGGATGGGTCATATGAACCACCAGGTGATGTATATAGGACGATATAAGAGCATAAAATAATAAGATTCAGCACTATGCCGTCACTTGTAAGCTGTCCAACTGAGTGCTGGTGAGAATTCAAAAGTGCAGGTCGAGTGAGTACATTTTGGTCATATATTTTTGTACGGCATTTTTACTCTATAGATCCATAAAAAATAATAAGAAAGCGCGTAGTGCCGTAAAAAAATGGTGCGCCACAAAGTCGGTAAATTTTTTGGATTTTTTGACAATTTCAAGGGTAATTTGGTCATTTTATTATGTACGGCATCAGTTTCATACTATTTCAATACAGCTTCTAATCCATTATTCCGCAACGCCGTGCAAAAATCATGCGACAAGGGGAAAAAATCGAGGGTTGCAACCCCCTCTCTTTCCGTGGTCCGGGGGGTGATTTGAAACAACATGAAATTAATTTATTTTGAAAGTATTTTATGCATAGATAATATTTTTTTACATGCCGTACATTATCGTTGGTCCAAAGGTTTGTAGGTGAAAAAAACTGAAAGAAAAATCCATAGAACGAAAAGTAAGAAAAATCCATATAACGAAATGTAAGGTGAAATTCATGACGATATTTTTTTATACATTTAGATAGTTTATTTGTACTTAATGCAATAATTTATAAAAAGTTGATGCCGTACAAAGCTGAAAGTTCATAATGATAAAAAAGTAATAAAAATATTAAATAAATATAATTTACATATATATTGCTTACGGTGCGACGTTCTGTTACGACGATTAGCATTTGTAGGCATATATCTACACCTGCCTATACTATACTATGTGCTGAGTAGTCGTGGGTCATAACGTATTCATTCGGATGTACTCGGCTTGGACCCGAGTAAGGTGTTCGTTTTCTGTATGTGTGTCCTGTTCTTTCTACAGTTATGAGAGGCGGACGCTCCGTTCTAACGTTTCGGAGTCGATGGATTCTCAATGACGGTCGGTACGATTTCGACTGGTTCCACGGTAAGGAATACCCCCAAAAAGTCAGTAAAACGGAACCGGATGAGGAATCAGACGAAGAAATTGATGACGTCATTGGTAAATAAATAAATCTTTACATCTTTAATCTGTACGTAAGACTTTGATTTTGACAAAAACTCATTCATGTTTCAGAAAATGATAGAGTAGATAGATCGGACGTCGATGAAGACATTGATTCCGATAACAACTCAGCGGCTGATTCCGATACTGAATAATTTAAATAAAAACCTTATTTTGTATCATTATCTTTAAATATATAGAAATTTTCTAAAAAATAATTGTTTTATTTATTCACATCATCACAATGAAACATTGTAGCGTCATTTTCATCGGCCTAAAAGATATGGTCTGCATTAAAATGTACGGCATCATTTTTTCCTAATTTATTCATTTTAATACTATTTGAAACAAGCGAAACACATAGGAAATTTCAATACTTTATTAATCTATGAGTATTCAAACTTTTGCAAAAACTAAAAAATTTCATATTTTGTATTTCTCTATAATTTTTTTTAGAACAGTTTCTTGTGAACGGCAATACTATATAACGATGGTATTTTACAATATCATGTTAAAAAAAAAGTTGCCGTACAGAGTCAAATGATTTTACAGCTTTATAAATCAAGTATACCATGAGATGAAGATAATTATTAATATACATTCAAATGAACATAAATTTTTTGACGGCATTATTTTTAATAGTACTTTTGAGTGCTACGTAATGTTTTGAAACCGAAGCCGTACTTTTTCAAATCACCCCCCGGACCACGGAAAGAGAGGGGGTTGCAACCCTCGATTTTTTCCCCTTGTCGTATGATTTTTGCACGGCGTTGCGGAATAATGGATTAGAAGCTGTATTGAAACAGTATGAAACTGATGCCGTACATAATAAAATGACCAAATTACCCTTGAAATTGTCAAAAAATCCAAAAAATTTACCGACTTTGTGGCGCACCATTTTTTTACGGCACTACGCGCTTTCTTATTATTTTTTATGGATCTATAGGGGGTAAAAATGCCGTACAAAAATATATGACCAAAATGTACTCACTCTACCTGCACTTTTGAATTCTCACCAGCACTCAGTTGGACAGCTTACAAGTGACGGCATAGGACTGAATCTTATTATTTTATGCTCTTATATCGTCCTATATACGTCACCTGGTGGTTCATATGACCCATCCATTTTTTGGATGGGCCTGTAGTCTAGTAGTCAGATTCTAGTTTATTGGTGCATTAAACATACTTTGTATATTACTGTGGTTGTTATGAAATCTCAATCAACAACTGTTTTCAAAGACGATAGTAAGTTAAATCGATGAAAATAGGTTGAACCTATCCAGATATGAATGAACATTAATAAAATGAATCAATGAAACGCTCTTTTATCTCTCACTTCAAGTTGAGTAAATATATTAATGATGAATGACAATCAATGTGGTTACAATTTTCATGCTTATCATCGGTATTACGTAAAATGCATGCGATAGGGAACCGGTTGAATGGTAATGTCGTTGAGGGTTATGGAGAAAATTAATCTCATCAAAACAATTTGAAAATGTATCCAATAGAACCGCTTTGAGAAGGCGTGGTCGATTCCTTGTGATACCGAACAAATTAAGAAACAACACTTTCTTCTATAATCTTCGAGTAGTTCAATATATTTAGCAAATGAAATAATATCCAGTCACAAAATACCGAAATCAAGTACCTTTTTGAAGGCCCATTTGTTATGGGTCTGAGCCCTAAACTGCTGCTTATTGTATGAAACAGCCGGTCGTTTGTATTCTTCATATTTTTTCAATTGACTTTTCAAGTCTTTTCTTTTCACCTTATCGCTTTTGATAGAGTGAGGGTATGTTTTGCAAGTTTTTGTCTGGGTGCGATGTGCATTTTTATTCTCAACATGAATACAATGTATTTTTAATAGCATATGTGGTTTAAATGTTGTTTGAGTTGGTAGATTAGTATTGAAATTCATTTTTTCGATTCTCATAATATCTCTTCATAGTGCAAATTGGTTATTTGCCCCGATACATGACTGCAATATGGCAATATTACGAAAAAGCAAAATTGACATGACTATTTTGTTAGTAGGTAACTTATCGTATTCTTGCATGAATAAAAATCTAAACGTAAGCAGTCCCCTTGATATATTGAAATAGTACCCTTCCTGAGGTATGAGTATAGCCAATTGAAAGAAGTATGTTCATTGGTGAAATGCATTGTTGTCAGAGATACTTCTCTCTCGATTTGTTCGTTCTGAAATTGTTTCATGGTATGTAATCTATTCGATGGCCAATATCATCATTTTCAGGATGAGTGTGTTTCTAGTTTGGTAATTGAAAGATGTCGAAACGCTCAAATACGTAGAGTTGAAGTGTCGTATCCTGTAATTTTCAATTGGCAGTAATATTTTCTTCTCAATATCTTTTTTTATGGTTATCCACATCATTTATCATCGAAAAAATGTTATTTCCAACCTATTTGGCTCTACAAACGTTGATTGAATCATTTTTAATTGGAATCTGAATTTGCCAACTTGACGAAATACAACGTCAAGTGCAAGTGTTTTTAGTTTGGGATTGAGGTACTTGTTGAAAAAATATTTTTTTTTACACTCAAAAGATTCATATCAAATCTAGAATTTATTTTTGGTTGATAATACTATGAACATCAATTGCAAAATGTAGGAAAAGCACGGTTACTATGGCATTGTACCATTTCTGACATACCTAGGTACAATTCAACTTTTTTTCAATAATTCTGTGAACACAACGCAATTTTTTCTGTTACCAGCTTCTTTGAAGAAAATTTGAAAAATGAAATTGGCAAAACTTACAATTTTATTGCAAAACCTTAATCGACAACGAACCACTTCATCTGCCAAATGGAGATTATTCTAGAGAGTAGTGGTATTGGTCATGTATTCACATTGACAGGTACAATTGGCCCAAACCGTCAATGTGTACTAGTCGAAATTCAAGACCAACTTGGATTTTGTTTGGATAAACCGATTTCGTTTCTAATATTGCAATCGAGATTTGACAATCTGTAGACATTTATATATTTCAAGTTTTCAAGAATACACCTTGTTAAATACAACTACTTCTAAAGTTTCGATAAGAATATTCAAGTCTCTTTCCGATTTGCCTAGCTGTGAATATACTGATTTCTATGAGAACGTCATAAGAGAACCAACTCCTAATCACATAATAATATAAATTTTGTTGCAGCACGCTGGTTCCTTGGAAGATTTTGAAGCAAGAATTGAATAAGGTCCATCCTATTGGGTCCGGTCTGGAAGCATTGGCTTTGAAATCAACAATCGACCTGACGTGTAATGATTACATATCAAATTTCGAATTTGATGTCTTCACAAGGTAAGTCGAAGTACCAACTCATTGTATAACTATCTTGAAAAATTATGTTTTCGAAAATATAGTGGCAGTTACTTGCAATCTGAGTGCACACTAAACTAAAAAATGTATGTACAATCCGACCTCTCATTTCTGCAAATGTTTTTATATCCCTCTGTATATTTGAATAGACATCTTTGGCCGTCTTCAATGATACAAAAGTTTCAGTAACAGCTGCATCTTCTAGAATATCTACTCAATGGCGTTGAAGAGCCTCTTATCTTTCCCAATCAAAATAAATAATATTTCTGACGTCTGCACGCCTAAAGATCCGCTTATTCATTTGATTTACAATATAATTAAGGAGTAATTATATTCGTCTTTCACGTTCCGAGCAACTGACCGTCTAGAAAAACAAATTCTCTCAGCAGCGCCATTGAGCATTACCATACCCCAAAAATTAATCGTGTACAATTTTCAGCGGATGGTGAATTATTTTGATTATACAGGATGTTGCGTATGCAATGTGCGTTCGCTCTGCGATATAGGTGATAAGATATATGAGGAAGCAGACTCGTGGTATCGTGCGTTGATGCTTGAGTCTGGATTTTACATACATATAATTGATAGTGATATTATCTGTGGTATTCAACATCAGCTACGTGTGTAAAGAAAACAAGAAAAAAATGATGAAAATATGCATTCGAAAAAAACGTACAGCAAATACAAGATTCAACAGAGCAAGAGGAACTGAGAGACTGCTTTACTTTTATATACACAGAAAATTTTGATTCAAGAATTTCTCGAACTCAAACTTTCCGAATTGGCAAATTTGGAAGAATAACGTTTGGAAGGCCTTTTTATTACATGGGGGTATTTGTCATTTAAGATTTTCATGTTGGTACCACTGATTCCGCCTGTCAATTCGCGCGCGAAACTAACAAAAACTTGAAATTTTCTTTCACCGATTACTCTAAATGTATGTGTGTAAACGTTCTTTGGCGGATCCATTCAATATTCTAGAGCTAGAACTAGATAAAATATATATGCATTTTTAAATTCTCAATCATTTGATTTACTGAAATTAAACATCATAATCGACTGTAAAATAGCGTATGATACCCTTACAAAAAAATTTAATTTTTTGGCTGACGCCTCGGTTCGCAATTTTCATATCCAAAAAAATCATTTTTTTACCTTGTCTTGATACAACATTATTTACGTCTGAGCGGATCACCCTTTATTTTTGATGTAAAAATTGTGCTCTGGAATTAGGCTTTGTGAAGCCCACGACTCGCCTCGTCAGCGACGCGTCGTAGATTGGTGACCTCAACTTCATGTTGAGAAAAAAAACATGACATTAGAGCTCTGAGAGTTCACCCCAAAGTTCTGATGGATATTATTCTTTTCAACGAATCATTCATCCATATACAGTAGCTCTATCGAACTTCCATGAAAACTTCCACGTGAAGGAATGAAATTATTCAAAAACGTTTCGTGTAAAAGTTAAAGATATCAACGAATTCAGCCATTTTCCATATCATAAGTTTACCATTTCAATCAGGGTACTGATCGAAAGGGTAGCGTATCAACGTTGTTTTTCAAACAGAATAGCATATATTGCTTATTCGGATTCCTTCCAAAAATCATTTTCGAAAAATATAGTAGTATTTAAAGTAGGTAGTATATATCGAGCGATTCATAAGCTATGCCTAAGTTTAAAATGTGAAAAGCAGACCCGTTCAACAATCCCCATTTTCATTTTTATCAAATTATTAAAAAATGTAGTCTTTTCCATTGTCGAATAATAATTCGAACAAGAAACCTCATTTATAATACAGGGTGAATCAAAACTCCAAAACATGTTTTTCTCTAATTTTATATCATTTCATATGTGGACTGCCCTTGAATGGTACTTTCCAAAAATCTATGGCTATATGGGTATATACTAAGTGTTACGATAGTTATATCGGAACAAATGCAAAAAAATTGATTTAAACTTCTTCAGCCGAATTTCCTATCAAATCCTCTAATAGATATTGAGTCGAATTTTCACACCTCCGAGTTACCAGACCTAATAGGAAGATAGTAAAAACCTTCGTTTTGTCAAATTTTTGACAGATAATCATGATAATTGATTACCGTTAGTAATCGCACAAAAAAATTCGTATGAAACGTTGAGAAACAGTTATCAACGTTGGTTATTTCAGAATGTTCTTCACAGTGGACGATTGAAAAATGATATGAAACACATCTAGTCATTTCCAAAAATTATACGTGTCTGAATTCAAGAAATAAGTATATGATTTTTTCAGACACAATACCGAAATCATCGACATCATTGAATCTACCTGAACAGAGAGAAGTATTTTCAAGGTCCATGTCCCTTCCATAACTGTTTTGCTTCAAAATCGAATGTCGGTTGATGTTCTTGTTGATAAGTTCAATCTGTTTTTTTGTATTATTTTAGTATATTCATCAGACCTCTTGGTATATACTTTACCCATATATAAACCTATATTTTCAGAAAGAACTCCTCGAGCGTTATCCACACAAGTAATAATATATGGTTTGAACTTGAAACTGATACAATTGTGTTGTCCTCGCATAATTCCATTCCTGACACATATAATAAATGTTAGTCTTCATTCTGGTGTATTCCCAAGTTCTTGGAAGGAGGCAATAGTGCTACCCTTTCCAAAAAAGAAAAACCCTTCGGAAATGAAAGATCTACGACCGGTTAGTATATTACCCACACTGTCGAAAGTTCTTGAAAGAGTAGTAGAGCAGCAACTTCGCGAATTCTTGGATGATAATGATGTTCTCCCTAAACAACAATCCGGTTTCAGACCAATGCATAGCTGTGAAACTGTACTTCTTTCAGTCACGGATGATATCCTGAGGGCTTCGGATTCGGACATGATTACTATAATGATGCTTCTAGACTACTCGAAAGCATTTGACATGTTGAATCATCGAATGTTATTGAGTATTCTCCACTTTATCGGTCTAGACGAAAATGCGGTAAATTTTTTCAAAAGTTATATTTCGAACCGCTTTCAACGAGTTCGGATAAATGATAATATATCGGAGCCTCTCGGTTTATCTTCTGGTATTGCTCAGGGTTCAATTCTTGGACCTCTTTTATACACAATTTATACCTCAAGTTTTGCTAGTGGTATCAGGAATTCTAATGTCCATTTTTACGCTGACGATACCCAGCTTTACTATTCTTTCAAGCCAGCTGATTTGAAGACAGCCATCAATATTGTTAACGAAGACATCTCTCATATTGTAGAAATATCTAAAAATCATTCTTTGAAAATAAATGCAGATAAAACTAGCCTTTTATGTTTCGGAAACAAAAAAATTATTTCTGAGCTGGGAGCAGGTATAGAAGTTAATGTTGATGGATATACAGTGAAACCGTCAGAGTACGCAAAAAACTTGGGAATCATCTTAGACAGCACTTTACGTTTCAAGCAACACATCACAAATTGTATCAGACTGGGATTCGGCAATCTAAAAGTAATTTATGGAAATCGGGAGATCCTCAACAAAAAACTTAAAACAATTCTTTGCGATTCATTAGTTCTCTCGAGACTGAACTATTGTGATTCGGTTTACGGGCCTTGCATAGACACAACTGAGCAACGCAGAATTCAGGTTCTCCAAAATTCCTGTCTGAGATTAATTTGTGGAGTGCGTAGGCGTCAAAACATTTCACATAAATTAAAAGAAATATCATGGCTTAATATGTCGAAGCGGAGAAAGCTGCATACTCTATGTCTGTTCCACAAGATTATAACTTTTCGAAAACCACGGTATCTGATCCAAAAAATATCTTATCGTCATAATGTCCATAACCTGCACACAAGGCATAGATTCAGACTCAATATACCTGCACATAGAAAAGAGATTTTCAAAAGGTGTTTCAGTTACCAAATAGCGAACCTTTATAACTCTTTGTCGGATAAAATAAAAGCTTTGTCTCTGGGCTCATTCAAGTTCAAAATACGTCAACTAATATTAACAGAATGAATAAGAGCGAGTGCAATTCACATCAACTGAGATGATAGATGCATTCATGAACGTGTATAACAATTTAGTAACCTATCGTTGTATTGCTCTTGAAGTTTATACCAATCATTATTTTTCTTGTTATATAATTTCTTTGGGATTGGTCATTTTGTTATTCAGACTCATTTCGATCCCGCTCACATTTCATTTTTATTTACCAAGGTTAGGTTGAAAAACAGAGGAAGTGATGTGCATGCACATCGCAACCACCTGACACCTCGCCTCATTTTCGATTGTTGATATATGAATATATTCTGAATTCGATGCATGTAATTCAAATATTTTTTTTTTTTTTTTTTTCTTGTATCATAATTGAAAATAAAGACCTTTTATTATTATTATTATTATTATATATAGTGTACTATTTGAGCAATGTGAGAAAAAATATTTTCGAGTTCTGATGCACTCACTATTAGTCAAAAGTTCTATGGAACAATGATTATTCGACAACAAAAAAATTACATTGAACTTTGTCATAACAAACCGGACTCTTGAGTTTCTGTCGAAAATGGGGACTGTTGAATAGGTTTGCCTCTTTTACCTTTTGAGCATAATTTCTGAATTTCTCGGTATATAACGATAGCCCCTAATTTTTTTCTATTTTCAAGTGGAAAATCCGAATGTGAAGAGCAATATAACATATTCCATTGGAAAAAACATAACTTTGAAACACTAGGCTTCTAACCAGTACCATGTACATTGGTCTAGAATTTTAAATGACTGAATTCATTGATACCTACAACTTGTGTTCGGAACCGTTTTCAATATAATACATAATGGAAGTTTGATAGACACACACTGTATATGAATGGATGCTTATATGGAAGTATATTTCACAATGAATTCATTCGTTTTTCTCCGAAAGCCGCATATTTTTTATCTTTGGTTTATTAACTCAAAGATTTTCTACTTTCAGACTATTTCAACCTTGGGCCACCCTCCTCAGCAACTGGAAGATCCTGGCCGTCACCCATCACGGCTACGTGGCGTTCTTGACGTACGACGAGGTTAAGGCGCGACTGCAAAAGTACATAAACAAGGCAGGAAGCTACGTATTCAGATTGTCGTGCACCAGGTTGGGCCAATGGGCGATCGGCTACGTAACGCCAGACGGCGAAATATTGCAAACCATACCGCAGAACAAAAGCTTGATACAAGCACTCTTGGATGGATATCGAGAAGGATTGTGAGTAAATGAGTGAACATCATTTATAAGGTGTCATATAAATATATATTCTATGTTGAAGCCATATTCGAGCACTGTTGGACAAATATCTGTTACTACCGTCCGATCAATCACTTCCCCTATGACAAAGCATTGACTTTAATTGTCTGTTCCGCATTAGAGATAATGGTATTTATAATACCTTTCCCTCGGTTGTAGACTCCCTTAAGACAAAACTGGTCATACATCATAGTTCGTTTACGTCAATTTTCGCACTCTGAAGATATCCTGCCCGTTCAGATAGAAATGAATATTTTCACGGATCTTCGATTATGCAAGATTTGCTGTCCGGAATTTTCTTCTATATATGTTAGGTTTCTTCTGGATTAAGTTTATTAAACAAATATCTGTCAATACCGTCCAGATCATTCACTTCCCTAAATAACAAACCAAACCGAACTCTACCATTACATAGAACTGACCGCGGAAACCTATCCGAAGACAGACACCCATACATAAATAAATGTTGATGCAGTAAAGTAACAGGTTTCATAATATACAAATTAGTATAAGAGCATAAAAATGAAAAAGATCGTAATTTCCAGCCTTTTTTTTAAAAAGACAATTGAATTTTGTGATAAACACCAATTTATCCTATGATGTATGGTATACTATAAGTTGAAGGCAAGAAAATTCATCATGTGGAGGAATTGCTTTTAAAACTTTTGTAGAGATCAATGACCCGAACACCAAACCGATCATTTGGATTATTTCTACAACAGGACCTCAATTGGAATTTTTTTCACTTAAAATTCTGCATTAGTCTTCCAAATTTTCAAATGTAATTTGCAATTGCTTCACGTCTGACCATTCCCCCCTACAAAGTTTCTTTCATATAGGTGCCCATGCTTAGTTGTTTCTAGTTTCCTATTATCGTTTCTGAAACAACACCTGTGTTAACTTCTATTGTAGATGAAAAAAAAAATTCCAAATGACTCATCAGTAGAATAAATGAATGACAAGATTCTAGGTCAAAAAACAAATGCAACAAACAGACGATAGTGAACTGAAACACAATTTTAAACAATAATTTTCATGAATTCTCGTATAGTAAATATAAATTTGAGTTGTAATAAGTGCGACAGAATAATGATGGTCAATGGAAAAAATCCTGAATTCCTCTGATAATTTTCATACTCTTTGAAAAAACAATATTGTTTACAATTCATGATAGTAAGTTAGCCACGTGTAAGGAATCGCAAGTTTCCTGTTATGAACAGATCATGAGTTATGTTTAATTTCAAGTTTCCTATAAAAACACAGATTGAAAAATGTTCATAACAGTTATGTATTTTCATATTTCGAGCGATATACCAGATTATCCACTGCAACGCGGCAGTGGCATTCGTCCTAACTTCGGGTGCGCAGTGAAACTATCTAAAGGTTTCAAATTGTCGCTGCTCCCCCAGTTCCGCTGCCACTGTGAATTGGATGGAAATTATTGGAATTATCATTTTTCAGAATGAGTATTCATAATATATTTATAATCTAATAAAGATTTGCCAAATGCTTCTAAAAATTTCATTACAGTTTCGAATATTATAATTTAAAAAAAAACTTGCATGCCATAGACATAGACCAATCCACCGGAATAAGTCAAAGTTTCATCAAAAAATCAGTTTTTCATTGATTACTCCGACGTAGTTTTATCCATCACGGTGAAACTTGCTATGTTTCTCAGCAGTAACAGAATTTGAATTATAATTTCAGTGCGTCAATGTCAATATACCACTGGCTTTTTCTAATTGGATATCCGTTAGATAAACCAATCAAAATAAAACATTATGATCTTGTGACTTTTTTATTCGTGCTAGTTTTTCAGGATAAAAAAACTTATTCCTTGCACGCCCATGACCCATATTTCAGCTTTTCAGAAATTCTACCAAAACTGAGAATACATCAACGTAAGGTCCATACGAATTGCTTCCGTTTTGTTGATAAAAAGTCAGCTTTCCATTAAAATTTGGTATTCTGTTTCACGAATAAGCAAGTTGAAAGTCCAATTGATGAATGATTGGATTGGGAAATATGGGAGTTTTGTAGAGAAGCAACTCTGTTCAGCATCACAATCCCAGTTTAATATTGTGTTCAAATCTCGAAAAACGTCATTATTATCAGCTATCAGTGAATAGTTGAGTTCCGACAATAATGAACAAGTTTACTTTTTTACAGCTATCTGTATCCTGATGGTAGATCAGTCAACCCAGATCTATCGTGGGCTGTTCAACCCAGTCAAGAAGATCACATTGCTGTAACTCAAGAGCAGTACGAATTGTACTGTGAGATGGGTAGTACATTCCAACTGTGTAAAATTTGTGCTGAAAACGACAAAGACGTTCGTATCGAACCTTGCGGGCATCTTCTCTGTACGCCTTGCCTCACTGCCTGGCAGGCTGTAAGTATTATTTCATCATAGTTTTCTGACTTCGGCTATTGGGATTTTAAAGATAAAAAACTCCAACTAATCTGCACCACTTTGACAACTATTGCTAATTAAGGTTGGGACATTGATGTTGTTTGAAAATTCCATGAAATTTTGTCAGTGACTATTACAAATTTTAATGTTTTTTCAGTTTCTGTGTGAATGTTAACCATGTATTGCGCTTGATAAACATTAGTAATAAAATAATATCGCAGCGCCACTTTGACCAAGACTTCAAGTAATAAGCACCACTTTCACAATACTTTGACATTGAAGCTTTTCACTAGAGGGCGTATCGCTTATCTTATATTCACCCATATCATATTTGCAATAATTATACTTGAACGATTCTAAGATTATCATTACCCGCGTATGTAATTTTTTTTTGTTGAAATATCGTTAGCAACGTGTTATGAGATCATTTGTCTATAAATATTAGCACATCTGGTATGAAACTCTTGATTGGTAAAAGCCCAACTAACATTATAGGACAGTTATTCCACATGCCGGGGAGAAATGTCTAAAAAAAGGATAATACATAGTACAGGCCTTGAATATTTAACTTCAAAGTATAAATAATTTATTAGAAGCAACCTTGGTTAATTACAGGAAAGTAATCACCAGTAAATCCCCTTCAAATTCCATATGCCACTTTAGAGCAAGAAACATGTGAGAAATTACCTATTTTCTCCTTCAAAAATGACCCAACCGTCGCAAGGATTGGGGCGGTGTGAGTTCTTGTATTATTTAGGGTATAATTCACGAAGCAAATGTCATCATAACCCAATGAATGTTTTGGTATTCTCTCTTGGTGAATATTTACTTAAATGTGACTAGATATAAGCCGTTACGGTCAGGGAATATAAAGGTTATTTAACAGGTCTAATAGTTCAATTATTAACTTGATTTCATACCGTGAGAAGAATATTGACTTAAAGGTACAATTCAAAAATTACGCCATATTCAATCAGAATATCTTTTACCCATCAATAAATATCGATAATATATTGAATTTTAGTTTATTCTGACGATTTATTTCTAAATAATGGCTGCATATGACATTTTAAAACCATAACTTTGCTAAAAGAGTATTTTTTGGAGAAAAACTTTGAAAATGTGCAATCAATCTAAATTATTTTTGCATTAAATCGCATATTTAAAGAGGCCCGTGAATTTTATGAAGGTAAGAACCATCATTTTACAGAAAATCTCTTGCCGCAAGGAAAATATTGTTGAGGAGAGAGCATGTAGCCACCGTATGACAATAATTTTTATATTCCCATACTTATTGACAGCATTTTATGTAGATCATAGCTGATTCGTTGTGGCAACCAAATTATGAGAAGTTCAGATAGAGATAATATGTATATATGTATGCTATTCATATAAAGAAACCTCTTTTTGTTTACTCATTCGTCCAAGGGAATAATTGGTAACAGAAAGGTTGATTTGAGCTTGATATTTACTTATTTCTGACCAATTTCATGTCAAAATTACTTATTTTTACCCTCAACCTAGTAAACTAAATGTCCAAATATTCCAATTTTCGACGTCCAAATTACTTCGAATTTTTTCCCCACATTGGTAATTACAAGGTAAAAATTACGTAATCTAGTCTTCTTTCAGAAAGGTCGCCGACCTGATCGAAGGTAAGATTAACGTAATTATAACTAAAAATGTTAGTTGCATTTGAACAAACTTTTCATTTTTAACTTCCTATTGGACACAAAAAAATACTTTAATTCGGTCAATGAAAATTATTGGTTTTGTGTTGGCATATATTATATATTTAGGGGATCAAAATTCATAAATAGTATATATTGTTATAAGAAGAAATGCTTCGTATGGTGTGGACTTTGATCGGTGGCTCGTGGGAAGTAACATGCAATTTTTCGTCAAACGTGAAAAATGCAAGTTGTTACAGTACTAAATAAAATTTGTGAATGGCCACTCCTTAGGTGAAAATAGTATGAACTTATAGTGCTGGCAGCAGTAAATGTTGAACTCTTCGACAATGTGATCCCTCTGACCCTTCTCCGGCACAAAGACTTGTTGCGCTCTTGTTTTCAAAGACCCTTTCACACAAAATATTGTCTGAATTTCCTGATAAATAATAATTCGAACTCACCTTGGCTTCTCGTTATATCTTTTAAAGAAATTAATGGAAATTTCTTCACACAAAATCAAAATTTCTATTATATGAAGATGATATACCGCATTTGAAAGTAATTTTGATTTTGAAAATCTATTATCACTCACCATTTGTTCCCAAGAGAATGTTATGAGTTGATTTGTGTATTTATTCTACAGGGATCAGAGGGCCAAGGTAGCCAGGGTTGTCCTTTTTGTAGAGCTGAAATAAAAGGCACCGAACAGATAGTGGTAGATCCTTTCGATCCGAAGAAATCCCATCAACGCAAAACATATACAGCTGCATCTGGAAATACAGGGAACATTGATGATGAAGACTTCGAGTTAGAGGTAGCGATTGATAAGCCTAACACGAATGACTATGCTGATTAAAAAATATTTCTAGAGACGTTCAACATTAAAAAAATATAACGGAATATTTCTTGTTCTTTTCAAATATGTTTTGACGTCTCTAAAAAGTATTTGATGCCATTCCTCTCCTGCGTCTTTTTGGCTATGCTTCATGTTTACCTGTGTTTTTATTTGTTTTGTTATATATGCTTGTCTAATTTACGCTTGTTAACGTCAGTCTTGAGTTATCGGGAAAACCTCGATCTGACGTACGCTCATTTGTTATTTGGACGATTTTATACTCTGCATGTTGATGTTGAGATGAATTCACCTTTCCAGACAGCACATTTTCCGATGACAAAACTGCATATCACCATTCACGTGTCCAAAAGTAGGTATAATATAATTATGCTTGTCTTTTAAACTGAATTATAATCAAATTTTTTGCTATTAGCTTCCTTTCAGCAATATGAAAATATAAATTTGAAAACTGGTTGCAACTGTCGAAAGTTTGTCTATAGCCAAAACAGTGCTTTTATTTCATGCAGAACATTTGTGTTTTTTTCACACTTTTCTGAGAGCATTGGGAAAATTAATAGCTTCGAGACAGATGCACAATTGAGAATGAAAATTAGTAGAGTCAAATTGAATACGAACAATATTTGCCCTCAACATGAATTGAAAGTGGTGCGTTGGTTTGGAAAATAAATTTCTACTTTGCAGCTATTGAATTTTCCACTCGACTTTGAAAACGGCTAGGGCACTCAATTGATAAATTATTCATCCATTGGGGAAAAGTTTATAACAAGTATTTTTATGTTATTTTATGAAATAATCTGTATTGTTAAGCTAAAAGTAAGGGATTCAATTTTAGATTCATTTGTATATAGACATTCGGATTTTAATTTGTATATTTTATATTTTTTATGAATTTATTCTGAAGTATTATTTTCATTATAATTATTGTAAGACGAAAAATATTATTCATTTATTTTATTTATAATACATTATTTCTGTATCAACATTTGTTTTGTTTTATTGACTGTTGAATTCTTTGTTATGGTATTTTTTGGTATGGCTTGTCTGCAGAAACTGTCAGATTACAAACAGGTAGGTATCATTGTCTGTTGAGCTTTAGTGACACTAGCACCAACGCTTCCAGAGCTTTGCATGAGTGGGTTCACAAAAGAAGGGCTTTGTGTGCTACCAAAATTTTTCAGGTGAGTTTTCGAAAAATATTGAATTTATGTTCCCGAGTGTCACTGACTTTAATTTTTTTTTAATTTGAATAATATATACTGATTTCTTTCATATATTTTTTTCTATTTTCAGGATGTTGGAGAATTGTGGAACTGTGCTGGCAGCAGCCTTCATGCACTCTCGATAGCTCCTAGAAATGATATATCGGTAAGACTTTTCTTTTGATAGCAATCGAAAATTCACTGAAATAGCTTTGGTTATGCAGACTAGATGAAAAATTTTCACTACCGGTTAACTATCATGAGTTGTAATGCTGCTCAAGGAAACAAAGTGTTTGTGATTAGATTTTGGTTACCAGTGTCGTTTCATGTTGTTTCTCTGCTTAAAATGAACAGATGTATGAATCATAATTTGTCAAAATTTCTTTGTAATTGTATAAATAATATGCAATCTTTCCATTTATACAGATCATATGATAATGACACAAATAGCTTGGCGAAAATATATATCTATAGGAAAGAAGCAAACATTTATTTTCTTCAAAATAGTACGCCTATGACCTTCGGTTATCGATAATAAATAATAATAATTGTAATTTTGTTCACTATCAATCTCTTCCAAATATGCTAAATTGGTTAGCGAAACGAGAGTGGGTGTTTTCAGTTTATAGTTACAGCGATTGATTTGTTGTAATCTCAACATTCGAAGTATTTCACTGAATATTTCATCATTTACATCACAATAACTCAATTCACCAATCTGACAAAGCATTGGTGATGACGAATTTTTTTTTTCCTAATTTTCCTAAATTTCGATATTTCGAAAATCAATTCCTATTTTTACCGGAATTTGTCATGTTCACCGTTGGTCCACAAGACGAACAAATGTACCAGGAAAAATAAGTCGGTTTTGGAAAAAAAAGTCGTTATTTCATTGTGGTGTCATGATCATGACTAAATTCCACAGAAAGTGAGAAAGTATGAATTGAATTTCATTTTAATCTTTGTGTAGCTATGGCTTTCGAAAATATGGAAAAGCATAATGAATAAAGGAAGTGAAGGCAAAAAATTGATGAAAACAATATGTTGTTAAAAAGCGTTTCAGGTGAATCACCAAAAACTAGGAAATGTTAACATCGATTATATGCCTCTTTCTCTTTTTCTATCCTGGTGAACAAATCTATGTGATAGAACAATTTAGGGTGAACCGTTTTCCGAGGAATAGGAAAAGTTTTCAAAGGGGTTGAAGGTCACTGTAACAAATGTAAACTCAAAGTTGTCCGTCTTCAGTATTCCAACCACGACACTAGAATTTTTGAAATATCACTTAGATTATCATCAATATCTGAGATGTATTTTTATAATTATAATTAGCTGCATAATGTAATATTTTATTTATATTGGTATAAATGGTATTCTGAATTCATGCTCATTTTTTAATGATTATTTTTGAAACGATTTCACTTTTTCAGTGCCTAATAGTGTGTTCTCTCACCTCACATGTATTAATATATGATAATAGGTAAAAATATGTATATTTCAGGCCTCGGCAAGTCCGATGATTTCGCCAGGTAGCAGTCCTAGATGCTTGAGAAGAAATCTCCCAGTGATTGTTCCTAGCTCACTTCCACCACCTCTGCCCCCTAGAAAAAGTTCACCTACACACGAGCAAACCACTCTTCCGACTACATCGAGCGTTATGTGTGTGCGTAATGGTGCTGCCAGTAGTGTAGGGCTCACTGAAGCACAATCAGTTACGAATTTACTACACAATCCCATAGAAGTTCCTCAGATACCAAAGAGCAGCTCAATGTTGAACATAGAGTTACATAGGAATAACAGCATCGAACATGAAAACGAGGTCAGTTCGCCAGACACAATATACGGAGTCGTTATACAAAATTGTGATTACTATGATAGAAACGTCTTCGATTTCAAAACTCCCAACAGGCATCTCAGTTGTCCTTCGAACAGAAGTGTTCCGAGAGCACCGAAACCTGTAAAATCGAATACTACACCTAATATCAGTCAAACGCCTGACCCTAACCTACCTCCGCAATACGAAAACGTAGAACTGGAAATACCGCCTAAGATCAAACAAAGATTCAACCCGCTGGAACGTGAAACGAACGTGCCGTACGAAAATCTCAACATGGATTACATCAAGAAATTGGTTAGCGAAGGCTATTCTAGGGATTCGGTTATAAAAGCTTTAGGGATCACTAGAAACAATGTTGATATGGCTTGTGATATTCTACATGAGTTCGGAACAAAGTTGGGATAGCAGACATAACTTTTCGTCATTTAGCATATGTATTTCAATAGCAAATTGAATTTGAGGAAGTTATGTCCAAAGGTCGGTTGATTATTCATAGTCAAAAATAGCTAACACCTAAATTTGAACCTAGTTTAGTTCGGTGTTTCCTTCACTGATCAATTAACTGATAGATAGTCCAATTAGGCAATACTAGTATAATAGACCTTAAATTATTTTTGTGGAGAAGGAATTTTGAAGAAGTGATTTTTGTCTATTTCTTTCCCAAGTCGATGCCAAAAAAATACAAAACTTTTATAAAAGGAGAAACACTGAATGTTTAGCAAACACTTTGTTGTACAGGTATTCATGCATTCATAGTCGTTTGATTCATTCACAAAAAGGAAGAAAGAGTCGAGAACAACTTCTGTCTTGTCTATATGAACGACGGGCGCTGAAATACATCGAAGTCAATTTTTCTTTCTCAATTCATATTCCAAGCACTGGAAACTTGAATCAAGCAGATACAAGTATATGATATTTATACATGAATAGACAGTAGTTGCAAAAAAATGCATTCATAGGAATGCCATTTCACTTACAAACCAAGACAAGCTTGTTTTGTTCAAAAAAAAATATCCCTTGAGCTCATCATTGGGCGTATGGATAATTTATAGAACTTTTTCAATATATGTTTATTGTACATAAGAACAAATTTTTTTTGACAAACACAGGTAAATTATAAAAATAAATAAGCATGTTATATAAAATATTTAAAATCTTAAAATTGTGCCCAGTAGTAGCAATGCAGGCTTGTGGGTACATGATAGCCAAGGCTAAAATAAGAAATATGTTATCATAAAAATTCTTAGTTTTTTTTTAAATATAACTAATCATTAATATGAATCGTCATAAAACTTTACTAAACTATAATATGCCTATGCCTTTTTTTTTGTCATTTTCCTAAAAATATCATACTTTTTTTTCTTAGTTTCACAGGGTAATTTTCACTCCATTATAGATCAGAGAATTTTTTACTAGGTTTGTCATGGGTATGGGAAGCTTCAAACTGTTTTCGTTTCGACTAGTAAAATAGAGGACATTATTTACTTCGTAATATAATCTATTTTTGTATGTTTCTAGTATGTAAATTGACACCAGGGTCAGGGTCCCATGTTTGATAGAGTGGTTTACATGAGTCTCTAAATTTTACTTCACACAGGTATTGAATTGCTTGCATCTGTGAAATGAACACTAACTGAAACAATAATTGGTTGTTACAGAATCCCCAAAATAATATACCACAACGCAAATAGGACACCAAAAGTGCGTTATAAACTGATGTTGCAGCCGCAAGCCCCAACTCATTAGAAACAACCCTCAAAACATAATAACCAGATGCCAATTTTTTGTTCAAGTTTCTTATTTACTGTTTCCTTATTCACTAATTTTTGTTTACCTATATTCACATCTGGAATAACAGTTTTGAAGGAAATGATACGAGTCTTTTTGGTATTCAGTGAGAGTGAATTAAAATCATACCAGTCTTTAATTAAGATCATGTCACAAAACATTATTCGGTGGATTCTATTATTATCTTTATGGTGCCATAATAAAGTTGTCATCTGCAAATAACCCAAAAATTTCAGAAATAGGTAGAACTGTAAGATCGTTTATATAAAAAAAAAGTACAGGACCCAGTACAGAGCCTTGGGGTACACCACACCTTATGCCAATTGTATCTGAGGTAGTGGATAATTGTACATTGCTTTCTTTCAGAGAGATAAGCTCTGAACCAGTTCAGAGTGACTCCCCCAACTCCATATCAATTTAGCTTCCGCAGCAAAATGTCCTGATCTACACAATCGAATGCTTTTAAGATATCATACAGCAGTTTCTTTGACAGCTTCTATAAACCACTGGGTGGCATCATTTGTGCTTTTTGAATTCTGAAAACCGAAGTGATCCACACTTCTTTTTCGTAAATGAAATGAAAAGTTTATGAATGATATACATCAACAAAGTATTTGCCAATAATTTGACGTTTCTTATTTTATAGAAGTTTTGTACTTTTTTGCAATAACTTGGCAAAGAAAAAGGCAAAAATCACTACCTAAAGATCTCAAATATTTGGAAAAAGAAAAAGTGTAAGATGTTAGGTCTCATTCATCTTGGTATCTTATTTTACAGCCTATCTAATGCACCTCAAGGAAACGTGGGATGAAAAATTAACCTTTATTATGATTCCTTGATAAATGAATCAATGAGGATGATCTAAAGACAAAAAAATTAATTCTTATTTGGGTTTGTTTGCTAGTGTGGAGCTCAGCAGAGAGAATTTTTGTGGCTGGGTTAGATGAGCAACGTACATTGAGTGTGTAACATGAGTTGCTCACATATAAATCTAGTGGTCTAGTGGGTACATCAGATACACAACTGACTTCAAAGTACTACAAGTTTCCTGTCCACATCAATATTCAAATTTAAAATTGAACTTACCATAATTTTCGGGATAATATTACCACAATAGCAGCTAGCGAAGTTAGCAAGAATGACAGAATGTTAATTTATTGTCAACTCGTCTATATATAGATTTCAATTCTAAAAAGGTTGATAAAATCATTACTGGCATTTTAATACAGCAAAATTCGAACTTATGTATTTGAATAGAATTTTGTCCAAATATTAAAAGTCGATCAGTTAGTAATCAGTCTAGAAATTGGCATATTTTTTTTTTCTATAAAGAGCAGGAGTTTGAATCATATGTAATATCAAAAATTGACCCGTGCTTTATATTGCAAAAAAGCCTATCTGATAATTTATCAATTGAAGAGGATACTCAGCCAAAGAAATTTTGAAATAACAATATGAGGGTAGACATAATTGCTCTCAATTCTGCTGGTGACTCGGCAGTCTTCAATTTGCTATTGTAAAATACATGAGCAATATTTTTCGAATTCCATTTCTGAAGTTATCAATGTTTGTATTTCAATTTTTTTGTGAATGTTTACTAGCTTCAATCTGCTAGTACTGAATTGATATAGATTGAGGTATATAATTTTATAGTCTTAATGAGAGTAAAATTATTTTTACATTGAAATGTTCGAGTATTATGCTTATGAATGTGTTTTAAATTATAATACTAGGAGATTAATCGCAATATTTTGGTATGCTTTAATGAGTATTTTGACATATCTTATACTGGGTGTTCCTACAATAATGAGCCCCAAGATTATTTTATAAATGCAATCCAAATGATTATGGGAGTTGAAAATAGAATAATTTTCAGTTTTGAAGAATATACAGTGACTTTTTTGAATATCTTTGTCGTTGGGAGCTACTGAGCTATTCTTTGCTGAGTCAGTGATCGTATGAATTTTCTTCAATAATATTTAGATGTTGAAGATTGAGAAATTTCATCAGATCACGGGACGGCAGATAATTCGAATATTGAAAGAATGGCTAAAGAAGGCACTGTTTGTTCCTTTATTTTCAAACACTAACTTAATAGTTTTTTCAAGAGTCAACCCGCTCATTTTGGAGTCATAATATTAAGAAATTAAACAAATTTTATATCGCACCTGTTCTGAAAAATAAGAATCACTATTTCAGAACACCTTCATTAACAAGACCCTGTTCAATAAGTATACGCTTCAATTTTTGTCTACTAACATTAAAACAAAAGTCTGATACAATTATTGTTGGATACTGATAGTACAATGTATGCATAAAATAAGAATTTAAATGAACTGTTCTTTTTCTACAGTTTCAAATGTTTTACTACTAATTCTCACTAATTTTTCATACATTATAATGAATGTATATATAATATGATTTCCTCAGGAACTGGCTACCAAAGTCTGTACATATACTGATAAAAAGTTATTGTTTTTTATTCCTGTAAATATTTTGCCATGCGAGTTCTCAAGTATAATTCAAAATAAATTATAGTTGAAGAAATTGAAATTTTTTCATCAACATGTCTCTCTCTCTCCCTCCCCCCTCTCCCTGTAACACCATTTGTTTTGTTTCACATGAAAAAATCATTTATGAAATAAAAACGTATCAACAACAAGGCCGTTATTGAGCATATAACAGATGACGCTGAGTTTGGTGGCATTCCTACTAGGAAGGTCAGTTTCATATTTCAAAACAATAATGTTTCGAAAATATAATAGCCATTTATTTATTTATAATGAACTCGCCTTCTGCGAGACGAGCATATCGAGATCCCGCAAAGTAGCGTAAATAATACTCAAAATATTTGTTGTGTAAGAAGATACTAATTTGTTCATCACATATCACTTTGTCAGTCTGACGTCTTTCAATAGTTTATAACAATTCGACTAGAAATCACTGTTGGCGGAAAAAAATACAAATCTGATCAAAAACAGTCCAGGCTTACTGGATGATACAAAAAAAAGGGGAAATTGCTTTACATCATATACTATATCCGAAGAGTTCATATATGATGAACGCTTATGGACACTGCGAAATAAGAGGAGAATGATCTATTGCTTGTCTATTTAATAAGAAATATTGAATAAATATTTTCAACCATAATGAGTAGCCATTTTATAGTTGAGGTCATCCTTATCTACAGTCACTATTGGAACAACCTTCCTTTCATGAGTGCCTTGGGATATAAAGCGTCAAAGATTGAGAATTCAATAGCCATTCCGCGAAAAACATATATATTCGCTCGAATTTCTAGCAAAGTGGGACAAATTCACCACTTTAGTGAAATGAACTCACAAATAACGCCAAAAATTGATTTTATTCATGAATCGAAAATTCATCAGACGAAAAATAAATTGATGGCACAAGCTAGCTTGTGAATTGTTACTCACATTGCAGAGAAAAAACTTGTTACGATCGTCAAGTTCGGTGTTCGGGTGACTTGAGTATTGTTGAAAAGATTCACTTTCATTCCAAAGGTTATATTCTACTGTAGATATGTATAAAGAAACCACGTTTTCTGAATCTTGATAAAAAATGTATGAATTGTTCTTCGAATCTGGTGAAATATTAACAGTTGTCGCGATACTCATAACCGCACTCGCAGCCGTGATAACATGATTATAACAAAACTATTCATTACTTTTCAACATGTGTTCACTAGCGGATGGCAAGAATTATAGGAACAAATTCACGATCCTGAAATTCCTGGATATCTATACGCAGACAGGAGCTGGTGAACGACAACGTGATTCCTGTAATGGCATCGGCTCGTTTAGGCTGTAAAAAAAACAAGAAGAATTGCTTGTGGTGAATCTGAATAGATTCAATTCATTCTGTTGAATTGAAATCACAAAAACAACTCAGAAGTAACAATTCGCTGAGAAAAAAATAGCAATTCACCATTCACTTTTTTCAAAGTGAATTGAAGCCAACTAATTCATTAAAAATAAATTCAATTCACAATTCTGTCCAACTCTGATTCCTAGTTTATATTTGAAAAAATTCCCATAACAAAATTTCCCAAAATCGATATTTACGGATAAACAAAATAATCACCAATTTAAACTGAGACTAGAGTTACCAAATTGAATGTTATTGTAGAAAGAACCCAAAAGAAGTGTCACGAAACTTCAGTTAATAAGAATATTTTTCGACAAATCTTTCTAAAATATTGGCACACGACCGACATCTTGAAATTTAAGGTTTTTTCTGCTAGGATGCGATCTACTATTATCACATCGGTGCCGTAGTTGATCCTCGGTATTGTCCCGACAACGAAATATAGTATTCATTTGATTGTTGAACATTCCTGCATATTTATCTTCGGCAATCGAATTATTTTTGTTATCTAATATTCTCGAAAATATACCAGAGTTTTTCGACTTTTCTGAAATTTTCTCTGCAGAAATTTAAAACTTAAAAATTTTTATATTAAATTTCTCAAATCATTTGCAATATTCTCATATTAACCTACAGAAGATAGAACGTATTTGGATCACATATAACGGGCATCACGAAACTATTTTTTAACATTTTCAGGACGTTTTATTTTTGACACTTGAAAATGTTTATTCACAATCAGGCTATCGATCTGTCGACCAGTGTTCAGTAAAATGATGTCCGTCTGTGCTTATCATCAAATTACACCTGAAAAACTGTATGCAAAATTTTGAAAAGTTGTGATGTGTGTATAGTGAGTACTGTACTACTTATGAACAAAATATATCAACAATCTATTCATAACAAAAGTGATAATTGGATAAATCTCCAACAAACCGTAAGTAAGGGTTATTGTTGAAGGTCGCATATGCGGTGATAAGGCGAAACAAATTCGTACGCACACCTACAACAGAAACATCTCGGCTCAGTCTGACCGATCGAATCAGTATTGTACAGGACACGAAAGGTGTATTGTCAGTCCGACCACTTTCATCTTGAAATTACGTAGATTTTAGGAAATGGGGGAAGTATCTCTCCAGGACCTTTATAAATTAATTAAGGAAGGTAATAACGAATTGAAAAGTGAAATCAAAGACCTGAGAAGTGAAATTGTGAAAGAAATAGAAGAACTCAAAGAAAAAAATAACAAATTAGAAATACAAAATAGGGACTTGAAAAATCAACTTAATTCATTTGAAAAAAGACAAAAAAGTATAATTTGATAGTCCATGGAATTAATGAAAATGATGACCTACCAGAAGCAATATTGAGCATTTTGAATAACGTATTGAAGGTGAACTGTAACCTCCCCAATTTCAGAGACATACACAGATTAGGCAAAAAAAACGAAAACAAAATACGGCCTGTTCTTATCGAAACCAACAGCTTTTTCTTGAAATCTGAAATTCTCAAACAGGCTAGAGAGAATTCTCAAAAACTGAAAGAGGAAAAAATTTTCTTTAGTCAGGATTACACAGGAGAAGAACTGGAAAAAAGAAAATTCCTCTACGGCCACCTAAAAGCAGCAAGGGAAAAAAAATATTCGGCCTTCATAAGAAATAACAATTTAGTAGTCAATGGTGAAATATTCTCTTATGACAAATTGAAACAGTCGAAATCGAAAAGTACCAAGTGAACCAAGTACACCTACTGAAACTAGCAGATTCAACTTAGGCAGTAAACCAGAAGAGAAAAAAAGGAAATTAGAAACAACCCCTCGAAAAACATCCGAACAAAAAATCAATACTAGGTCCCAATACAAAAAATAGTACTGTGTTCAACCACCAGCATCAATTCATTTCATCTATACTGATCTCAACTATTTACTTTAAAATGTTTTGTTTTTTATTAACTTACTTTACATTGATTCTTATCTCCATTGTGTCAGGTACTTTTGCTTGATGTCATAATTTAACAAAATTTTATATCTACTATCAAATTTTATTCATTCTATTCAGAAATATCCGCTTTCACTTCAATTATAACAATTTTCTATTATATTTCGCCATATGTGTGTATATTTTAGTGATTATATACATATATCATGGATAAGTACATCAGAGACTTCAAAGAACGAAAAATAAATACATTACAAACGGAGTCAATTGACCATCTCACTGAAATTTTTGACATTCAAACACATTTCAAAGAATTTCGAATCTTTCATACAAATATTCGATCCATAAATAAAAACCTAGATGA
Organism: Zygogramma bicolorata; assembly: GCA_032362365.1. NCBI lineage: Eukaryota > Metazoa > Arthropoda > Insecta > Coleoptera > Chrysomelidae > Zygogramma > Zygogramma bicolorata. The sequence goes on along the minus strand of JAVJAQ010005545.1, from coordinate 539,524 downwards.
ACTAACAATTCTCCTGAGTACTATTCAATTCGAATTCGATATTATAGTGTTGTCTGAAACTTGGCAAATTGGTGATGTATCTATTTTCAAATTATATGGATACGATATATTGTATAATAATGGCAACATTAACCAAAATGATGGTCTTGTAATATATATCAGGCAAAGTTTGAGTTACACATATAAAATTATAGAGATAGGGACATTGAAATCCATACAAATCATTACTAAATTTGGGAACGAAAATGTATTGCTGACAGCATTGTATAGACCCCCAGCTAGTTCTGTAGACTCATTTATCATAGATCTTCATAACTATCTAGAGAACTGCCGAAATGATTCTTCAACTCAAATTTTAATGGGAGACATGAATATCAATATACTGGATGATGAAAATGAGAGTGTGCAGGACTATCTGAATGTGACGGGAGAATTTGGATATTTATCAGCAATAAATGCATTCACAAGAATACAGGGGGAAGCAAAAACTTGTATTGATCACATTTTTATTAAATATGATGAAGAAGTAAATAATATTACTCCAGTTGTCGTTGAAACCACGATTACTGACCACTTCTCGCTCGCTTTGCAGATGACTATATCTGAAACAAAAACAAATATCAAAAATAATTATGTATATAGAAGTTTTCTGAATAAAGAAAAACTGATGAAAGAGATTAAGAAGGAGAACTGGTCAGAAGTCTATACTTCAGATAATATAAATTCAGCGACAAACATTTTCATAAGTAAACTACAAAAATTCATAGAATACTGTACAACAACCATCAAACTAAAATACCAAACTAAGAAACGGCCTTGGATCACTAGCGGTCTTGTCAAATCTGTCAATGAAAAAAATATTCTATATTCCGCAGTAAAAAAAGAACCAACGGAAGAAAATTTAATGAAATATAAAAAATACCGAAATAAACTCAACGATCTTCTCAAAAATGCCAAGATTTCATATTACAGAAATAAAATTTATTCAAATGGGAACAATTCAGCTGGGCTTTGGAAGGTGGTTAATGAGATCGGTGGTAATCAACAGGGAGAGAAAGAGTCGGAAATAAAAAAAATTGAATCCGAGAATGGACAATCAATATCGGACACCAAAGAAATTGCAAATACTTTCAATGATTTCTTCTCAAGTATTGGCAAAAAAATGGCAGAAAAAATTAAAGAAAATCGAACAATAGAACCAACTACTGAGACCTACATCCCAAACACCATAGTATTCTTAGAAACCAATCAACACGAAATAAAAGACTGTATCTTGAAATTGAAGAATAAAAAATCACCCGGAGACGACAAGTTATTAGCTGAAAACTTGAAATATCTTGTTGATGACATAACAGCACCCTTAGAATTCATTATTAACTGGGGCATCAAATCAGGTAAATTTCCCAACGCTTTCAAATCTGCTGTAGTGAAACCACTGTTCAAGAAGGGAAATAGGCTGAATGTATCAAACTACCGACCGATTTCATTAATTTCCAACCTAGGCAAAATCTTTGAAATGATCATTAAAACACGGATCCTCAACTTCCTCAATAAATTTGAAATCCTGGCAGATAATCAATTCGGGTTCAGGGAAAATAGGTCAACAGATGATGCAATCACTTATCTCACTTCGAAAATCAGTGACTCCATTGATAAAAAATATCCAGCACTTTGTGTCTTTATCGACCTCGCGAAAGCGTTCGATACGGTTAGCCACGACCACCTTCTTAATATCTTGAACAGCATAGGAATCAGAGGGCAAGCGTTCAATTTGATGAAAGATTACTTAACCAATAGAATGCAACGAGTCAAAATTAATAATATCAAGAGCGATTCAAAATTAGTAGAATATGGTGTACCCCAAGGAACAGTTCTTGGTCCACTACTGTTTAACTTATATATAAACGATTTATTCAAACTACTACTAAATGGAGAAGTTGTAAGTTTTGCTGATGATACGGCTATCTTCTTGAAAGATAAAAACTGGGATTATCTGAAAACTAAAGCAGAAAGTGACGTGACTAAAATTTTAAATTGGTTCAAAGACCGCCTTTTAACAGTTAACTATGACAAAACACACTTCCTCCCATTCACATCATACTCTAAATACTTGCCTAACTACAAATCATTGATGGTCAGCATTGATGAACATCAAACCATTTCCATAAATAGTGTTGGAAACATCAAGTACTTGGGTATATTCGTTGATAACACCTTGAAGTGGGATGTACATGTCAATTACATAACAAAAAAACTTCGCTCCATCTTATACAAATTCAAATATTTATCCAGTATTCTAACATCAGACCACCTACGGATTTTATATTATGCACTTGTACAAAGCCACTTGAATTATGCCATTATAGCTTGGGGAGCTGCCGTCAATAGACATATAGAAAACTTAGAAAAGATACAAAAAAATTTCTTGAAAATTATACACCACAAACCACGTACTTACCCTACAAGTACATTATATAATGAAACTCATATTCTTGACATACGACAATTATTCTTTGTTGCAACGGTGACTAGACAGCATAAACTTAAAAACGATCTAATCAAAATATCACATGAATACAACACTAGGTATAAAACAAACTCCTCGTACGTTCCTAAACCCGAAAAAAATATTTTACAACGAAGCTACATCTACCTAGGACCCAAACTGTATAATATTGTTCCCTCTGAAATAAGACAGTTGAATTCTCTCAAAATGTTCAAATATAAAATTAAAAAATGGATACTCACTATACCTCGATTGATGACTCACCAGTATATTGATACCAAAAATACATACTACCTGTAAGAAAAATATTAGTATTAACTATATTTATGTTATTATTATATGTATGTGCGTGTGTATTTAGCATAGTGATATTGAATTATTATCTGTTCGATTTTTTATGTATATAAACTGATCTGGAATATCTGAAATAGCCACATTCAAGGATCTCCTTTTGTGGTCAACCTTTCTATTTATTCCCTATTATCTGTTTATGTATTTCGAAATTATCTGTGTGAATAAATATTATTATTATTATTATTATTAATCATTCGGAAATGTGACTGTTTCTAACCTATTTCAGGTTGCAAAGTGAAAACAGGTTAACTGACACAATATTATAGCTATCAAGCCCTATTCTTGGCCCAGCTCTTCAGGTTGACTGGCAGTCATTCGATATCTGAAGTTAAGCAACGCCGACCGCGTTTAGTACTTGGATGGGTGACCATGCAGGGATATACCGTGTCGAAAGCCCGTACAGCTGCAGCAAAATAGCATATCATAGCTCGCAGACAATATATCAATGGGGGAAGTGTGCTCACCGTCGTCGGTGATTGGCCTTGCTAGCGGGAATAGGCCGACGTTAAATAAATTTAAAAAAAATTATTCTAATACTGTACGTACTAAAAAGATATACTCACCTTCTCCCTCAAAACTGAATTATTTTTCAGTAACTAAAGCCTCTCAAGTTTCAAAAATTAAATGTTCATTTCATCAGCCATTATCCTAAGTACGGCAGCTGACGCACTGTCTTGTATTGTTCAAAAAGCATATTTGAAACAACCCCCGAAGTACAATTGAGAAATATTTTGGAAATATTATTGGGTTGCCAAAAGCATTCATCAATCCGAAACCAAAATCAACATACAAATGCATGACCTCTACGTAGGTAAATGATATATTTACCAATAGTAACATTTGTGGTAATCTGAGCCCAGATTCTATTTCACGAATTCGATTATCGAATTGTTTAGAATATGCGTATATTTTCGGTACAGCGCATATTTTACAGTCACAGTCTGAGCTACTCAACAATCGAATTCGTGAAATAGAATCTGGGGGCTGAAGTTTGTTTGCAAGGCCTACTTAAACCAAAAAATGTATTGAAGTTAATTTGGCAAATACTCTTTTCTTGTTCATGTTATGAAATAAATGTGAGTGAAAAAGTACAAAAACCTTGGCAAAAGATAAAATTTCCCCGTTGATAAATAGTTCACCGGATACGACGATAATAATAATAAATCCAATTTATTCAAGAGCAATTTACAATAATATATTAATAAAAACAAGTTGTTACCCAGAGCCAAAAAGCTATGTGGGTACCTCGAGTGACAAATATTAAAGTATTGGAAAAAAGTAAAGATATTGAAAAAAATTGTTGAATATCGAATCTTTGAAGTCTTATGCCCATCATAAAAAACTGACTAGTGTCCCATGAATGTCTTTGCCAATTTTGTCATGTGGTTCAGGATTCTTTGATTTGTAATCAATAAGTCATTTGCAAACTTGAATAAATATTCGAATACTACAGCCATGAAAGAAAGAACAAACTTGAAATATGTAGATAGATTTCGCGTCAAGGATATGGTTATATTTTTTCTATTGCAGAACTCTCTATGGTTGTAACTTGCTTTTGTAGGCATTTCCCCAAATTATCATGGAATGTGAAGATTGACTGTGAACTAGAGTGTAATAGTAGTAGTTATGCGATATGACACCAATACATTTTGCTGATCTTCCAATAAAACCTATTACTTGAGAAATTTCTTACAAATTTTGATATGTTGTTCGCATGGTAATTTATCATCAACTTTGAATCCAAGATATCTGATGCATTTTGATCTCTGGAGATTTTCTTCATCAATACATAACTTCAAATATTGTCATGAATAATTTGAATTTGAGATAATAATGAAACAATCCTTCAAGTTCAAAGTAAGCTTGTGTTGAGGATCAACCAGTTAGATATAATATCCAATCACACTTTCTGTGAATTTTTCATATCCAAAATAAACAATCTATGTATCATTCGCATAAAGGGTGAGAAAGTCGTGAATTGGTAACACTGATATTAAATTGAAATTTATCAAAAATAGAGTTGGTCCAACAATCGATTCTTGAGTTACGCCATGGGAAATTTTCAGTGTTAAACTTTTTAGCTCACATATTCATAATTGATACCTATTCGTAAAATAGTTCCTGAACCATTCTGGCAGGAGTCTTCTGATTCGCATTTCTTGTAACATTTGTATGATATCGCATATCCAATGATATAGGCCCAAAGTTATTAATCTCATGAATATCATCTCATAGGCAGGAGATACTCTTGGTAATTCCAAAACATCTGGGATATAATTATTTTGCAATGACATTGATAAATTTACTCAAAATCTTGCTATCTCATATTCAAACTCTTTTAGATCAACAGATATTTCATCGCATCCTGGTGATTTACTAATATCTCTTTTTTCATTGCGAATTGAAAAAAATATTCATCAGTGGGAAAGACAGGAAAATGCATCGACTCTGGCAATGAATAGATTTAGTGCTTTGTAGAAATATTGATATTTCTGTCAAATATTTGGATGGTGTTATATAATAATACGCTAACCCACGTGAGGCTCCAACGAAATAATAAACTACGGGTTGTCCGTCAACGTTTTTCTTAGTGATACAACTCAACCGATTAGGGAGTCATGGTGTGATATATAAGTGGTACATATTATTTATTAGCTACAATATCTTATGATAAGTAGAAACTCACCAATAACGTGGCGATTGTTCTTTATAGTTTCATAGAGTTTATATATGAATTTTTATGCGATTTAATTCCCTGCATAAAAATTTGTTTTTTTTTGGCGAATAAATTCACTACCATTGTTTTGTTACTGAATCCGTTAATTATATATTACTGACTGTGAGCAAAACTAAGGATGAAATTGCTCAACAAAGGATCTTTAAAGTCATTCTAGAGAAAAAAAAGCCCATAGCAGTAATTTTTTTAATATTCTCAATATAAAATAACAATTCTTATAAATAACAACAAATAAAACAAAATAGGTTCACATCCAAATAAAAAATGACTCTGTAATGTAGCTTATGACAATATCATTAAAAATAATTCATAAATATGGAAGTGATCAGTAACAACCTGTCTGTCATTTAAATAAACTTTCAAAAGATGTTTTTAAAATGATTTTTTCATTCATTTCATCAATATTGAAACGGTATTTCAAATTGACACATCTTTCGGGTCAGATTGTATAGGTTGTTCAATTTCGAAGTAATTTTTGTGCTACACGTGGCTTGATATAAGTAAAACTTGCCTTCCGTTGTTTTCACGAAATCCATTCATGAATCATCCGAAAAAACCCCTTTTTTTCGTAAGTACGTAATATCAAATGGTAGGTTTTTTGTTGTAATATCGAGAATATATTCTATCACCCAGCGTTTTCTGCTATTCTTATAGACTAGCCCAAGCTGACACCATCATTTGCTTTCGCTAAATATTCAGAAAGGGCAATCATTCCAAAGCTTCCTATTAGGTATAAACTACCAGGTATGCTTGCCAACAACTTGTATCTTTCCTCTGAAAGACAAATAAAATGAGTATATTATAAAGTTTTGTTCAAATGTAAAAACTGAAAGTGTTTGAAGAGGGCGATATAAAGCAGATTGAGTAAGAAAGGTGAGTAAATAATAATGCCAGAGTTGGTAAGGGAGACATTGAGGCTAAAAAGGAGATCGGATATGTAACTTGGCTATAAAGAGTCTTGTATAATCATATTCACCTCAAAACTGATCTGGTATATAGTTTTCGATTAAGAATATATGAAAAAGTACTGGTCGAGCATGACATACTTGTTCTTACAGAGTGTAAAAAAAGCCGCTGACCCGTCTGAGCATTATGTACCTTCTATTGATATGGCGAAGAATGACATCACAATCATTTTGGGTATAAGCTTCTGGTCCTTTAGGAATTATATATAATATATAAAATTGCTACAAACCTGTCATGAGAGCCGTTTTTCTCGCTACTGCCCATCCAAGAGATCTCTGCACTGCCATTTTCCATTTTGTGTATCTCGCATCTCTCTCTGAAAGGAATTGAATTTAATGAATTTTCGAAATGATTAAATTATTCATGAATTCCTCTGATCTCTTCTAGTACTCATGAATAATAGTTGTTTGAAAGTCATTCATTTAAGTTTATTAAAAAAATGATCTATTCATGATCAGAATCAAGTTTTCAATTAGTTGATGGTACGAGTATTTATGGTACACAACAAACGTCATCCACCGAAATCTTTCAGCAAGTAGACATTGTTACTAACTCCCTACGCCATGCCTCAGTAGCAGCATGGTTACCCGTGTCCTATACAATTTTGGTAGAAGTAAATGTTATTTATGGTTATTTTGTACCAAACGCCATCCACTTTAACTGAGGTCCTTCAGCAAGTAGTTTTTACTCACTCCCTACGCCAAAAATCAGTAGCAACGTGGTTATTCGTGAACCGTTCTTCATGAAACGTGGTTGATTCATTCCCCAATACAACAGAGAGAAGTTCACAAGAGAAAAATATCTGCCTCATTGGGAGATCGAACCCACGACCTATAGACCATGAGCCAGAACCACCTGAGCCAACTCGTTCGCCAATACATTTCCCTATTTCTGTGATTCTGAAAATTTTGTTCAGTAGGTTATGGTTTGAGAAAGATGCAGATGATGTATTTTTTGGATTGAGGTGGCCTTTACTTGATGGAAATCCATAGTTATTACGCTATAAGGTAGACACGATTAAATTTAAACACACTAGTGTTTAAAAACATTCGCTTGATAAAGATACAGTGTATCGAAACATGTCGCGAAGACAATAAATTTTGTGGAAATTTAATCGTGTCTACCTTATAGCGTAATAAGATGATGTATTGTTTGAAATTAATATCAAATGATTAAGCTGCTGGTCTTCGCTTCTGAGAGAAGTATTAGATAATTTCTCATATCCGAATTAAATTAAAACTTTTTTTGTTTGATTGAAAGTTGAGCTCAATAGTTGCTAGTGAACAATTCTTTTTTCATGTACAGATTCATACAAAAGAGAAGCCCTGAAATGTTCTAAGAACACCGCGTGAATCTATTATTCATGCAAATGATTCAATTTTTTACTATTCGGTTCCATTTGTGTTGGTTCATCTCACCGTCGACGCCTGTGAAACATTCTCAAAGACTACAAAAGTGGGCATGGACGGTGACAGGGACTGTCAGAGAGACAGGAAAAAATAGAGATTTTTTTAATTGGTTAATTTTTCGACCCCTGGGAGAATATCCCTTCGATAGGAGGACCATTCTGATCAGAGTGTGAAAAAATTGTGTCTGAAAGTCAGTTTTTCCTTTAGACACATCACCAATCACTCGTAAGAACCCGACCCCAGAGAAATGACAAGATAGGAGTCTCAAGCCGACCACTTCACATTCAGTCGATATCCTTTAAAAAATGCAATAATTGATTATGTGATGAAAAGGTTTACATTTTTTTATAAAAAAATCATTGAAATATAAAAAAAATATAGGGCTCTTCTTAGTGCTCGCGAAAATATATTTTTTCCCACGGCTATCCAGGCCTTCTCTTGACATAAACGACGCCGCGCCGTACCAAAAGCTTCAAAAGTGAATCATTTATTTCAATATTTCAGGGAGAAAAGTTTCATAAATATATTTTCGGAACTTTCTTGTTTCTAAGAAACGGGGTGAAAGTCAACCTGAAAATATACATTTTTATACATATTTCGTGAACGTCTGAAAATGAAAAATTCATATCACAACAGAAACGAGTTTAGATAGGCAACAGCATACTCCTATCAACCAAAAACTAGTGCGCCATATTCCTCTAGCGGTTGTTGATCCCAACCATTCAACAGAATTGAATGATTAGAAAAAACTGCAGAAACTGTAAATGCAGAATACTGTATTATCGACGAGCTGATGACAAATTTTCCATACTTAGATCGTTCGATACAAACCAACCAATAAGAAAAGTTTATTTCGCCACCGAATCACAACACATCTCCTATATATGCGAGAAGCAGCTTTCTCGGAATACATGGCGCCACATATCCTAAGACGACTTACATTAGGCAGTTCAAAATAATCCATTCTTTTTTATTACTTACTCCAAATTTCAGAGAAATGAGTGTTCAATGTAAGTCTTTCAATAGTGGTATCGTGAATTCCGAAAAAACAAGTACTTCAAACACAAAATATGGGTTGAAAATTTTAATCCGGAGAGATTCTCCTTGTTTGGTGGATCCAAGTATGGAAAATCACTGGGTTATTCTTGGAATAAACGATGACTTTTATGTGCACTTTTTAGGAATGAAAAACAACTCATAACTCACAGAAAACTATTTCGTCGAAATAAAGTTATTCATTGGAGAATTGAAAATTTCAAAAAACGCCTTGCATGTCAGATAGAAGTCAAAGTCAATAGAGGACCCACAGAACTCATAATAATAACTAGAATGCGTTTCATGTATCGTCGACTAACGTAAACTTGACAAATCATGGGCATTCGAAAAGGGGACAACTTGCACCAAGTAAACACATACGTCATTCCTTGTAATCACAAGAGGAAATGAAAGAAATATAGGACGGCGGTCTGTTAAGATCACTAGTTTGTTTGTAAACAGAGCGGCGTTGTCAGTTTTATTTCTTTCTGATTTGGATGTTGGACGCTGTGACGATAGTAAATATAAATATTGGATATTTATTATTCATCGATTATATTGTGCATAGACAAGAGTTATAGGTGTATTGGTAATATTGTGTACATTACTCGTTCGATACAATGAAGTGTTTTGTTAAGGATTGTGGTAATTCCTGGAGAAAGGGAAAGAAAACGTTACTTTCCATAGGTAAGTACTTGAAAAACCTGTTGAAAGAATAAAGAAAACGTTTTCAGATTTCCAAAAGCTAATTTCAGAGAGTGGTTTCGTAGATTAGGAAGTGATTTACACTCGGAATGGCCTCAACTAGCAGCAATACAAAATTTGTTCGGATCATTTCACGAATGATTGTTTTGTTCGGACCGAATTCCAGACTAGACTGAAGCCCAATTCACTTCCAACACTGAAATTACCCGAGGTAACAGTTTATGATGGTGATAAATTCAATCCAAACCAGTCAGGGACAAGTGATTCCACAGTTACCTTATCGGCTCCTGAGGAAAATTATATTTCTGAATCAGAAAGTGATACTTTGGGTATACATAAGAAAACGATTCTTAGATTTGAGGTAATTGTTCATTCGTAACTTCACCTAATTCGATTTGTAGTGAACATCTGCTGCTAGTGGATTATGTGTAAATTTCACAACAAAGAACTATTTCGAATTCTTATTGTTCAATTTATATTAATAAAAGTTATCTCTTTTTCAGTACTAGTCAATCATCATCAACTTCATCAGGATCCACTAAAATGAAGAAAGGGGTTATTGAAACCTCTCATAATTATAGGTAATAGGTATTTGATTGAGATGTCATAAGCATAAACTTAACGGATCAATTTATTTCAGTACTAGTCTGGATAAGGTTAAAATCGGATCGTTGCAGATGAAAAATAGAGCAACAAAATTCCGTACCAAATATCATAATATGAAGAAAAAAGTAAAACGATTGAACCAAAAGTTCAGTCATTATATTCCATTGTAAATACCTTGAGAAAAAAACAGATTCTATCAACTATGGCATCAGATCACTTATCACAAACAGTTCCCAAACAGATTATGTCAAGGATGCTCAAGAGAGAAAAAACAAATACCCTGTCTCAAGATCATTGATATGTAATAGAGATTTTGAAAAAGTAAAAGGACGAGTGGATCAGAAGAAATCAAAATCTGCACTGAACATGTTCATTTTTCAATTCGATTCAATTCATACTGAAGCTTATACCATTAGATTTGGGGAAAGTGGTCTAGACCCGGTCTGGCGTCCTTTTAAAAAAAACATGTTTTCAATGTGATTTTCATTTTAGTAGTAGGATATAGGAATAAACTTTTTGGTGTGAATCAAGATCTCATTTCGTATCTTCTATTCAAGGATTTTTTTATTATAAAACGTCTATGGATAAAACGATATTTTTACTGTTCTGATGTTCCATTTGAAACTGAAATTTCCAGTTTTATAAAACCAACCCATTGCCCATCCCCAAGTTACGCACGTTATATTTTGCGCCGCTACTGTGAAGAGGACATTTACAGTGTTGCAGGGTATGCATGATTTGTCCATCCGCCATATTTGAAACGCATTCTAGTTATTATTATGAGTTCTGTGAGAGGACCTGAGGACTTCTGCTAAGAAATCAGTGTTGCCAATTCCCAATAAATCCCTAAAAAATTACTGAAAAAAATACTGACGCTTTTTTTCATAATTTCCAATTATTCAAAGGTGCTTTACGCTTCGAAATACCCTGTACAATAAACAAAATGGTGTATAATAGTTCGAATTGAAAGATATTGCATAAAAACAAATTTATAGGGACATTCATTTTTTTGGGGACTTTTCTGCCAGCTTTGGCGCCAAATTCAAATCTTAAGTGTACTCTGTGATATCAAAATCTGCATCGATTTGTAAAAATATATCGATATTTTCATTTTTATCCAATATTTTTTTTTTGTATGTTCAGTACAGTGATGGTTTATCGGTGTTATTATAAAAATTGTAAAAGTGACTCAAGGACCATTAAAGTGTCTGAAATGGATAGCACTTTGTGGGAATGAAAATTTGATACCATCTAAAATAAATAGAAATATTCATGTGTGTAGTTTACATTTCATTAGAGGAAAATACAGTGATGAAGGGCCAATACCATTTATCGGTTCAAGAGGTGAAAATTTAATGGACAATATTAATCATGGGGCAGAACAGAACACCGAAAACACTATTTCCAGTTCAGCTGTTGAAAATGTGAATAATGACAATGATGGAGCCTTTGTAACAGATATCCAGAACCCCAAAAATATTTCATCAAACATTAATGTTGTAAGAGACTCGAACCTGGCTTTTGAAACAACCACCATTCAAGATGAAAAATCTTACGTAGAGTCGTATACCCAGATATTGGAGCTTGTAACAAAACAAAATATATTTTCATATGAAAACTTGAAAAAGAATCAAAAACATTTTGAATACTTTGAATGTCTATAAGAAACAACACAAATGGCACAAACAACGAATAAAGCAGCCGCAAAATAAAACAAGATACTAGCGAAACGACTAACGAACGAGCCAAGACAACAAAAACAAACATGGGTTAGATGTTAGATGGTTTGGACTTTATATAGATATTAGCTATATTTTCTCGGTTGATGATTTTGAAATTATTTCAACCAAGATTTTGAAATACTTTCAATATTCGACAGATGTAACGTTATTGTATATGCAATTATTTCAACGCAAAAATAAAATGATTTCAAAGTATTTCAAATACTTTACCGAGAAAATATGGCTTATGGTTGATGGTGTTTAAAATCCCCCTGGGGAAAAAATGAAATTCCCTAGCAATTTGTTTTTGCAATATCTGAAAAATTAGACTATTATGCAGTATGATATCAAATGAATAGTAATTATTAAGGTGTTTTTAATCCTAACATAATGACTGAAAGCAATAAAAAGCGTCAGTATGTTTTTAGTGATTTATTCGGAATTGGCAACCCTGATTCCTTAACAGAAGTCCTCCATTGAGACAAGGAAGATTTACGTATAACGAACAAGAAGCGTCACTTGCCGCTACACAGCCGCTATTCCTGTGGTCCCCACCACTACCATATTTTATGACCTCCAGACTATTTTTGTTACGACTACGCATGACTGCCAGCAAAAAACAGTAATCCAGTAAACTACTCGGCAAGAAACACTAGCACTTGTTTGTTGACATGACTGACCGACTGCAAAATGCTGACACTGCTGGTAGACATGGGCACTCAGGGTGTATTTGTCGAATTGTCAGATGCGCTTCTTTTTCGTGTATACGTAAAGATTCTTTGATTGAGACTATTATAGAAGTCGCCGTTTCAAGTTGAGTTCGGTTATTAACTCCATTAACTCTTCTCACTCCTCAATCGTTCGGATATTACATCTGAACTAAGTTCGAATATTTGTTCCGATACAGGAGGCCAATTCTCGAGATCATTCGTTCGCTGAACGAATACGTTCATGACGTTGTGAACGTTGATTTTTAAAAACTACAATTCTCAGGGAACGAATAATGAGCTATTCGTTTCAAATCGTCGCCCAAATATTCGTTCGACAACGAGTGCTCCATTTCGTTCGTTCCGAGGTACGTTCATTGAGACTATGTGACAGTTAAAGTCACTGGAAGTCAAATACATTCTGAATTTTGAATTAAGTGAGGCAAACATGAATATAGAAGATCTTGTTATGGAAAATGTAATTGATATTGTTAGAGATGCTGAAATTTTGGTACAAATAGGTTGCGCAAGGCAGTATTATATTAGATTCAGGCTTGACCCCTTTCGCCACATACTCAGAAAGTATGTTCATTCGCTTATTTCGTTTGAATGAACAATCAGTCAGAGAACTGATAGAAATGTTGAATCCGTTTCTCACAGCCTCTAAGAGACCTCATAATATAATATTGACTGAAGTAAACATTATACATAGGTATATCTAATTCTTGAGAAACTCGGATAATGCTCGGACAAGAAAAAAATTTTAATTCAAATTTTCAAATGCAATGATAGTATTGATGATGTTTCTTCCCGATCATTCAGTTGAAATTTGCAACGATGCCAAGCTCATTTCTTACCGAAATCTCAACGAATGCTTTCGTTCAAACGAGTAGTTGGATATATGTCCGAGAATAGGCTCCTTTGCAACTGTACGTTCAACTTCATTCGTTCGCGAACGAGTACGTTCAGCGAACGAATGATCTCGAGAATTGGCCTCCTTGGAGTGGTGCTGTAGAGGAGAACATCAATCATACCAGAGTTTTGAAGGAATAATAAACGAAAAAAGCTCCCCTCAAGTAAACGCCTTCGGTGGCCGTTGACCCTAAACTTTCAAATTTTGTACGGAAAGGCGGCTATTACATTTCTAAATTTATTTCTGTGTTCTGTGGTTCATATCTTGCTGGACTGTTATACCATTGATATCATAGAGATATATGTTCTCAATAGGAAGTATGTGATGTAGAAATGGGAGTTAGTAAACATGAAACTCAAAGAATGTTCATGGTATTTGAAATCTTTTAGGAAGACTGACCACCTTTTTGCAATAATTGTTGTCAAAATCCAAATCGATGCAGATAACAAGAATATTCCGAATGACAATATAAAATATTTTCCAGATTCATGATATAATTTGTATTCGGTGCTGAATTTAATTTCAAATCATCTAAAGCAGGTACTCATCAATTCATCTCCACTGCAACAAAAAGTATGAAATGAAAATGTCGTTGAGTCGTCAACTTCAGTCCAAAGTCCATGGAATGAAAAGATTCGAAAACCTATACCAGAATACTCTTGCAATTAAAATCTGATTTTTTTAATCTATTCCAACAATGAGGTAAATTAGGCCGAAACATTGCCGTTGCATATACAAATTTATTTTAGGTTATTCTTGAAATAGACTACAGAATTTTGTCACAAATTATGTTAGGTTTTATAAGTAAAATGTCAGAGATGATTTCCGTTGTGACGAACCATAAATATATCCTAATCTGGTTATTTATATTTTATATATTATGAGCCGAATGACTTGGATCATCCCATCAGAGAGTATGAAAATTATATAATCGCAAATAATTTTTGTTTATTTTGTTTACTGATATGGAATTTAATGATGTTAAACTGTGACACTGTTAATGAATTATCATGTGACTACACTAAACATTTCAAATAATGGTGTTGAAAGTCGTTGGTCAATTAAAAATAGAAATGGAAAATAATAAAAAGCATTTAAAGTATTTTCAATCGAAATTCCACTCAAGAGTTGTTTGATTAGTAAATTATTGATTCGAAAACATATATTCTCTGGAGCAGTAAATAACTTTTATATTTGACTTGCATATTCCCTCACAGGAAAAGGTTTCCTGTAGCGCAAATTGAAAAGTATAAGCTCTACCCTTCTTTGACAAAAATATTTCGTTACTCGAACCTCAGTAATTACTCCTAACCTCATGGTAGAGTATAAAGTATAAATTACAATATACAGATAAAGACGGAGAGCCCGCAGCCAAAAAATTCGTGAAAACGACAAAAGCTACATGATAGCCGCTTTTGGACACATGTACATGAATATAATCTGGTCGATCAAGTATTAGTTAGGACAGTCGTCCCCGGTAAGCTGTAAAACATGTTGCGATTAAAAAGAGCATGTGTGCTAGGACAGAAAGGGGTCGGTCAGGTACGGAACGTGCATGAAAAATCAATGATCAGCTCGTGTTAAAAATCCGGAAAAAATTGTATAGGTGTTTGGTGTAATGTTGAAAGAGGGAAAAATAGTTTTCGATATGTCGTCGGTGAAGGTGAAAAGGTGTGAATACTGGCGGCGCGCGATCTACATGGCGGCTTGCCCCTTGTCTAACATAATTGTTCGTTTCCGTCAACCAGTTGACGAACGTCAACCCTCAGAAGTCGAAACTTGTGCGAGCAATGGATCACCGAGGCCTTACCTTTTAACGTGCGATTACCCAGCACGGTGGCCTGGCGGGGAATCGAACCCCGGTTTTCCGTTTGAAAGGCGAATGTGCTAACCCCTTCACTACCGAGAACCACGATGTAATATAGCATTATTTTTCTTCAGCTATTCAAGCCCGGGCAACAAGTATTTAGTATACAACATAAAGTCATATATCTATAAAAAAAATTCAATTTGCAATACACCAAAATATCAACGGGTGTCCTTGAGAATTGAATGAACAATACCAGAAATTTGTATACTATGTGGTACAAATGAACAGGGTTGATGAAATATTTTTGCTGAACAATTTATCTTCGACAGATGGTCAGTATGACAATTCACTCATTATCAATGCAGTATTCAAATATTGTTAAAGTATCGTTGTGAAGCTGGCCGTATTATGGTCACTATTATCATACTTGAGTCCGTGAAAAGATGAAATGGAATGAAATGGAAACAGACACGATTTATTTCAAGCGCCTTCCTTAGCAAGATTAAACCTATGAAAAAATAGGTTTTTCTATGTGAACAGTTTGCCGTCGTTTCCTCTTCCATTCATTGGGGTATTCAGTTTGAAGTCGGCTATGAGATTCACGCAAGGAAGGTAGTTTCGAAAAAGTAGTATTAACTCATGTATTCAGAGCTGCTGAACACAAATCTAGTGCCCATATGCTTCACCAAAGGAATGTACAAAAAAATCTGCAACAAAACTGGCGCACAATGGCCATAGTTCTGCCAAATACACTCGCAATGAATCTAGAATCTATGAATAAAGAGAACAGGTGTTTTCATCTCTTTGACATCACTCTTAGAAAAACCTCTAGAAAATAATTCGATTCTCACCACTTTCTGTTGAAGTCGGTAGGAATGTATCACTAGGCACTAGTTCTCTTTCTTCCGCATTTATATCCCAAATTTCGATGCCGGCAGCTGCTCCAGCAGCCATTGCCGTACCTAATGCTGTAATATCTTCAGAATGTGCTCTGATTACAGGAATGCCACTTATGTCAGCCTGAAATGAAACTTGTGAGGCTCGAAGCCAAAAATATATTCGAAAACAAAACCTGTAGTTGCATGAGCAGGTTATTCGTAGTCATTTTTCCATCAACGTGAAGTTTTGACAGAGGTATGCCACAGTCTTTATTCATAGCTTCAAGGATATCTCTTGTTTGAAAACAGACTGCTTCAAGAGCAGCTCGTATAATGTGTTGTTTCGTTGAGAAAGCAGTTAAGCCACAAATAATCCTGAAATTCAACATTTTATTAATTTTACCTCGAAGGAATACAGCAGGATAGGGACAGAAAGCATTTTTGTTGCACGACTCTATTCTTTTTCGACAATTCCGAAGAGCAGACCTGCCAGAGATTAAGGCGATTCTTTTTTTTTCAATTTATTTATTAACTCTAAAAGATAACAAAGATCCATTACGAGTATATCAATTGATAAACATAAGACGCGGTATATGTATACGTCGAGACACACATATCAGGAGTTTCTATGAAGTGATAGTTTTTTCATATTTTTTTTGAAACTGTCTAAGGAATTATTTTCACGGAGAGACCGTTTTCCAGTTTTTTTACAGATTACACCAATTACCCTACCACCAAACTGATATGAGTCGAACTCGACACGAGTTTTGCTAACAAAGTTGGCATCTCTAGAAAAAAATGTATTAGGTAATATTTGAGAGCGCAACAGGCTATGGCACAAATAAGAAGCAGAAGAAGAAGAGGGCTGACTAAATCCCCCTGGCGTATGGATTATTTTCCTCCTGTCGATGATTCGCTTTCTTTGGACTATAAAATCATCTGATATTATGGTGAAATGAGTCTTCTAGAGCGGCATCAGTATTTCAATGAATTTATCTCATTATTTCATGAAAGTTGATAAATTATTTGTTTTAAAGTATCGACCAGTTTTATTCGTTATCTATACATATATTGTGAAAATGTTGCAAATAGACAACAGACGAATATTTGCTTTTTAACATGAACTAGCCCAATAAATCTGCTGCCACTGAAAATATCTCTCTGAACAGAAAAATTCATGAATACTCAATTTATAATTGCCGACATGGAAAGAGTTTATCAGAGGTGATTTTCTATAGAAAGTTTTACCTGACATAAAGATAAAAACTAGATTATCATCTCCCCATTATATATAACCAGTGACAAACAGATGAGACGTGACTTCCATCAATCATGTCTCGTGATACAGAATATAACAAAGCATATTGTAGTTCACCATACCACTAATGTTACTTAAAAACAATTTATTGTTATCATAAGGTTTGAAATAATTCCATAAATCATGAGTTTTGACGAACTATTCCATTCATAGTGAAATTTTTATTTGTGTTTCATACATGAATGAATGTTCAGTTCCACAATGCGATTTTATTATCCTTAGGAATTTAACTGGTATTAATCAGTCATTCCAAGAAATTGGTGGTAATTCATTTCAAATTTATCAACAGATGTAATTTACTGAATATTAGTTTCTGTTTTAGAATGCACAACAACCAATCTTCAAACGAATCGAACGAAAAATTTGTTCAGATCCAAATAAATCATTTTTGCAAAGAATAATGACTACAAACACACATCAATAATAGTAATAAAATATATGAATACTCGATGTAAAACTCAGACATGATAAAGAAAAGTGATATGATGTTTCTTAAGTCAAAACTGATAACCCTCTTTCAATCATGTGAAATCCATGCATAGTTCATAAGATTATAGTCGGAGTTCATTCCACGTCTCGACTATGAAAGATAACAATAAATGAGTCTAACAATTATCAACGTCAACAACAGGTTATTCAGATTATACCAAAGGACACCTGAGATTTTGATGAGTACTGGAAAGTTAAAGTGTTGATGTGGGTAAATAAAAATATGTATGAAATGGAGTCACAATATTTCTCTCCAGAAGTATTACTTTTAAATAATAGGGGAATGTTTGAATTTTGATCAGCTTCCTGCAAAAACGCGCGAATTTCCAGTATGACGTTTGTTTACAGAATATTCAAAATAAGAGAGATAATTTTCAAAACAACCTAAATAATTGTTTTTACCCAAAAGCAAATAATTCATGAATTCATGAACAGGACATAAAGAGATGTGAAAATGTATTTCACAGGCTCGCTGTACATTTTGAGAAAATATCAGGACACATGTTTCCATAACCAGCCAAACAGGACAAGTTGTACATTCCTTCAATCTGTACTGAACATTCATTCACAATATCTCCAATCAGTACTTTGAACTTTGATACTTATATCTTCCGTATCAGTAAATTCTGTCAATAATATGACGAATTAATCCCAGATATGAAAAATCAATCAAAAAACTATAATCAATGATATTTTGTTAACAAAATGTTCTTCCATGAATGTTGTAGGATATAAGACTGATCGGTCATAAACTAGGTAATGCTTCCTATGTTATATTGGGAAGGTATAAAGTTTTGAAGTCACATTAGCTTGACCTCGACGGCTAATAGGTTGCTGTTTATGACCAACAAAGAATGAAAAAACGAATGTTTTGAAATTTTTATGAATCTGATCAAAGTGGTGAAGACATATCAATTGAAATCATAAATCTTAATTTTTTTCTCGTCTCCTTTGGATTAGGTCTCTTGAAATTCAATTATTTGGAAGATATTGAAAAAAACATATATACAAATGGGTATACTTCTTAAAAAATTGAATGAGGTCAGTTTTCATTTTGTTATATTAGTAGTATTATGAACAACCAATTACTTTCATGTGTTGTAATGTATTAAACTCACTAACCCTCTCGCATCTTTCCTCCAGTATGGCGCATAAAGTCCCTTGAAAGCAGGTACAAAATAAACGTCTCCAGTATTGAAAACTTCCTGGGCGAGTGATTCGGTGTCTTTCTGGACATCTTTAACGAAACCCATATTGTCCCTCAACCACTTCATTGCAGCACCTGCCACAGCAACGCTACCTAATAAATGTGTATTTTAGTTTTTAGTCTCAGAACTTCCTAATTTCCATTTGAATTTTTCTCACCTTCTAAAGCATATACAGCAGGCGTGTCCCCAAATTTATAAGCTAGTGTAGTTACCAAGCCGTGAGTAGACTGAACTCTCTGGAACATCACTGAGTGAAAACCTTATGAAAAACATGAGTGAGGTTCAATACGCACCGATGTTCCAGTGTTGTACAGAAGAAAGCATCCACTCCTGTATGTATTTTTTGCCTGGCCCTCACTCAAACACCTCTGTCCCACCAATGAAGCTTGCTGATTACCCAATATCTACAAATACATTTCTTATATGTGAAACGGAAATCTCGTTTTCCTTCAGATTTTACCCCCGATATATAAGCTCCTTCCAATGGGAATCCTGAAGAAACTTTTCCATAAATTTCCGAGCTACTTTTGATTTCCGGTAGAATATCAACGGGAATTTTGAAAGTATGCAATAGAAGAGGATCCCAGTTCAAGAGTTCTATATTCATGAGAAATGTCCTGGATGCATTGGTAACATCTGTGAAATGTTTTCCTCCATTCACACCACCTGTCAAATTCTAGATGAAACTAATTGAGACCGGTGAAACTAAATTACCATTTACCTTACCCATAATATCCACGTATCAACTGTTCCAAAAAGGCACTTTTTTGCTTTGATCGCTTTTTTCACTTGAGGTATGAAGTGAATAAGCCATTTGAGTTTGAATGCACTGAAATAAGGAGAAATTGGAAGACCACAATTATGCTTGAAATAGTTTGTATTGTTTTCTGGCACCTTTGCCAAAATTATGTCTACTGTTGAGTCGGTTCTTATGTCATTCCAAACTACGGAGAAAAAAAACTTGATTCAATAAATGGCAAATATTGAGGAGGAATTACCAATGGCGTTGTGGAGGGGCTCTCCTGTAGTTTTGTCCCAAACAATAGTAGTTTCTCTTTGATTCGTGATTCCTAGTGTCACAATATTTTTTGCTGAAATAAAAAATAACATGAACTGACAATATGAAATAACGCTAAAATGATAAAAGTTTTAAAATATACTGAAATCATGGAAAATATATTTTGTCAGGCGGAGGAGTTGGTGCTGTGGTTACGCATCAGCCTATCGGCCTAAAGGTCCCTGGTTCGTTTCACCAACACGGTAGAGATTTCTTTATAAGAATTTCTGTCGTGTTGGCGAATGACTCCTGCCATCTTTCATGGTTGATGGGTCCACGAATAACCATGATGCTCCTGAGGTATGGCGTAGGGAGTTAGTAACAAGCCTACATGCTGAAGGACTTTGAGAGAAGGCGATGGCGTTTGGTATATAATACCATAAACCACATTTACTAGTAAGTACTATATTTTTTCAGTATTTTGGACCTCCTGATAAAATCTTTATAGGAAAGTGATAGTAACTTTCTGATTGTAAAATAGGATTACAGCTGAAACATTTTTCATCGAGTTCAGAAGATGCCAAATTGGTTAGAACAAAATTGAACTCAGCAAAATAGGAACTTGAAATGTTAAGTCACGTATGAGTCATTTTGTATTTTGATGTAAGGTGTAAATATTACATGGTGGTGAGAGTACTTACAACATGGTGGTGATCGATAATATTAATATAAATCAAGAAATTCGTATGATACTTCCTAGCCATGAGGTTGAAATTCCTTCCAAAGAAGGAATTTCTGAATGAGTTTTTGGTGATACAACTGTTGGAGTTGACATTCAATTATTAGAATGAGCAGACCGGTTTTCCACTACACTGGTCAACACACTGTTTTTGTCACTTGAATTTTGTAAAGTTTTCTATGTTGGCGTAGTCGCATTATGAATAATTTCGTTTCTACAAGAGCGTATGTTCAATCACATCCAGTTTTTTGCGACGGCTATGCAGGATGTAATTTAATTGATGGCAAAATATAGGCTATGATTCCTTATCTCATTTCAAAAAGAAAAGTTAATATGAACATATGTCCTACACCTATTAACTTTCAAATAAAAAAAAAAATTCTAACATAACTTTAATAGTGTTCATTTTTTCATCAAATACGACATGCACCTACTAAGCACCAATAGGTATATTTTGATGTGGAAGATTTCTACCAGTGACAGGATGTATACTGGGAATAAAAAAATATGCTACGCCATTGCTTTTTCTAGAAAAAATAAGTTTTTAAAAACTCATTTATTTTGCAACAATTTGATCCATCAAACATGTAATGTTCCTAGAGGAACAGATAAAAAAGAAACAAATTCTTGAATAATATTAACATTATCAACAAATAATTGCATAATCAAATCATGATTGTTTATATAAAAAAATTAATACACAACAGAAAATAAGTCAGTTGTTCAATATACATCTTTTCAGATCATTTTTGAAATTGGTCAAGAAATTAGTTGATCTAATTTCATGAGGTAGTGCAGTGATTCCTATCAAATATTATTCTACGCCCTTCGTGTTATTGGCCAGAGTAGTTATTTTTTAATAGCGGATATAATAACTACATTTTTGGCATATCATGCAAAAAATAATGAAAAAAGTCGAAACTATTTCTAATGAAATGCTTATCAATAGAAGGAAAGTTTAGAAATATAGGTCTAATGAAGCTTCCACAAGTCGAAGAACTGAGCTGGGGACAGCTTAAAAATATTTCTGAGATAGTTCTAAGCGACTTCAAAGTGAGAACAGGGATAAGAAACGGTCTTCACCCATGTAGAAACAGAAATTTACAAAGGCTCATTTTATTGGCGTGTGTTTATTTTCAATTGAATTATTTCACTTTCAATCAATCTTAAGGCTATTACTTCATGTATCAAATACCTCGGTTCTGTACGCGTTGTTTATCACATAGATAAAAGGATTATGATTATTTGAAATTAATTCAGTGATACAATAATGTGGGTGGCAATACATCAGTTCAAAACTTGAAGATTCATCGACTTACCTAAAAGGATAAAATTAAAATTCTTCAATCTTGGTGATATACGAGTTCAATGGGGGAATGCCGCAATAAAAGTTGCGAACTGTAAACTGATCCAAATCCA
Organism: Zygogramma bicolorata; assembly: GCA_032362365.1. Taxonomy (NCBI): domain Eukaryota; kingdom Metazoa; phylum Arthropoda; class Insecta; order Coleoptera; family Chrysomelidae; genus Zygogramma; species Zygogramma bicolorata. Next base: position 517,007 of record JAVJAQ010005545.1, on the reverse strand, counting down.
CGCAATCAGAAAAACTAGTTTTGATATGACTTGTTTTGGGCTTGTATGCCGTTCTTCAGGACTGCTTTATTGTTCGCAACTTTTGTTGAGTTCATTCGTTGCCAGTAATTCTCCCACTGAACTTGTATAGCAACAGTTGATCGAAAAACCCTAGCAAGAGAAAATACTGCGATACCTTCAATAATTGCTAACTGTAACACGGCCCTTAGTGATAAAAGTATGATTTAGGATTTTATTGACTTAGGTAGATAAAGAAAGGAATCTGTTCTTATAGAACGCGTGCACAGTACAGATTTCAGATCCCATTAAACTTGAAATAGGCTCGTTTTGTTTATTCTATGTGATTATCGCAGAATTTAATGTTACATAGAACTTTGAAGAATTATTCATTAGAGAAAACTGTTCATGATAGGTAAGATGTTCTTATATATTATGTTTTTATCATTCTCAACTGACAACTTTCAAAAATTTTAGAATACAACAAAGACATTCAATAAAATGAGATGATTTGGCATCCTCAAAACGTTATGATCTGGAATGCGAACGCCCTTTATATTGTGATACAGGCTAGTCCCTTTGACTTTTTTCTCTCTCCTTGCATTAATGTGAAATGTTATACTTAATAATCTTGCGGCCACCTCATTGGTATAGCAATGATTGTATATTAGTGACCAATTGAAAAAGAAAAGATACAGCTTTCATTTCCACAAAGAACATCAGAGCAAATATGATGTTTTTCACAGACCCAATTTTTTTGGTCTTGATTTTGTGCAATACACGAATTCAATAAATTTAAGACTTAAGAGCGCGTTTCTCGGGATTTTTGTTTACTCCTAAATCTATGCAATTTATGCTTTTCATCAATGTTCGTTGCATACCTCAAAGGGAAATGTATTTGGATTCACCCGATTAACCCTAACAGGTCAAATTAGGCGTGGCTAATTACCCCTTAGCTATACAGTAACGTCCGTACGTAAAGGGTTTCAATTCTTTACAAATAATCATAATTTCTGATTCAGAATTGTTTTCTATTTTGTGTGAGTGAGAATGCTAACAATTGAAATAAGCTCTTTTGAGTTGAGTTATACACTCACCGGCATAATTAGTGCATTAGTCATTATCTGACAAGAGTTGTGAATTCCCTGATTGTATGTTCTTCATTTCAATATTTGAATGAATTCGTAGGTAGAGTTTTATGTGGTATTCCCTATTTGCTGATTTTTATGATGATAATGATCTTGTCAGACATGGAGATTTAGTAACATTCCTTAAAACCCAGTCGTTCATAAAAATTTGAAATAATTCACTACTTATGCCGGTGAGTGTATAATTGACCATTAGTCGGGAACAAGGATGAGTGTCACTTCGAAGTAGGTATCTAGAAATAAAATACTAAGTGCTAGCACCTAGTAGGAGCAGTAACATTCTTGAAAATGCCAACCGAGATGTTGGCGAAACGTCGAAAGTCCCGTACGGACGCCACTGGTAGAAATCTTCCACATCAAAATATACCTATTGGTGCTTAGTAGGTGCATGTCGTATTCGATGAAAATATGAACAGTATTAAAGTTGTGTTAAGAATACGTTTTTTTTTTATTTGAACATCCTATATATATATATATATATATATAATATATATAAAAAGTCAATCGATTCGAAATTTTCTAATAAGGAAAGAAAATTTTCAAAATAATTTTGAGGAAAAACGTAGAAAAGGGACAAAGAATTCAATTATTTTGTCCAAAATCACAAATTTTGCTACGAATTTCGCACCTATTCTATATTTATGACCTATTCTACACATCCTTCTTGTCTTTCTTCCTTCAGCTACTTCCATGAGATTCGTAATATTGAATATGCTCACAAAGAGGCACTTTATGAAGTCATGGGAAATTTTATTATTACTGGGGAAAAATATGACCATTCATTGTTTCATACCCTGTATATTTCATTTGTCTCATTTATATGGCTCAAATGTTCTGGAAATATTGGTAGGTAGGAACCTACAAATATTCAGCCCTATGCCCCTATGGTTTCGTGTCACACCTCATAACTTTAATGATTCATTTTGAAATGATTGTTCACTGACAATATATCTCCTTGCTTAACAACCAATCAGTCTATTTCAAATTTTGAAATTCAGCCAATAGAATCCGAATTACAGTGAAAATATAGCTTGTCGCTGTATTTTCACGGTGATAAACCTGCTTAGTTTTTGTTTTACTAGCTGTCAAGTGAAAATAATGATTTAAATTATAAACGTCAAATCTATGTGTTTTGATTAGTTATATTTCTTAATCAATATGAGCGATCGTTGGGGACAAATGGCGAATCATAGATGAAGCAGTGGAAAAGAGTATTCCCTTGAATACGGCCAGAAATAAAGAATCAATTACCAGGCAATTCAACAATTTTTGCTCAAACAGGGGTTATATTGTCGTCCTAAATATAATTCGTGGTATGATTAATAACCTATAATTTTTTGGAATATCAATTCATTGGCAATCCCAATGCAAGAAAATACAACTCGTCCTGCGGACTCGTTGTATTTTCAGCTTTGGGATTGCAATTCATTAATATTCCAAAAAATTATCGGTAATAATCATACCACTTATTATATTACCCCTGAAAATATATTCATTCTATTATATCTATCCAATGAGGCAACCACAAATGATACAAATCAGTACCTTATAAGTTATAATTTATCCTAACCACTAAATTGGTAAGCCACTGGCACAATGTGCTGATCGCTTTCGATAGGGTGACAGTCCCCTTCTCACAATACGAACTTTGACGAAGTAAATCGGGCTCGCTTACGAAGGCTGAAGTCCAGCCTACATTTCTCTCGAAATTTACCCCACACGGCCGTACCCCTCAGAAACTCGAAAGACCGTGAAACAAAATCTTAAGTGAATCATGGTAATGAAATTGAAGGAGATACAGATCACTCATCAAATAATTGCCTGTTGAAGACGAATTTCAAGTATTCGAATGTTGTATTGACATTTTCCGAATTTGAACATCCTATGTTGAAAAAACAAAAAATATACATAAGTTGTCATTAATATAAATAATTTTGAATTTAGAATTTTCAGGTGAAAAATAAACCAAAATTGTTTGAATTGGCGTTTAATTTGTCAATTTGTATTAAACAATGCCCATAGTTACACCTTCTTATGTTGAGTCATGGCTGTCACTATGTGTCACTAACTTTGAAATGTGGCAATGATCTCAACACTGTTATTGTTGCAAAGGATCTACACTTTTCAGAATATCTCAAGCAGACCTCATCAGCACACAGAGAACAGAAACCCACACGAAAAAACTATTATTTCTCCTGAAAACTAATACTCCAACTCTAACCAATTCTAATCCCCCAGTCATGGAAGACTTCTAAACTAAGACCATAGACACATTAGACAGAAACCCTCATGTTGGTTCATATACGTGAATGACGTTTTCGTCATATGGCTCCACGGCTCCAAAACTCTTCATAATCTCCTTGATCACCTCAACGACCTCCACCCGAATATAAAGTTCACAAAAATATGGAAACCGATAACTCCCTTCCATTCTTATATGTCATCACAAAATCCAATCCCACCACCATCCAGCACAAACCAATTCCGTTTTGAATTTCCTCATCCACAAATATATTAACCTCACTGACCTCCATAACAAACCACAAGAGCTGGACTAAATCAAATCAGCCCTTCTTCAAAATGGATTCACATACTATCAAATTGACTGATCCATCTGTCGTCAGCAAACTTCTCCATCCAGTCCCAGAGATCCGAAAGACAACAACGTCCCCAAAGCTTTCCTTTCCTACATTTAAAATATCTTAATATCATCAAGAGACAGGGACAAGACACAATATAGACTTTGCGAACACTAAGACCACCTCCACAGCGAAAACACCACAAGATCAAATAATCCGGTAATAAATCCATATATATATATATATATAAATATATGGATTTATTACCCCCAAAACATGTCTCATTCAATTCAATTTACAATAATATTTATCTATAGGAAAATATGAAAAAAAAAATTCACCCTTTTAAGCTTTGTCATGGGAATTTCACCAAATCACACCGAATTTGAGAGTTAGTGGTACAATATGGTTGAATGTGCTGGGAAATGCAAAAATTACGGATTGTAGCTCTAATTGGTTCAAGATAGAATTGGGTTACTCTAGAGCTGTGAATATTTATGGGTTTCTTGAAAGTTAGGCTTGATTACTGAAGTGTAACTACTGGATACCTGTCAACTATTTGGCTATAATAATAGGGTATTTTACCCTATTATCAGTAAAAAAGTGTTTTCACTAGTCCAACTAGTTCGACTTATCTAGCAAAAAAATATTGATGCAATTCCGTAAATCCTTATAAGATTATTCGAGTATAATTATGGTTGAATTTATTATGTTTGAATTTACACCAACAAATTACAGCTGGATCACCTTGAAGAAATCATGTATTTTAATGATAAAACATGTATCACCAGTTGTTTCTTGCTGTATAAGTTTTACTCATTGACACAACAAATCATTATGTATAATTTTTGTGAAAGTAACCAAAACAAAAAAGTTCTGACCTTCCTTCCCAATTGAGTAACTCATGAACGATGTCACAATAAAAAAACAAATATTCTCAAAAAAATATTCTCAGTAATATGTGGCAAGTGCAAGTGGACAGTAAATGAATAATGGACCCCAAGAATGTAGTTTTTGAATATTGTGAAAAACTAAAAGTAACAGCATTTAAAATTCATATAATTGAAAACACTAGAATATTTCATGAAGGTTGAACATTTATTAAAGGTTTGACTGGCAAAAACTTGAAAATAACTTGTTCATTACTTAACATGTACCTATCTAATTATAAAGCAAACACAACTGCAAACAATGTCATCAAAACTTGATCATAGATGACTATACATTCAAATAATAAGTCATGTGAAGTAATTGAAATGCCTAGAGATACAAAGTGTGATCATGATACATATTAATATCTAAAAAAATCTCAATTAGTCTCAACTCATTATTCAACTGTCATATAAAAGATAAAAACAGAAATTAGGTGTATGCCATGTTCATAACATCATCAAATCTCATTTAAGAATTTCATTAACAGTTTCATAAACCATTCACTTCAGATAAGAGTATCTATCAGTAAACGACAGGGGTTCATTCGATCATAAAACTAAACCATTGAATACATGATTATATACCTGCCTATGTTGGAATTATATCGATAAAAGGTTCATCTCACAATGTTTCAATCCTAAACTATTATGGAGACAAAAATCAAATAATTAAAAACTGTCAAATAATAATGAGTTGATAAGAAATCAATATGGCACATTGGTAGACTCAGCATTACGGAAAAATGAGTAAGTAGTGCTAAAAACAACTACAGTTTGAAACAGAAAAGAACAAAAAATATTTTTATTACCTACTGTTGAGGAGTAACTACTCAGATAGTAGAATTTTTCGAAATGAAAGTACTGAAATTGATTTTGATGAGCCATTCATAAGATTCATTTAATATCAGTTGCTAAATAGCAAATATAGTTAGTTGAGATGAGAAAACCAGGTCCAAAAAAAATATGCTGATAAGTCTTTGAGACATCAAAGGATTATTTGTCCATCTCACCTATCTCTCCAAGTTTATTCACAACTTCCTCCATACATCTTTCCACAGCAAGCAATATTTCTTTTGGATCTTGTTCAGACCAGCCCTCTTGTGGAGTGTATGTGGTAATGTCTACAGTATGTTTAGCTATTTCCTTGGTATGTTCACTACGAAACACACAAAATTTAACTGTTCTTGTACCAGCATCGATCACCCCTATCAATGGTCCTGAATAATTATCGAGGTCCATATTCCTAGTTATCTACACAGAAATTAAATGAAGAATATTATTATGAAGGATTTCATTAGGTGAATTTGCAGATATATGACACTTCTCCATACTAATCTAATGGATCCAATTGGGAAAAATCTAGGTAAGAATTACTCATCTATTTAAAAAAACTGTAACAGTGCCAAAATACGCCAATACTTACATGACCAGCGAAATAAAAATTACTACACCACAGATTTTTATTTTAAACTCATAACCTATCCTGTCTCAACATCACGGAGGTGTGTCTTCACGCCCATTCACGTCACAAGTAGTACTAATGAAATCGCCGAGTCTAATGGTGTAGTGAAAACCACATTGTTATAATAATCCTTACAACCTCCTTCACGCCTTCACCTTTATCTTTATTATTATATACGGCAATGGCAATGCAATTGAATTTATTTCCCATCAATTTGACTTAACACCTGGTCTGACATCTAATAGTGAATCTATGAAACTGTCATCGATTTAGTAGGAAAGTAAAAGCAGGTTTCTTCTTTATTTATTACCACCATTGTTTAATATAGTTGTCAACCTCATGGAAGGGATGGATACTACAGGTAGATGGCACTAGTAATTTCGTTTCCAAGTGTCCAAGTCATGTCTTTTCTTTCATTTTTCCTTCGGACGTCGTAGGTCGTAGTGTCGTAGTTCGTAGTCTGAATCACACATTTGCTTGATTACTTATACATAGTACCAAAAGATCGCAATCAATAATTGAGAAACAGAAGTGGAATTTTTTGTAAATGTTGATGATCATTCATGTTTTGAGGATTATTTGAATGAATAATGCCTAAACTTTCATTTCCTTCATAAACTTTTATCAACAACTCTATTTTGAAGCTTCATTTGCTTTCTTTTAACATTTCAGTCGAACAGACTGACAGAACTCTGCACCTATTGTTCCTTTCAGAGTAGGAAACTTTACATAGTGAAATAAATGGAAATATCGACATTATACTGTAAATGGCGAAACAAAAACGGTTCAAATCCTTTTTAACTATAGGCGATTCATGCTAAGGAATACGCCCTCTACCGTGTACGAACATAACTAACGCATGGGCCATAGAATCGTTTGTTTACATTATTCGCCATATGATATGATTAGTTCAATTTAGGTAACAAGATAAGCTTATTATTATTTATTGTACGATTCTCAAAAGAGCACCTACCTAATATTTGTCCTTCTGTTCAAATGAAATTACGGGTTACATTACATCTAATTGAATTATTTACCTAGAAATATTATTATTGTATGATTCTCAAAAGGGTACCTACCTAATAGTTGTCCTTCTGTTCAAATGAAATTACGGGTTACATTACATCTAACATCTAATTGAATTATTCACCTAGAAATATTATATTGCCTTATTATTCAGGTTAAAAGTAGGTTACATTATTTGAGCTCAGTTGTATTATATAAAAATCACTTATTAACATCTCGAGACGAGCAGTCACTTAATAAAGTACACTTATATCTCTTTATCTGGCATTTGAAATTAAAATATTGGAAGCCTTTGCCCGTGTTTTACTTTCGAGTTTCCTTCAAATCTCAACATAAAGTTCAATTTGTTTAACCTAGAAGTGTTTGGTGGTTGCTTGAAGTTGATCATATTCATTGAAAATATGAATCATTATTGTTGTGTACCTCACTGCTCTTCTTGGGCGAAGAAAAATCCGGAAATCAGTTTTCATACCTTCCCAAAAGCAGGAAAACTCAGTGTTATATTCGAAACCAAGTTAGAAAACAAAGAGTTGATGGACAGAAGGAAAGTGTGGATTAAAAACTTGAGAATTGGGACACCAGTTTCAGAACATATGAGAGTATGCTCTTTACACTTTACTGAACAGAATGGGGGGTTCCGCCCCCATCACTTTTTGTATAAAACTCACTTCGTCCTTATATTATATTTGAAACTTTTCAACTTGAAGTTCTACTTTTAACAATTATATTGTCCAGAATTAAATCGGCAAAATACTCGAACACTATTAACTTATACACAAAGATAGAAAAAACAATGCAGAGCCAAGTAAACGAAGTAAACACTTTGAAAATTTAAGATAAAATGCAAATCAATTGCTTTCATCTGATGTAAACAAACTGGTATGGACCATGGAGTAGTTCCAATTTCTACCGTTCTAGCGCGACGTTCTTAATCTCAGTCGCCTATATCTCTAACAGAGACAACTAACGTCTCTAAAAATAATGCAAATATGTCATCTGCCATACTCAAATTTACGACGGCGTATTAGTGCCACTCCAAAAATAAAAAATACTCTGTATTGAATGTGTCAATTGACAGATTGAAGGGGAGACCGAAACAGACATATTTCTACAAAATGCTCCTGAATAGAAGTCATAAATCAACTTGGTTTCCAACTGAAATAGGGATTGAGATTAAAACAGAGGTGTATAAATTGGCCCTAAGGCTGGATTCAGACAGATCCGAAGTCCGATCGTACGACGATCCGATAGCTTTCTGATTGGTCTAAATTCAAATTTTGATCAATCAGATAGCTATCGGATCGTCGTACGATCGGATTTCGGATCTGTCTGAATCCAGCCTAAGTCCTTATTTCATTTGCAAACGAAGATGATTTTAGACGTCTATGTAGGAGCATTTGAGAAACTACGTCTGTTTTAGGGGTGGTTGCACCAATCCATTTAACGAACGTTTAAAGTTAAACTCGATTCAAACTTGGACATTTGTCTATGTTTAAACCAAGTTTACCATTAAATATTCGTTAAATGGCTTGGTGCAACTACCCATCAGTATTCCCTTCAATCTCAAAAATGTTACTCGGGCAGCATGTGATCAATAAACACCTGATTCCTTTAAAGAGAGTGTGAAACTAACCAAGATGTATAAATTGGCCCTAAGTTCTCTATTCATCTGTTTTGGTTGCACATTTATTCAGCATTTAATCGTTGGCATCAATGAATTTTTTATAATTGATATGGGCCGTGTGTTCCATTTCCATTGCCATGTTCGTTTCCCTGCCTGGTTAACCAGACTGGTAACTCGGGATGGTGGTCACATTGGTAACCAGTACAACGGAACGGCTAAATGGTTACAATATTTGGAAACGGAACGCGGCCAAGATGGTGGTCACTGTGCTAACCAGTTTAACAGAACGCGGCCATGAAGTTATTGGGCCGTGTTCCATTTCCAAATATTCAGGTCTATTATCGTGAACATTGAAAAATTATCAATATTAATTATTGAGTATTGAAAATATTCGACATATGATTCAATGGCATATTATGGTGACTCATTAATATTCCTGAAATATCTAGTAGAAGACATTAATTTTACAGCAGAGTGAATTTAGCCATGAAGCATTGCCAACATCACTGACATGTCAATTTCATGTAATGAAAGAGAGTATTTTTTGGGTATTTTTATGTCGAGAGCTAAGTGACAACGTAGAAATTGAAAAAAATTTACTTTTAACTTGATTTCGTTTATATTGTATTTCTAATTATGGCAACCCAAAAAAGAATACTGAAGCGCAATCATCAATTTATGTCGACTATTCAAACGAATATAAAGAACTGATGATTCTTGGATGGATGCAACCACTTGATTCCTCTGACGATTTAGAAAACATTAGGAAAAAATTGACATCAGCTCTGAATTCTTGTGGTGATGACCCCGTAAGGACCTTGCATGAGTGGAAAAAAGTAATTATTTATGAAAATGGGGTGATTTGAGTTATAAGAGCATGAGCTGTTTCCCTTTTTAGTCTGTACAGCTCCCTGAATCGTTCCTCCGGGATTGTCAATGGGTTTGAGGTATCCCTAAGTTGTAATTTCCTTATTCTATGATTCCTTCTGTAAATAATTATTCTTGAAATATTTCGATGATTGTGATGAAACACAACTCACGGTTGTTTCTCATTATGGAGCTCTCTTATCAACAATATAAAATTCTAATCCATTCTTATTTTTCGACTTTGAATGATTCTCTTCATTATATTATATTATATTATATTATATTATATTATATTATATTATATTATATTATATTATATTATATTATATTATATTATATTATATTATATTATATTATATTATATTATATTATATTATATTATATTATATTATATTATATTATATTATATTATATTATATTATATTATATTATATTATATTATATTATATTATATTATATTATATTACATTACATTATATTATATCATATCATATCATATTATATTATATTTTATTGTATTATATTATGGAGAGCTCCCAATACTATAATCTACAAGTCCATATTCAACTTTCAGGTTATTTCAATGCACTTTAGTAGTTCCCAACTACTACTTAAATTATTCAATATTCAATGTCTATTTTGAAAGCCATTGAAGTCACCATAATAGCATTTATTGCCATTTATTGAATAATATTCAATTCCTGAAATATCTAGTGGATAATATTGATAGCAAAGGTGCACCATAATTCCAGTTAGTATGGTTCTTGAATCTTTTTCAATAATCTTATATTATTCAAGATTCAATGGCCCACCACAATAGCACTGATTGTTACCAATTAGCCGTTCCGTTGCAATGGTTGCCACAGTGTCCACCTGAAATGTGATTGGTAATGAAAAATGGTTCCTAATAAAAAGATTTCAACAAGTACTCAAGGAAAAGTTTGAGTACAATTCGTAATATTATCCCTTTGAATATTTTTGGAAATTTATTCGCCAAGTCGGACTCTTATTTTGAATTTATACTCTAGTCTGACTAGACACACACCGAATTTTCAAAAATACCGCTCAACCGTGCAGTTACCACTACGGCATTTTCGGTTGAGCGGTACTTCTGAAAATTCCATGATATACAGATACCCTTATTTCATAGCGAATGAACCGAAAATGGACCAAACACGAAACAAAAAACTGAAAATTGTTATGGTTACTCACAGACGTGTTCCGTTTTCCTGTCTGTTTGACAAGACTGGTAACTCGAGATGGTGGTCACTGTGGTGATCACTATAACGAAACGGCTAATGGTCATGATATTTGGAAACGGAACGCAGCCCAACTCACTATAAATTTCTTGTCGTTTACTCTGGTGCCAGATAAGTAAGCAACTTCTCAGTAACCATGTCCAATTACCAATCATATTTCAGGCTGTCACTGTGATAACCTGGTAACCAGTACAGTGGAAAGGCTATATTTGGAAACGGAACACGATCTTGTTTAGTAGATGTCATGTCGCCACGCCACATCGATTTGTGTATTTTGAGCAGTGTTGCCAATAGGGATTTGCCAAATTACACGATATCGACTGTCAAATTACACCCTTTTTACACGCAAATTCTCTAGATTACTCCTTTTAGACACCCTCTTTGAAAAATCTTAAGCTAAAATAATATTCAGAATTAGGCTTGAAATTGAATGTGAAAAAACTACTGTGAAAATGTTTTCAAAGATATCTTCTTTTCTCATGATCACATTACTGAAAGATACACTTGTGTATCCGAATTTCGCAACTTTTCTGGGGAAGTTGTCGATTATTCTGTCGGAAAAATGCGTAATTAGGAAGCATCAAGATCCACATCCCTCTTGAAACTGTTAATGAAACACCAACCAATCCAAAAATAAAACTTTTATGATAAAAAACAACATAAAATAGTACCATACAAAATAAATCCTATAAATAAATGTAAGTTCCATTTACATTAATGATTGATTGAGCCAAATATCTAACCTTTCTTAACCAACTATCCATTTCCACAGCAATTTTATGAGTTTAGATTTTTATTCAAGAAATATCTCTAACCTTTCAATAAAAACAACAATAATGACATATGAGTCATATGACAGACGTATCTGTGAGTGATGTGTCATATCCATCATGTGACACCATTTTCAACACGAACATAAATCACAGAATTGACAGAACAGAACTCAAAATCTTTCATGTTTTCTGCGATAATGATCAGCATGTGACTTTGGAATTTCAGAGTAGGTTTGAAAGTAAAGGTAATGATATTTTTCCCACTCAGAGTTTTGCATACAGCTGGATTATCCGCAATTACACGCAAAATGCTATTACACGAATAGGACACGCAAGCTGTCAGGATTACACGCATTTCGTGTAATTACACGCAAATTGGCATCACTGATTTTGAGAGTGACAAGCCCCGGGGCTGCTAATTTCAGCTTTACCATTGGTTGAAAAATGACAAGTGTAAAATACCACCAATAGTAAAGCTAGAATTAAGAACCCCGGGGCTTGAAACTTTCAAAAGGAAAGCAGCAAATGCCATAGAAGTTTCTCTCTCTCTATCATGTCCTGGATTCTTGGCATTTGCATACAGCCTACAGCCATGCCATAGAGTTAACCTTATTTGTCAACCTTCCAAATCAAACGTCAAAGTCAAAGTTAAAAGTGACAAAATTGTTCAAAAGGCAAAATATGATTAATATTCCATAATTTCACTTAGTACCCAGTTATATCTTATTGAATGATTGTGACATCTGCAATGATGTTAAGAAGATTCAACTTTCGAAGTAAGTTTCCTAATTTTCGAAAACTAGTCCGAAATATATCATCTTTAGGTAATGACAAATGAATTTTCGAAACTCTAGCACTGTATGTCTTGGAAACCAATAATCGCTTTACAGACTTTGTAATTCACTTATACCTACCTGAAACCAGGAAATAAAGTAAGATGGACGGAAATAGTGATGGTGTTTTCGTGAAAAGTGTTGAAGAACTTTTGAAAAATGGTAACACAGTCGATGTCCTCGGTTTATTTTGTGATATTGAGAACTCTCTCAATGTTAGAAATAGCTCGTGGGACCTAATACCAGTTGTCACAGAATTTCTAACAAGTCAATGTGAGAAAGATAAAAATGAAGTGTTTAGGTGCTGTGATCAACTAATCAACATTATAGCAGACCAATCGAATCCTGAAGAAGTCCTACTCCAGTTGATTGAAGAAATAGAAGAATGTGAGGATGATATTAAATTTGTTACATTACTGGTTCCTATAAAGAAAATTTTGGTTCGAATACCTTCTAAAAGATTGATTTCCTGTGCTTGGGGACTAAATGCTATCCAGTCATTTTTATCAAAATGTGAAGAGCCTGGAAGCAGAGGATTTGTTGGAAAGGATAAACTGTTTTTAGACAGTGATGAAAAAACTATCAGAATTTCTTCATTATATCAACAAGTGCTACTTTTTTATGAGAACCTTCTTATTGATATTGCTTCAGCTGACAATGTTGAAGGGCGTATAGAGGTTGTAAGGAAATTTTTGATAAGTCTGTTGGCTAAACCACTAGTTCATTTAGATATGGAGATCTTTGATAATATCAAAAGTCAAGCAAGGCTTTTGGGCGAAAGACTTGTTAAGATAATCTTTCAAACTACTAATGATCCAGTATCTTTGTTGAATTTAAGATGTGCAAAAGAAAATATGGAAATTTTCAAATTGAATACATTAGGTGTTGCAGATTTATTTTATTTAGTCTATTCTGAATATGTCTTGGTTGAAAAAGTTCCCAAAGTATACAGCAGTGTCCACTTTTTCCAAAGCAGCCTACACCTTGTTTCTATACTTTTGGATGAAAATCATCAAATAGTAATCGAAAAGGGTCTGAAGTTAGCCAACACTTTGCTTCAGCATATAAAATTCTCAAAATTGCCCTATTGCCTCTTAGATTCTGAAGATCATCAAAAATTTTGTAAATCTTTGGCAAAAATTATCGTTTACAATGAGTATGATTTTCTTAGAAAGTCAGCATTGAATGTTTACAAAATCTATCTTTTCTCATTTGAAGTTAGAGGGTTTTATTTGATAATTTACAATATAATGTCTGATTTGAACCATTCTGGACTCATAGGTTTTACTATAATGCAATACAAAGATTTTTTGTTCAACGAATTCTTGAGCAATGAAAGTAATATTTCAGATTATTTCAAGGGTCAGAATCTTCTGACATTGCTCAAAAAATTTTGTTATTTACCTGCAAAAGAACAAAGTGATTTGATAGAACTTTTTGATCAAATCATGGCATCTCTAAATTTACTGTTGTATTTAGCAATCAGGGATAAAGAGAATGTAACACATGTGTGGGATTATTTTGAGCAGCTTGAAGGAATTTTCTTTACCCCATTGAGAAAAGGTATAGAGATCTCAAGGGCCCATTATCAACTCAAAATTAAGGAAGTACAAGAAAATGTAAAAAGCGATATAAAAACAAGTGAAGTTTCTGTAATTGTGTCTGGCCAGAACTTGTCAAAAATGTCAAAACAAGAAAAGTTGGAGGTTCTTAAATCTTCGTTGACAGCTTTTGACCTTATTGACAGCCTTCTGAGTAGACTTATTCAATGTATAGAATCTACAAAATGCTGGTAGTATTTTTAAGTAATTTTTAATAAATAATAATATTGAATGATTATTTTTATTTCAAACCTTCTCAAATTATATGTAGCAAAACAAATGTTCAAAATTACTAATAACTTATAGTATAGTTTATTCTAATTATCACACTGGGTAGAAGTAAACATATTTTTTCTTTATTTTTTTCGGATGGAATGTTCTTTATTTTCTTATACCTTTGAGCCATTCCTGAAGAGTTCATTTTAAAAATATGGGGGTTTTATGTGAAGCATTTGAGGATCATGAGATTCAGCTGTTTGTATATTTATTCTGATTATAGAAATTGAATCTTATAAAAAATATAAACTCCCTATTGAAAGAGCACATCATGTATATTTCAAGAGCAAGACAAGAAGTGTAAAGTTTTCTATTTAGAGAAAGAAACACGAAATATGTTCAGTTTCCAATTTTTCCTGTATAGGCATGGAAGAAATTGTTCAGCTCAAAACATGAGTTTTAAAATTTCATATAACGGCCTCTATATAGAAGTTCATTCAAAAATAAAAATGAGAAAATGTGATTTTTGAACCACTTTGTTATATGGTTGAGAACTAGAGCTGTTTCAAGCACTCAGAACTCTTGAAAAGTGCTCCGGAATCTCTAGCACTAAGCACTCATATTGAATATATGCTCGCCATTACCATTTTAAAAGGTAATATAACATATCGAGCACTAAACACTTCTTCTATGGAAGAAAATTATTATGAAGTTTTTTTTTAATCTTTCAGTAATTAGATAATTTCTCTTTGAATTTCTTTGATTCTTTTTTATTTCCTTCACTCTGAATATGTTAGTAGGTAGGATATAGATGTTTTGTCAACTTGCTATGATCCGTTTTTTTATCCTAAAATTTCGACATGGATGTTGAAAAACCAATATATATATATATATATATATATATATATATATATATATATATATTTCTTGAAAAGAATAACGGATTTACGCATTACTGAATACAGTACAACACAAACAGTAAAAAGTTCCCCCCCAACTTTATTATTCCAAAGGTTTTTCAGTTTTCTTCTACACCTGACCAATCAACTCTAGTGGAGGCACTAAAAAAGAACCACAGCAATTCATCAAGGAAATATTGAATTTCAGGAAGATTCCCACGACACAATTATTTTTGTTATTTTCTTCCATACATGTCCATCAAATGGCCCTCTAAATCGAACCCAATGTCAACTACTAAAAAGCCATACAAAGCGATTGAACTTTTGTCAGAAGAACATACAGAATCGACCAACAACCCGACTCGCCCCGGAAATTTTTGTTTTGTATTTGTTTCCAGAAATTAGTAACTCTTTATGTAACTCGTTTGTTGGGGCAGTCAGGACGTTTTTCACTTTCTATTGCTTCGCGAATTATTTTGAAGTGGTTTGTTTTTGTTGTGGCAAAGGTCTCTGTGTTACTAAAGTCAATTTTGTCTTCAGTTTCGTACTGATGTTTAAAAAGGGTCAAGGTCATATCCGGAACTTCTAGTTCCTGTGACCTGTTTGATACTCGTCTGTCCTAATGTTTTATGTATAGTTAATAAGGTCTTAAATAAGTTTTTCTATTACAATGTGATGTGTATAGAATATTATTACATTTGCTGAATCCCTTCTGTACATAAGGGTGTATGCTGTAATAATCTTGAAAACTGTGAAGAAATTGTCATTATTTTGTCGTCGAAGTAACTGATTGTAAAAAAACATTTTTTAAATCCTTTTAGAACATAGTAGACGTAAATATTTAAAAAAAAAATGAAAGCTTCACTTTTACCACAATTTTTTTTTCATATTTTCAGTTTGAGGGAGAGTGTTGATATGTAAAAAAGTTTTATTTCAAAACATAAATTGAAATGAGCAACATATGAGAGTCGAAACTGATAAACCCTCTGTTGAATCACCTATGGTATACCGAGCAAATAAGACATGAAATCAAGATAACATATTGGAATTATTAATTGAGAGAAACATATGTATAACACGGGTGTGAAGTGCCTTTTCCTCCTTGAATGACAAGTAGCACTTTGCACCCTTGTTATACAAATAGCAATTATTTCTATAAAAAATCATCATCACTTCGCTCGTATCCAGTATAAAGTGAATGTACATAAACAGCAGCACCACTGAAGTAACAATTCCAAAGAATTGCTACTTGGGCGTGGTATAGCCACACAGGTGTTTTTTTTTTTCAATATATAAAAAATGAAATGAAATATTAAAATTACTCCTCATAGAACTCTTAGGTACCATGTATATCTTAGAGAAAATAAAATAAATTATTTTCCTCCGCAACTAATTAGCGAATAATTAGATCAATCTAATGGTCTAGTCAAAATTATAAAAAACTCGAAAATAAAAAAGTTGTATTGCTTACTTGACGTCAAGTTAGCGAAACATCACAAATATTTTTAAACAAAAAGAATATGAGGTATTTTCATCCGCAACTAATTAGCGAATAATTAGAGGAATCTAATGGCCTCGTCAAAATTATGAAAAACTCAATAATGAAAATATTGTATTGCTAACTTGACGTCAAGTTCGCGGGACATCATATATTTTTTCAAACAATAAAATAAAAAAGATTTTCCTCTGCAACTAATTAGCGAATAATTAGAGGAATCTAATGGCCTTGTCGAAATTATGAAAAACTCAATAATGAAATGTATTGCTAACTTGACGTCAAGTTTGCGAGTCATCATATATTTTTTCAAACAATAACAATAAAGATTTTCTTCCGCAACGAATTAGCGAATAATTAGAGGAATCTAATGGTCTAGTCAAAATTATGAAAAACTCGAAAATAAAAAAGTTGTATTGCTACTTGACGTCTAGTTAGCGAGATATCATGTATTTTTCAAAAAAAGGAACAAAAATTTTTTCTTCCGCAACTAATTAGCAACAAAATAGCACCAAATTATTGAATCAATAGTTTTTCATATTTCGAAAGTGTCTCTCTAACTTGATATACATGCCTAAGTTCTAGTATGAATGTAAACACTTTGGTGTAGGACTGGGATGCGTTTAGAAACTATTCAAGGCGCATCTGGCCGTTTGAAAATCGTTCGAGGACTCTGAGAAAAACTATATTCGAAACCCTGAATGCCTTTCATCAGGTATTTTTTATTTCTGATTGTGATGACGATGAAAAAGGACTAAACTACGAGTCGTGAATTATTAATTTCATGCGCGATTGGGAGAGTAAATTCAGAACTATTATAAGCCATTCTCCTTATCATCATCCAAAGTGATAATAATTTCGAAGGAATGGACAAAGATTAACAGACTCTTGTTTGATTTGATCTCTTTCTGCATGTATATTGAATTGATTTCAATTTTTTTTGTTTCATTCACTTATAATAATATCTAAATCATTCTTTTACTCTCGCAATTCATGCGGAATGTAGATTAAAAATGTGACGGAAGGATGATATGAACCGACAAAATAGTGAAATAACACTCAATGTTAGTGTGTTTATTTGTTTGAAGTTAACAAATGTACGGTTTTCTCAACCTAGCTTTGCGTGCGAGAAATGGCGTAGATGCGCAGCACAGAACAAGCGTTTATTTGCAGCCTAAGGGGCTAATTCAAGACACAAAGCGAGGTTAAGAGAGCTGTAAGTACATTCGTCATTTTTTTGTCAACTGAATCAAGCAAGCCTCTGTTTTGCAGTGTCGCCCAATTTCATAATGCTCACCATATTTGATGAAAATTCCTGATTACCTAAGCAAATTAGGCTAACTCTTATCCTATATTTATGATCTAATACTTCCTATTTGTTTGATTCGAATTATATATCTATGAAACATATTCGAGTCACAGTAGAGCTTATTCCTGTCAAATCTTAAATACAAAAATATTATATCTCAAATAGTGCTTTTTTGTATCCAGGCACATCTAAACTTATGGTATGGCCAGTAAGCCGTTTAAGTTCAACTGATTCCCACAGTTCTCAAGAGTCTAGCGGACCGGCATATGAAGACGATATTAGAAATAAAATATTAGCGGCATCTTTACCCTTCGTACCTGAACTAGGATGGTCCAAAGATGCAATAAGCAACGGGGCACAATCTGTTGGTTACCCTGGAATTATTCATGGAATGTTCACAAGAGGCGGGGCTGATCTAGTACACTATTTTCAAACCAGATCAAATCTACAACTAGTCGATATTTTAAAAAAGGTAAGAAACAATGCACTTGAATTGGTTTGGCTATTCAATAATATATTTGTTCACAAATCATTCAAAAATATTGAAATTTCTGGCAATATACCTGAAAGAAATTCCATGAATATAGTGGATTTGCGGAACAATTTCAACAACTCCTAGGAAAAGGCATATCCCTGGTCGCTCGGGTGTATTAAGCTCGACTATTTTTCTACAATCCGACGTGCGCTACGGCACTTGTCCGTACAAGGCAGTGCCCAGTGGCGGATTTAACAGGTCGGCAAAAGCGCGCTTGCTGACTGCCCCCCCCCCTCCGACGAAAGGCTTTCAGGGCCCCTCTTGCTGAAAAATACACCTTCGATTTCTTTTTGTTATTTTTTTTGTTGAAAAAATGCTTTGGTGAGTCCCTTGTGAACAGCACAAGTTCAATTTTCTATCAGGGGCCCCCTGTTATCAGAATAATTGCCTGATAACTATCGTAAATAAATATAAAATATAATAACTTTTGTATCCAATCAGTTATTTAAAACGTCTACGATTTTCTCAAAGTTTGTCGAGTATTTCTGACTTTTCAAAAACGTTCTAGAGGGGCCCCCGGGTACCCCCGCGCATCTAAATTCAGTTGATAGTCAACTGACCATCACTTTCGAAAGTTTGAATTGCCGCTCCCAATAATGAGAATTCACTGAAAATGCGCAGGAACTATCACTTTAGTTACTGCAAGTTACTGTACTGGATGAGTAATTTCTACGAGTTCTGTCGAGTTCCGAGTTTCGTGTCAATCGAGTTTATCATTTATCCAGTGCTTATGGACAAGTGCCACAGTGTTTTTCAATGTGAATTTATTCGATAAAAAAACCTGATTCCAGATACTCTAGGTATGTACATCAATGATTGCTGCGTGTGAGAATTTTGCTTACTATAACATAGCCTAGTAATTTATATTTTTCCATATATTTTTGCTTGAAACTTTTTTTTCATAGTGATCTGTGCGTCCATCATTCAATTACATGATGCATTTAAGAATATGTTATGAAGTATGAGTTAATCAGTTTTGCGGATATATATTTCTCACAAGAACAAGATTCTACCAAGCATATTCCATTGCAATATTTGAACTTCATCGTTGAAAAAAATTTGATCAGCAGTATCCCGGAGTGCTGCAGTTTATTGCGTTTATTCTTGACCCTTCCCGTCAGCACCGCCAGCGCCGAACGAACAATGAGTTTCATTGAAGAGAGTCAAAGATCGTCAACGTTATACAATGAGTGCAGAAGCATTGGACGATTTCAGCATACTTTTCATCGAACAGCAAGTCGCTAATCAAATTGATCTGGATGCAACCATCGAAGTTTTCGCGGAGAAAAAAGCGAGAAGAGGATTCAGAAATAAGTAAATTTTCTCGATGTAAAAAAGAATATAACTTTTATTATGCTCGATGAATAAATGAAAAAAAATGTATATTCATTAAATTCCTGAAACAAATATCTTTCACTTTCCATGGAACACCTGACACAACATAATTTTCTGGGAGGGGGGGGGGGGGCTGAAGAAATTTTGCCGACTGGGCCTTTTTCCTTAAATCCGCCACTGGCAGTGCCTTCTGGGCTCCCGCTCAAAAGTGTTCCTAAAAGAAAGAATTTGAAACAAAAAAATGAATAATTCCTACTGAATTAATACTGATCAGTTTTATCTGAGGATAACTTTGTTAGCGACACGCGCCTCGAGTAGAAGTTATATCAATTTGGTGTTAAAATAATTATTGATCTCTGTTTCTCAATGAAAATATGATTTATTGAAAAATAGCTGTAATTGATCTGAGATGGATTCTTCGATGTTCTGCAAAGTTTTTACATCAAATGATTACTTTTATTCATCAATTTTGACATGTGAATTGAAAGTATATTAATATCGATATATAATAAAGGGACTACATAATGAAAAATCAATCCTAACTCCAACATTCATTATACTAATTTAACTTTGAAAAAGATTGTTGAACACCTATCAGTTTCAAGTGAATGCATGAAAGTGGAATTCATAGCGTCTCGCCTTATATATTTTTTCTGTTTGGAACTAAGCTGATTATTTTTTAATTTTTTCACGCCTCGACATTATGAAAAAGATACAATATCGGAAGGTACTAATGTACAAACTAATTTATAATAATATCTGTCTATAATTTTTCAGTGAAGTTTTGAAGTCTTAGATAAACCAAAAAAGTTCAAGTGAAAACTGTTTCATTATCCCTGGTGTTTTTCAACTTAATTTTGAAGCTTATTCGACAAAGAAAATCAGACCAAAAACGAAAGATAAGTCTTCCTTCGCCTTTCTTTTTGTTCTCAACTTACCGCAATTCGAAAAAAAAGAATTGATTTTGGAATTTGTACAGGTGCAGAAGGGCAGATTTCTAATCTATCCCGAGAAGTTGATGCGTTTATTAAAAAACAGTTCCTTCTGAATGGATCACATTCTATCAGTTAGCAACTTCTCGTATAAATCATTTTGTCTATGAAACGAATACAAGACATAATATTCATCAAAATTCTTATCGTTGTTAACTTTTCGGAAACAAAATCTGATTTCGTTTCCAAAACTTGTTCGGGAGTAATTACACAAATGCTTCAAAATTACCGATAATTTTCCATGAAAGCATGTTGTCTAAAAACTGCATGAGTTTATCTTCATATTTTGTCGAAAGAGCCCGACTCCGAAGGCTCTTTTAGCAAAATATGAAAATAACCGAATGCAGTTTTTTTACTGACAACATGCTTGAATTGAAAATTATCAGGTTTATTTTGATACACGAGTGTAATTCGGTAGAATATTTCCGGAGTTAAAACAACGACGTTTAAAATTCAGTATTTATGCCTGTCAAGATGAAAAATGTACACGGACCGAGCGGGTATTTTTCGATACCTACCGGGTATTTACCAGCCCGAAAATGTCCCGCCGGGAATTCATAGCTGTAATTGATCGAAAATGTCCCGCTTCATATGGGATTTTTAACATACGATGGAAATATTCACAAATATTTCTCTTCTAGCTTAGTTGTCGAAAATCCCCCTCTACACTCGTATAAATTCCAAAATTAGTTCTAATTCTTTCAGATTGTGGTAGGTTAAAAACCCAAAACAACTGCAAAGAATCCATTCACTACAAAATAATGGCTTTCAGATATATAAGTCATTTTGATTTAGACGATTTTCAACTGGTTTTTGAAGGTTGCTTCTGATATCTGTATATAGAGGGTGTTCCAGAATTTTTTAAAGAAGAGATATCTCCGTTTTTGGATGAGTTAGAAATGAATCTAATAATTGTCATTTCGAACATCAAATTGCCTTCCATATAACGCACTCAAAATGATCTGTTCATGTTCATACCCCTAAAAATTCACCCCCACCCCTATTTTTTCAAAAGGCACTATCCATTTTTTTTTCGCAGAATTATATTCGTTACATCATTGTTAATCTGGCGACAAACTCATTTTCAACATTTATTACTCGCTTCTTTTAAAAACCATGTTCCGGAGTGACTCCATCGTGTTTCAGACTCCTCTCAGGATAACTAGAGGTTATTTTTCTACCACTCTCAAGATTTTATACTCTAGTTTAATCCCTCTAAGATAGATAATGTTTCCGTAATTTGGTGCTCATCATATAGTACACACAGGAAATCCTCTCAATCTATTGAAATAAAACATATCACTCAAATGGGGCAGTCAATTAAAATATATATATATACATATAGTAAAATGGTAGTCTTTGCTGACTAGTCAGGATACAAGGGGAAAGATATTATAAACTACTCACTGTGTTAACGAGGATGGTTGCGATACAAAAGTTGATGGTTTAACATTGAAATAGAGCAGGATGTATCACATGTACATGTTAATTTTTTTATTACCATTGTTTTCTTACTATTTTGTTTTTTTTTTCTCTTATCATTCTCATTTGTCCAATCCAAATCTCTTGTTAAAAGGAATGTCTTGAATAACAATAAAGAATTGAATTCAATCAATTTAATAGTTATGAAAATAAGAATAAATTCTGGTCGGAGGTCAATTTATGTTCAAGGTACAAGGCTTTTATAACAAATAATCAATTTTTTTGAAATCATGCAGTAAATTTGAAAGTAATTTAAAAAAAATTGTTAACCTCAATTGGTGGTTCAATTCATAATTTGTGTGCCCATATGCAAAAACAAAGTCAGGTATTTTCTGTTTCCCTATTTCAAACATCCTGTATGTTTCTAGGGAAGTTAATAAAATGATATCAAATAGAATTTATGCTTCACTGTGCTTGTCACTGAGAGAACATATTGCGGCAGCAACCTGAGCAAAATTTGGTTTTCAGCAGAAGTTTGAAAAAAAAAAAACGATGTTTCTAGGGGTATTGAACTTTTTACTATTCTAATGGCCACATGTGACTCTGTTTTTCTCCTTGGGGGGAGCAAATTTTGATGCCCTCTTGCTCTTGATTCTTGGGGAGGTCAATACCTCCGCTCCAATTAAATTATTTGTTTTTTGTCTATTGATAATAATTATATCATTAAAAAATATAAAAGGAAATATTTTACCAATTGACATTAACTTAGGATTTGAGTATTGAAAGGCATTCTGACAAATGTCTAGTAAATATTTTCCAAAATATATTTTACTGCAAATGATAAAAATTACTACTCGATAAGTTACTGTATAATATTTGTATCGATTTTTTTCAGTTTCAAGAGGAATTCAAAGAAAACCCTATAACTCCAGGAGATTTTGCAGAAAAAGCCATTCAGGCACGTCTGAAAATGATAGGGCCCTACATAAGCAAATGGCCGCAGGCTATAGCCATCATGTCATTGCCACCGAATGTGCCCAATTCGTTGGCTACCCTCTTGACCATGGTTGATGACATTTGCTATTATGCTGGTGACAGATCAGTAGATGTGAGTTCTTGAAGTTGGTATACTCCAGTAAAGGAAGTAAAAACTGGCTGGACTAATTCGAGACCAATTGGAGATACTTGGAGTAACTTGAATTCTGTTAAGAAAGGTGCCCAGTAACCGAGTAAATAACTTCCGTTACTGGGAAAAAGCGTGGGGGTGGGGGGTGGAACTCATTGGGGGGGGGGGGAAATAATGAAACCAATGGATAAATTATCATTTTTTCAACATAAAAACATTGATTGCAATTTTTCTTTCGAGTAATAGCGCAAGGAAAAGTGTGATTTTTGCAAAAAAATTTAAAAGTTTTTAAAGTTTAAATTTACTGAAAATCTGTTAGTATTACAAAAAAAATCATATATTACTTATTTGAAGTATTTTAGTTGACAAATAAAGTGGTTTTTGCTTTATTTTTGTACGATTAATATTAAAGGAGATATGACATGGCAAAAATGGTTGCTTAACGAAAAATGAAGAAACCGGATCGTTCTGGCGTAAATATCTCGAAAAATATAACTTTTACGAAAAAAATGATTCCTATCATTTTGCAAGATGACAAAATCGGGAAAATTTTTAGACCAACCAGAACCGTTTAAAATAAGAAGGAAAACATTTATGGGCAAAATATTTTTTTTTCTAAAATTTTTAATGCCAATTTTTTAGCACCATATGGGCTAAGGTGCTTGGAAAAAATCCTTTGGTGAAAAGTCAGAACACTTCGTCCTAAATATGTCCAGCCATTTTTGGCCCTATCGGGTAATTATTGTTTATGTTTTGGCCTGCTAAAGTTGGGTAAAATCGTGTATTTTATTAAAACATTTTCAGTTTTTGACCAGCAGCATGAACATCATTTATTTTAAACAGCCAAATTTTTCAGCATTCATTCTAGGATAGTTGTATTTCAATTTTTTGTTATAGTTTTTCATCTGTAAGCAAATTTGTCCGTTTAAAATGGCCTATTTTATGTTTATAACGGTAAATGCTCTTTTTTGTCGGGCGAAATAAAAAAAAATTGGCCCATCCAATTCAAATGTTGCATATGACATGAAATTTCGGCGATAACCTTAGCTTTAAAATGGTTCCTGGTACATCTTGTTATCATTAGCCAAAAAAAAGTTATGGCCAAAAAACTTTTTTTTTCCATCAATCACATAAAATTTTTATAGTTAATCCATTGGGACCCTCTGTTTATAAGTTTTATGAACATTTTTCGTGCAGTACTGTATGTTTAGATGATAAGCCAATTAAATTCTGCTGTCATATTTCAAATTCCGACTCTAAAAAAACAACCCTAAAAAAAGGTAGTTTTTACGGTTTACAGGGCGTTTCAGAAATTTCTGACATTTAAATCTTTAAATCAGTGACCCAAAAACCCTCCGGTACCTATTTTCACGAAAATTCATTTAATATTGCCCGAGATATTAAATATTTATTAATTTTGGGTCAAAAAAACAGTTTGGCCAAGTTTTACAGCGTTTTGGAGCTTTGCCCAGTAACCAAACTTGTTTACTCGGATACTTGACACCTTGTTTGACAAATTCCAAAAAATGTTAAGTTGATCTGAGTGGTCTCGAATTAGTCCTTCATTTTACTAAAAAATTTACTTCCTCAACTGGAGTAGTAGGATATTAAAGAATTCGAATGATTGTAACGAGTTTGTCGATGATGAACTACCGTCAATATTTATTTTTAGTTCAACTGGTACCTGAGGAGAATAGGAATAGCAGGGGTTTATAAAGCTACAGAACTGTATATGATGCAAGATAAATCGAATGAATTCGAAAATACATGGATTTTTTTGAACCGTCGTATAGTTGAAGCTGTACAGTTACATGACCTTTTGAGTAAATCGGAGGTGACTAGTCAAACAGCCAAGGAGACGGTACAATCTGTTTTTGTCACAGTAAGTTACTAATCTGAAATGATTCACACATTATTTCACTTTCAGAATGTTAGATGGTAATATTTAGGCATCATGATAGACAGACATTTAAATTAGAATTTCCAAATTGATTAATAAAAAAATTACGCCCTCTATTGCCAAAATTCAAATTTTTTCATAATATTCTTAGTAAAAAACACATGGATATGATTTATTTTTCTTTATTTCAATCTCAAATAAATTATGGTACACTGTTATGGGGGGGGAGTTAATCAGAATTATCTGAAAAATTTGGAAAATTTACAAAAATGGTTCTTAAAAATCATGTATGGTAAAAATATTTGATATTCCTCCAATAAATTATTTTGTGAAAGTGAAAAAATGGATATCAGACAATTATTTTGTCTTAATATAATAACTTCATATTTTCTCATAAAAACAGCTGTAAGTATATTGAACATTTATATAATACACGAAATAAAAACAAAATTACTGCTAAAAAAAATTCCAAAGCCGAATCACAAAAAACTTTACTTTACTTTACCAAATTCGATTAAAGTAACAAAGTCAAAATATTCTTATGAAAAACTGGTGAAAAAATGGATTCTTGAAACTCCCAGATTATTTTTCCAGAATCTTATAGAATTGAAATTTTCCATGTGACTGCCAGTGTGCTGATTATACTGTCATTTTCATTTATTATTCAAATGTTATTATATTATTAAATCATTTATTTTTAATCCATAATAATTCAATAAAATATCTAATCCTTACAACAAGTGCAATAACTTCGTAAGGTTTAAATATTCATTCACATATTATTTATTTCAAAATTGTAATATTGAGATTTATTGTGAATAAATTGTTATTATTATTATTATCTGTGGTATCTTTTTCAGGCTCGTAACATACTGGGACTCAACTGGAATAGGTAGTATTACAACCAAATAATTAATAAATACCTCATATTTATGTGATGTGTAAAGTGACTCGTGATATATCACTGCTTATTTTACAATACACTTAAGAAAAAAATAAACTATGAGATACACTATTTCTTTATTCAAAATAATTTTATCACAAACTTTTAAAGAATATAGTCTATACAAGTGGAATAAAGTTACCTTTATTTGATACGGTAAGTCTCAATATTCCTAACAAGATAACTATTATATTTATATCCTAAAGACACTGAGTTATCAAAATTTTAAAAATGAAGTGACCATATTTCAATCACAGGATAAACCATAGAATATGATTCTTTTCGAGTTGAATGAGGAAAGTTTATAACCACAATTTACAAAACAAAGTCGATACATAATATAATTATACTAATCCTTACCAAATTATTGCAAGAACAGATAATGGTTGTATTCGGGTTCACAACAAAAACAGTTCAGGAACGGTTCGAAATAGTTGTTGAGGCGTGAAGGGTTAATTGGGTGGGTGACTATTTTTGACTGTTTTAGAACAGTATTTATTGCGAACCCGAATACGGCTAATATAATCACGGATATAGAAATAGTAAAACTACATTTCAAAGAATTCAACAGTAATATAATTAAAATCTAAAAAATCAACAAAATAATTCTAGTAGGTATTTAAAATAATAATTGCTTACAAATGTTTTTATTTCTATAATAAACTATAGTTAGCTTTCTCTTCAGTTGATAATTATTTAAAGCCTTTAAGTGCACTTTTGTAAATGATATATGAAGATAAAATCATAAATTTTGAATATAAAAAATGTGTGACATTTTCGACAAAGATATTGAATATCGCATCTCTGCCCATTCTAGCATTTATGAGATTTATTTGGTGGAGTATTACGATTATTTAGAGTTCAAATGAGATATTCTTATATTTCCCCTTCCCTTCAAATGAGATTTTTATGTCAACATTACTATTATAAACCTCGTTCATTGCACTTTTGAAGATGCTCTTTTGAATTAAAAAATACTTCAAATCCGGTATGTCTGAAATGTATGTTTTGAGAATAAAACATGAAAATCGAGTCAGATTAAAACAGGTGTTGGGAATATTTTTTTTGAGAAAGACAAAATATCTGATCAATTGTGTTTTGCAAACATTCTACTTTATTACTGATATTATTGTAACCACCATTCATATAGTTTTAATATTTCGAAGTAATTAGGCATATTGTTTCAAGACAATGAGCCTGATATGAAAAATCAAGACTAGGCATTCCTCAAAACAACAAATGGTTTGAAAATAACAATGATTTATTCCAAAATTGTCTCCAGAATAGCAAGCTAATGACAAATTTGGTAGTTTCATGTTACCAAAGTGAGATATTTGATTTCGGGCACTATGTCCTCAATTTTCAGAAAATCAGGTTAATAACAACAAATATTAAATTTTTGATTCAAGATACAAAACCAAAATTTTTGGTAAATGACGAACAAATGGTAATCACATTTTCTTTGGCACTGCTAATGGACCAAAGATTGAAAATTAATATTTGAACACTGGAAAACTTTAACAAAATACGAGGAATAAGTACTCCAAAATCAGCACCTAACCCTTCCAAGGACTTCAAAAATAAGGTCCCTCTTCTTGTAAATAGGCGATCAATGAAACAGGCAAAGGTAGCTTGTCCATATCATTGATGATCACAGACTGGCGTATAGTAAAACGAGAGAGATATTTCAGGGTTGGTACTTTGATGTACCTGGAAACCGGCAGAGTGAGTCTCACAGGGAAATTGGGACGAGTCTCGTCTCGTTCGTACCTAGTGTAGCAATAAACACTGTTTTGCGATCTGACTATTGCATCCTCAACAAGCTCAGCGACGCTGTTGTAACCGACCTGGTCGAAAAGGCTGTAACCAGATTTGCTGAATTCGATCCTTGTATGGAGAATTTTTCCCAGGCTCCGAAAACTCATTGTGAAAAGATACCTGTACAAAAGAGTTGGTATTATTGCCTTGAACTAAGCTCGAATAGTAACTTCATTTTTGGGTAAGATTCAACAGGACGGAAACATATTATAATTACTAGGTACCAAAATACACAGCTTTTACCTGTCTGATGTAGAGTCTCTGACAAGGAAAGCTCCATCTGGTGAACTTTTCAGCCTTTCTTCAGCCTGTGTCCTTGAGATTGGTCCCCAATACCAATAAAAATTTGATAGGTTTGCAATCTCGTTCTTGGGTACTCTACTAGTCTGATCCTCAGCAGTGAGTTGAGGATAGTATCTTCTCCTAGGAGGTACCAATGGAACTGAATCCGAATATTGCTCTTCTGGAGCAGCCTGAAAATAATAAGAATTGTGATTTTGAATTGTTTTATCCTAATTATCTGAGTAGGCTAGAATATTCCATTTATAATTCAAAATCATTTTTGTCCTCGAGCATTTGCTTCCTTACTAGCTACCAAAAAAAGTAGTTTCCGTTTCAATAAAAACTTCTGAAGTTCTTATCACACTATATACCTCGAATCTATCTTCATTTTTGATCAAATGTAAATCACACTATTATGCTGACGATACTCAAATCTATTGCACCATCAGTAATTCAAATTATGTAAAAGACCTCCAAAGTTTGGAAACAGATTTAAATTCACTCACAAGGGCATCCAATAACCACTGTCTGACCATAAATCCATCAAAATCTAAGCTCATGATATTTTTTTTTTTTTTAAGTACTTTATTCAAACAGTATACATGTACAACTATTTGAATCAAAGTTGTTTCCTAATCGGCAAGCACAATGCCGGTCCCGGAACAAAATACAAGTACATATTGATACTGACAATGTTGAGTCACGAATACTAAGATACATACAAAACTATTAATTAAGCTACATACAACAACTACTAACGTACCTACACATAGAATATATACTAAAAATACATTTTGTTTGTCCATCAAATTTAAATTCGAGATCACATCCGTCTCCAAAAAAAAAGAGAAAAAAAAACAAATATCAAATCAATCCTCCTCTTTAACATAGCTTTTCATTTTATTTTTGAATTGGCTGTAATTAGGACTATTCCTGATAAACTGTGGCAGGCTGTTGAAAGTTTTCATACATTTGTTTAGTGGGCTGTTTAAAGCTATGTTTGTTCTTACATTACTTATGAATAAAGTGTTTTGCCTTCTTGTATCGTGAGAATGTATATTGTTCACCATTTCTAATTGTGAATTGCATTTGAATTGATTATTTATCACTCTGTACAGGAAACTATTTTGCTCAATTTTTAAAATATCTGCTATTTGAAGAAGACCAGTTTCTTTGTAAACTACATCCGTTGAGGTTCTGTAACTCAAGTTAATAACGTTTTCACTACCTTATTTTGAATTCTCTGTGATTTACTCATCAAAGTTTTCCCACAAGTGCCCCAGACTGGTATTAGGTATCTGAATATTGGCAATGGTGCAAGTAGAAATCAGTTGAAAAATAGTATCAACATATCCATAGATTCGGTACCAGTTGAAATAGTGGAGTCGGCTCGAAATTTAGGTTTAACAGTAGACACTGATTTGAGATTCAGTGAGCATCTCACCAAATGTATTTGGAAAGCTTATTGTAGTCTTAAATTATTGTACAGTTTCTCAAAGATATTTAATCGGGATACCAAAAAACTATTATGTGATAGCCTTGTATTGAGTCACTTCAACTTTGGTCTGATAATTTTCTATAAGTTTCTAACAAAACATGATCAAAACCGCTTACAGTCTATGCAGAATGCCTGTGTAAGATTCATCTATGGAATCAGACGACGTAAATCGACCTCTTCAAAAATCATTGAGACTAATTGGTTAACAATGCATCAGAGATGGATGAATCAGATGGCATGCTTCGTACTTCAAGTAATTCATTACAAAATATCACAGTATCTATTCAGAAAACTATCCTTCCAAGAAAACATTCATACTATCAATACCAGAAATCATTTCCTTTTGACAATACCACGCCATAATACTACAAAGTTGGAAAGATCCTTCTCATGTATAGCTGCAAAATTGTATAACTCTGTGCAAGCCTCACTGAAATCAGAAAACTTTGGGAATTTCAAATACAAAGTGAAAAAGTTTATTTTTGATGGAGATCTAATTCATTGATAACGAGTTAATTCCGCAAGCAATCAATTAGTCGAATATTTGATATGCGTCTGCTTCTGAATCAGTCCTTTCCTTCTCTGCCGCCACCATATTATTATTGTTTATTCATTTTTTTTTGATCATATATATGTTACTATGACACTGTATGAACTGTGTATTATTTTTATCATAGAAAATGTATGTTTGAGGGTTGAATGGAAGAGCAGGATTTCACATCCTAGGTGTGAAAGACTGAATTCCGCCCTTTCACCAAAATTTGTAATTTCTGGTGAATAAAGACATTATTATTATTACTATTATCTCAAAAAAAACGATGATGTTGCATGGAAGATACGAGACCTCAATGGATAGTAAGCTCCTGAGACTAACTCAGGCCAACTCCCTGTTTCTCCAACCACTCCAAAATATCAATTACTGAACAAAATACAGCTTCTTGTTCAATTAAACAAATAAAGTAGGAAGAGCCTCACCATTCCATTACCATAAGATGGCACCCTATGATATTATTGTGTACAACTTGTAGATTTTATCTTGGCAAGAGCCATTTGAAATCCATTATAAGCTTAGTGAGTGCGCAACCGTATGTGGAACCAATTACCGTGCCAAGTTGAATTGGATAAGCTGTACCTGTCACATTCTTAGTAAGCGTTTTGATTAGTTTTATAATCCATTAATCAAAACATATTAATCCTTGGAATCCGAGAGTGAAATTAGTTTTGGAATAGCTCAAAAAACAAGGTATGAACGTTTCAAATTCGAAATCAGACCAAGAGGTAACGTGCTCTAATAAGGTTCAAATCTGTTTTACGAGATAGAGGAAATTAACAGACTTCAAGAGATCTAATAACTCCTCGGTCTTTTCCACCGCTTTCAGTCTGTTATAAAAGTCAGCAAATTCATATCAATCAGCATGCCATTGAAGTGTCCCAGACAGCTGGAGGAAATTGAAAATGTTCAAACTTTGAAAGTTTTTTTTTTATTATGGGAAGTCATCGACTTTGTTGATGCAATACCTTGTACTGACGAGTGGCCAAATATCCCGAAACCGGTCTGCAAGTGTGTCCGTCCTCATAATTGAAAATCAATTCCTTCATTTGTATCGCCAAAAGCAAATGCAGGATTTTCTTCCGCGAAGAAACCTACACTGGCATCGGTCGGATATAATACAATGCCCTTCGTGGTATTAGCCAGGGCAGTAGTTGCTGGGTAATCGTACGTTAAAAGGTAAGGCCTCGTTGATCCATTGCTCGCACAAGTTTCGACTTCTGAGGGTTGACGTTTGTCAGCTGGTTAACGGAACGAACAATTTTAGAACAACAATTTTAGTTGTTTTCTGACAGGTGCCAGCCAAATCCTACTGAGTAGATATATTTCAGACTGGCCTGAACGAATTGTTCGAAAGATGATTTAACGCCAGTCTTCAAGCATGCCCATCGACTATGTCGAATGTTTTTACATTTTTCTCGCAGGAGGAATGGGTGAATTCGGTTTGTTTTTGGAATACCTCGTCCATGGGTAGATGGCGCAATGACTTCGTGTTGTTCGCATCAGCTTTGGTCGGGGCTTGATACTATGAAAGTTTTTGTTTTTTAATTATGGTAAGTCATCGACTTTTTGTTGATGGCACTGCCTTGTACCGACGAGTGGCCAAATAGCCCAAAACCGGTCTGCAGGTGTGCCCGTCCCTATAATTGAAAATCAATTCCTTCATTTGTATCGCAAAAAGCAAATGCAGGATTTTCTTCTGCGAAGAAACCTGCACTAACATCGGTCGGATATAATGCAATGCCCTTCGTGGTATTAGCCAGGGGAGCAGTTGTTTTCTGACAGGTGCCAGCCAAAACCTACTGTGTAGGTAGATTTTAGACTGTCCTGAACGAATTGTTCGAAAGATGATTTGTTCCTCAAACAATTTGAAGGTGAAAGTTGGAATTGTGAACATTTTTACTTACTGGATTTATTATTGGCAGTACCCTTAGGGATGGATTCTCAAGTGGTAGAGAAGTGGATTCATTTCTGGTAGGTTCTGTTTTCTTGCTGGGTTCCAAGCTATAAATATTTTCAGAATGTTTAGCTGGTGAACCGAGGGTTATCTGAAAATCATAGAAAACACAAAAAATTAGCAATCTCGTTCATCTTCAAACTAGCAATAAAAACACAAATAAATACAAAAGAAGTAGTCCATTCTCAAAATGGAAGACCAAGTTTATTGAAAAAGGGGACCTAGGGGAATATGAGCAAGTCTTGGTTTTGCTCTTATTCCCCTAGGTGCCTCCGCTTGTCTCCATGAATATTATCTCTCGGACTTGCCTCACTTTTCCGTCCATTTTGTGATAACTACCCACGCCTATTGTATGGTGATTGAAAGTTGTTAGAAAATATTATTTTCAGTATTATTTTGGGGGTCTACCCGTATATTATAACATACACTTAGACCTCATGAACCTTATAGGTATTTATTAAAAAAAAAGTGGTTTATTATCTTCAGTAACTTCACATGAATTTAATCAATGGCACAAACTGCATGGGTTAACTTTTCTTAATGATTTTTTTGGTAGGTGTTCTGATTGAAGTGTTTCCATTAAAGATATTTTCAATGACAGTTGTAAAATAAATAATTTTTGAAGAAGAGTTTGGTGACTTTTAAGTAATTGATAAATAGTTATTAACGGTGTTTCAAAAAATCTCCAAAAATGAATGCAAATATTGATTATTCAAACGAAGTTCTTATGGAATTATTTATTATACAAGGACAGTGTGATCAAATCATTGCCAGAACTTGTAGAAAATTCATCCAAATGTATCCTGAATTAACACCTATGAACGAGAGGAAATTCGTAAAATTACAAAATAATTTCCTCAACTATGGCTCAATGTTAAAAGCGCCTTCAAAAATACCAAAACCTGTTACTTCAAATGAGGACAATACTGTTAACGTTCTGGCATATTTTTATGCATATCCAGAAGCTTCAATTCGCAGTGAAGAAAAAGATTTAGGTGTATCACATGCTTCATTACAAGGAATTTTGGAAAGTCACGGAATGCATCCGTATAAATTTACCAAAGTTCAAGCTCAAAAAGCATAAGACTTCGAACGTAGAGGGCATTTTTGTTAATCCCTTTTGATTCATACACAGGAAGATCGGGAATTTTTGTCAAAAATAATTTGGAGCGACGAATCAGAATTTACGAGGGATGTTTTCTGTATTTTGAAGAACAATAAAATTAACTTTATTTATGAAGACCCACTGAATGCAGAGAGATATCTCCAAATATTAAAGACGACTGTAACCGATTTTCTCGAAAATATGCCTTAAGAGGAATATAGGAATTCGTGGTTTCAACTGGACGGAACGCCAGCTCATTCCACCCAGGAAGTTTCCAGGAAACTTGCCGAACTCTTTGACGATCGATTGGTTTAGGCGTTTAGGGCCGTGGGATTGGCCACCGAGATCACCCGATCTCACGCCACTTGACTTTTTTTATAGGGTGTTTTGAAAGAAAGGATGTACAGTACTCCAGTGTCAACCAAAGAAGAACTGCAACGGCGAATTGTGCGGAGTATTGAAGATCTGGATCCCCATGAAATTGAAAAGCAAATGGAACTGGGTAATAAACTGTTCCTACTCTGACGAAATACACGATGATCGATATCATGCACATGTTCTTTCCCAGTCGTGTCGTGTCGTGTCTGAACTGTGACTGAAAATCACGTCCACTTATTCCCACGAAACCATTGTTTATAGAGATATAGTCGATGTCTGTGTAAAAAGGATTTGAATTTACCCTATTATGTCGATATTTCTATTCACTTGGCAATGTACGACCAAGTTTCTTTCTCTTAAGGGAAAAATAGCTGCAGAGTTCTCTGTCAGTTTGACTGAAATGTTGAAAGAAAGATAATGGAACTCCAAAATAGAATTGACGATAGAAGTTTATAGAGGAAATGAAATATCAGCCATTAAATAATCTTCGAAACATAATGATCTACGACATTAACAAAAAAACACACTTTATTGGCATCTCTTGGTATTTTGTATAAGTTATCAAGAAAACGTGTGATTCAAGCTACGATTCCAGTAAGAAAAATGAAAGAATAGACATGATTTGGAAACGAAATCACTAGTGACACAGTGACAAAATCACAGGTCGACAAATTACAACACATCTCTAATCGTGATTGTCAATCACGGAATTTGAAAAAGTAAAGGCCGGTTCATGCAATGATCATTATCATCACAATATCATTAAGAAAAGTTGAACGCCCATTTTATTGTGGAAACGTTCATGCAACACATAAGAATTACACAACTCGCACTGGCAACTGGCAAGTTATATTCATTACATTACAATTCTCAGTGAAAACAGCAATTGCGCATGTGCAGTGACGTGTCTTTTCACGGTTTGAGGTTATGTGATGTTTATTTTTGTGTTTATATACACCGCGGGCATATCTGACAGACGACAGTAAATGATTGTTGTCATCCAGCCTGCTGGACAAACAAACCTGATTTACCTATGCTAAGTGTGTGTTTATGTCATATTTTGAAATCTTTTTTCTCAATAAAGGCTCAATTTTGTGCGATTGTGAAATGTGGAAGTAATAGCGGCAGGCATAGTGTTTCATTCCATCGATTCCCTTCTATTTTCGACAATAGAAAAAAAGATTAATCCTCTTGCTGAAAAGAGATGTGAATTGTGGATTCAGGCAACTAGAAGAGCAGATTTAACTTCTTATAAGTTGAAATGGGCAACGGTGTATTCAAAACATTTTGTAGGAGATATTCAAAGAATCTAGGAAACATAGGCAACAGAATTTTATTTTATTTTTCATTTCAGGCAAGCCAAGTGCACTCAAAGATGTTGACAATATGGACTGGGTACCGAATCAATTACTTGGCTACAAAACAAATATCAATGCAGTTCAAAGTATTCAGAGATTGTATCGTAGGGAGCAGCGTGATAAAAATGAGATCGCAAATATTCCAGTTGATATGGATAAAATTGATGATGATTCTTTGTGTGAATGATCCAGCTGTTCGAAACTTGTATATTATTGATGAGCAAAATCAAACTCTGAATGATATAAATTAACCAGTTGAAGAAGTGGAACATGCACAAAACTCTGGTGAACACCTATGTCCCGATATTGATTTCGAGTTGCAGAATTGTTATCGTGAAATCCATCATCTCCGGGAAACTTTGCAGACTTAATCATTCACATTGGAAAGTTTAAAGCATAACTCATCTAAATGCCTTTTTCATACAGGATTGCCATATGAAAAGATGGTTATGGTTTATAATTTTGTAGAGCCTATATATCTGTTCTTTCAAAATTATTATTTATTAAAGTACATTTTCAGTATTCTTTTAACAAGATTCACTCCAATCCTTCTAATCCTTTTAGATATAAGCATATTGTATGAATCCAAACTTTCATAGTCTTTGAAGTCTTCTGTGCATGCACTCTCATACACAAAATAGCTAATAATGTCATACAACATGTCATGAAACTTTAGGAAAGTTTTTGCACAGCATTACTACAATCCCCAAATTTCAATAAATGAGGATCACATCCATCACTTCCTTTCAGTTTCTCTAAATATCTCTTCTGGATATCCATAGACAAGGTGTTGGAATAATCACTTTTATCAGCCATTTCACATACAATTTCCTTGCAAGCAGGAAGAATAATGAATATAGATTGCAATATATATACATTTATATATGTCAGGTACACTAAGGGTATACCCAAAATTAGGGTAAACCCGTAATTTCTTCATAATTACGATCCTAATCTCATTAAATTACCATTGTTGCTTATGGAAGTACGGTTTGTTTGTCCAGCAGGCTGATTGACAGTTGTCTTGTGACGTCACATGCCCGCCGTCTATTGCCAACATTCAGCAATATTATGGATCAAGGTGCCTTAATAGAATTAGTTCGTCAATATGAACATCTTTATGATGAAAAACATAAAGATTTCAACAACAAATTTATAATGTAATGAGTGTTGCATGAACGGCCAAATTTTCTTAGTGAAAATGTAATGTTAATGTAATTATAATAATCGTTGCATGAATCCGCCTCAAGTCTTGACAGGGTTGTAGATAGTGTGGTAAAAAAATAATTTGTATTTTTTATTTCAGAGAAGTTATCCTCGTTAAGAAACTATAATGGTTCCTATGGTGAGAGATGTTCGTCGAAATAATGAAATAAGTCGCCAAAACCAAGCATTGATTAGGAGAGTTAGCAAAGACAAGTCCCCTTTTGGCTTGGCAATGCATGATTTTCCGAATTATTTCGATTAAATAAAGATTACCTTTTGAAAAAATATAATCACCAAAGCCCAATAGGCAGGAATAAATATTGCACTGACAGAAAAAAAAATGGTAAAGAACAATAATACACCATACCCATACACGCAAGACATTACAAAAATAGGACATCCAACTTCGGAAACTTTTATACGAATCGAATGAATGCGTGATACCGATTACTCGAAAACATGGCGTTCTCGGTTCGTATCGAATATTCATAATCCCGGCCCAAAGCGAATATATTTTTGACAAGAGACGTTCAAGAGGAATTCGTTATCTCTTGCCGTACATTGTCGCTCCTTCTTACACTTCGAAGCGAAGGAAAATTTGAATGTAAAAGTAGCTAAATACAACAGAAGTTGAGGAGCCTAGAATTTTTTCAAAGTTATACAGCGACTGTATGTCGGCACTTGTATGATATTTCCATTTTTCTCGCACTATTGAGATATCACCCCAACTTTTTTTACAAACTATCACTGGAAACTAAGGATGTGATTACAGCGACCATTGGGACTGTGGAAAGCATGTGGCAGGGATAACGAAATCGACTGCAGCGCGTGATGTGGACAAATCGAGCGTTTTTAAGGGGCTGTTATTTTCGGGAGTGCTTCAGACATGAAATTTACAATTAATACGACCATGGGGCCGTGAGTCGTAAGGTTTTGACTTTACTGACGTTTGTGTGACATTTCTTTACCTGCTGATTTGTATCAAATATTTTACCAATTGAATGAGGAAACTTGTATCACAAGTGTTTTTTTAATTATTGACAATACATTTTTATATTTCGAAGATTATAAAAAGGTCATAACAATCAATCGATTAAAATTGCTTCAACGTTGGGCTGAATATTATAACGATATTGCCGGGTGCCTTCATCTAAATAATACTCCGAGCAACACAAAACAGTCTTCATTAGCTTCCTATAACAATACAACTACTGCACTGACTTATAATTTGCTTACGAAACACTTCAATTTCGTTCTTCACTAGACTTCTGCTCTAAACTCCACTAAGTTCTAAAATCTGCTGATGAACGTCTCAGGCTTGTACAATATTCGAACAAAAAAGATATGTCTAGAGATTCCATACGCGCCTCGACCTTCCAAATTTTCGCTTCGAGAATGCTCTGAATGCTCGCCGTTCTCTACGCCGATAGAAGCCAGTTCCAAGATGATTCGGAAAGCGTCCGCAGGTAAAAATCCTTTCGTTGACCGCCTCAGTTATGTAAATTTGCCTTATGTCGCTCAGCAGCGGCGTTAGAAGATTTGTATCGATTTCGTAACGTTATGTTGGCTCGTGCATAATTGATGAATAAGGTTCAATGTCAATTTGTTCACCAATTATGTTTCTTTTTCCATTATTCATAGGATTTTGTGCTGCGTGTATTGACCTTTGATGAGACATAGCAACGACGAACAAAAATCTTACTATATTCCGACCGAGATTCCAACTTTCCTAACCTCGGTTATCAGTTGGCAACCAAGTAAACCTGACTTTGATGGAATAAATACAATTACTTCAAATATTCAGCGCAACTTACTAGGGTAGTAACGAAATTTTAGCCCAATATTAGAATGCTTTACCATTTTTATTGGAAGAATAAAGCCTTTTTCAAGGTCTTTGTTGAGTATTCGCGGTTTTTCGTAGAATCTCCATAAGGTACCATGCATAAATGTCCCCAAAAGTTCCAAAAGTGGATGGCGCTGTCGTCGTGCACCGTCCCAATATACAATCACTTGTTTGACATCTCCATTTTTCCTAAATTTTTCTCGCACTATTGAGAAATCACCTCGACTCTCCATTTATTCCATACTTCCCTACTGAGAAAATCCATTCGAACTTTCTCATCAAACGATAATTCCTGATTAATGTAAAGCATCTTACCAATTTCTACATCACTTCACTGAAAATTATTGAATGTTCTATATTATTAAAAATCATTGAAAAATATAATTGGATCCCAATTATGCGATATACAGCGACTCGCTATAGTCTTGCTAGGCCTTGTAAATTTTGAAATTTCTACAATTAATTTTTTTATTCGCCATATATACAGTCTTTCTGAAAATATGTAGGATATGTGGAAATATATACTTGATATATATTAATATACACGTGAAAGAAATGACTTAATGTATACATTTTGTATTAATATTCATGAAAATGTTCTGAAGTAGAACGACTTTCATTGACAACTGCTCTGCAAATAGATGTTATTGTTAACTCCTCAAGAAACTGTATCGGTATATTCCTTGAAATATGGATTTTCATCAAGTATCGGTAATTTTAAGTATTTGTAACTGTCAATTTCATGTTTGTTGCAACGATATTGAACAGAACTCCAAAATCTGCCCTCCAGGCACTTTCGTTCGTTTTTTAAAAAATAGTGTGATTTCCATAGTAAAACTGGTGTTTGCCTCCCAGACATCACGTGATCTGGATTGCCTGATATCTCATTAGTGAGGCAAATACTTAATAATAAAATGTATATAGAAAAACTAAATGAGCATATTAAAATTTGTAGATCATCATATCATATCCTGATGTATCGAAGAGTGTTCGGTGATATTTATATTGGCGGGTGCTACTATAGTTGAAGTGATTATGGTGTGGAGGCATGGCCAGGGGTGATTACCATGAGCGACACTTCTTGATGGGGACTGGACATCGAAAAATTAGGGGTTTTCAGGTAATTGGGAATCTCTGACCGTCGTCACGTTCATTTAGACAGGAAGGTCGCTTCTCAATTTCGATTGCCTCGCATATATATATATATATATATATATATATATATATATATATATATATATATATATATATATATATATATATATATACACGTGTGTATGTATGTGTGTGTGTCCTCGGATAGGCTTCCGCGCTCGCTTATTTGATTACTGGAACTTCCAATTGAACCGTGTCCGGAATCGTTCTTCTGTCGACGTTTCGGCTACCATGAAACTGTCGGACCCCAAGTAGGTCTGGTTAATAGAGAGATTTGTTCGATGGGATGGTAATGGTTTCCAGGAATTGAAAGCCTTTGTGAGTCGTCTCGTTTGTTGAGGCAATGGTCTTCGTATTGTTGAAGTCAATTTTGTCTGAAGAAAGTCGAGGTCATGTCCGAATTACGTACTGCTAATTCGTCCTCGTAGGACCTGTTTGATACTCGTCGGTTCGTCTGTCCTATGTATGTCTTTGGGCAGACGTGACAAGGAATTTCATATATTTCTTGTGATTCGTTGGGTGAGCGCAGGAAAGAGGATATTTGATTTTTTGCTGGAAAAACTGTCTTTATGTCGTGATCGGTCAGAGTTCGTCTCACTTTATCAGTAGTGACTACCTGAATGAAAGAAAAAGCTTTCGGGCCCTCCTTCCGGTGGTTTGGGATGCGAGAAGCGGATTTATTGGCGTTGAATGGTTCTCTGTATCTGGGTGTATAAACAATCATTCATTATATATATATATATATATATATATATATATATATATATAATATACCCCGTTTGTGTTTTTAGACGGACCCGCCATGTCTACACTTCGAAAAATTGTCACGTCAACCGTACCGAGACATCTGAGTGACTGAAAAGTGAAAAGAACTGTCGTCGGTTTACTGCCAAAACAAGATAAGTACATTTTTACCATTTTTAGGGTAAGAGCATTTTCGTAGCCAAAAATAGTATATAAATGTACTGCATAAACCAGATAAGTGTTGGACAATGGAAAAATGGTAAATGATGTAGGCTTGTTTTAGCAATAATTCATTTTGCACAGAACTGTACAGCTGAAACAAGTTAAGTGCACATTTAACGGAAAGAAAAATTTCCATACGCGAAATGTGAATTCATTCTTACGGAAAAAGAGGTTAGATGCCATTTATCTTATTTTTGCTGTTGAATTGAAATATATATTTTTAATGACTATTCGTATAAAGCAGATAAGTGCAATTATCTTGTTTTTGCAGTTTATTTCATCGTTACTTTAGCGTGATTGAGGGTACAAAACCAGATAAGTGTCATTTATCCCTTTTTGCCTGAACTACCTTATGAAAACATACAAGCCCAAACCAAATTAGAAGGTAAGGTGAGTTTAAACAGCAAATAAAATAAGATAAGAATAAAATAAGAAACTAATTAAGAATAAGGACAGAAAACGTGTGTTTATACAGATGACTGAAATAAAATAAGAAATAAGAATGAACCAATCAAATTGCAGCTTTTTTGACAATGACTTTTGTGTTCTGTGAATATCACAATTTCGTTTTGACAGTGGCTACAGTAACTAAGCTCCTAATTGTTGATATTATGAATTTTGATTCTATTACATATAGGAAAGATTACCAGTAAATAATATTCTGAGGTTGTTATTGTAAGGAAAGAAGTCAAAATAATTTCAAACATGGAACGTTAAGTACAGAAAATATTTCGGTCATGCGCATTATCAGTTTCCAGATAAAATAGTGAAAGATGGCATCTTTTGTTGTTATTCTTATTTCTTATTTTATATTATTTCTTGTATAAACGCTTCCGTAAAGATCTATATGTTTATCTTTCTTATTTTGTTTTATTTTGTTTCTTATTTTATTTTATTTGCTGTTTAAACTCACCTGTACTTATCTTGTTCTTGCTGGAATGTTATTTTATAACGCTATGTAAACATAACCACAAATATTAGTGCACGTTTTACGCATGTCGGTGCCTGAAAACATAAATTTTATACTTGAAGTAATTGCTTTTTAAGTTGTAAAATATTATTTAAGTGGTACTAACAGTAGTGTCAGTTAGTAATTAGTGAAAATCATGTCCTTTCGCAGTGCGCTGATGCTTAAGATGGTTCTGGATCAACAACAAGAAGAAGATTAGTGTATTTATTTTTTATAAGCAAAGAATGATTGCTAATTGTTGAATTTTAACTTCATTAGCTTCACCTGAACGTTGGTATGTTTGTATGTAAGTAGGTCTTCCAAAAGTTATTGTAAGTCGTTTTTCACCTATTTCCAGTTATCGTATTCGGATAAATAATTTTGCACTCTTCAATTCGATCTGTTATTAAAGCGTGTTTTTTAGTCTAAAGTATTATTTTTCATTATAGAGGGAAGTTTAAATGTCGAAATCGCCGAAAGCGGTGAGCTTCGCAATAAAATAGGAAATGTTGG
Source organism: Zygogramma bicolorata (assembly GCA_032362365.1). Lineage (NCBI taxonomy): Eukaryota > Metazoa > Arthropoda > Insecta > Coleoptera > Chrysomelidae > Zygogramma > Zygogramma bicolorata. The sequence goes on along the minus strand of JAVJAQ010005545.1, from coordinate 475,156 downwards.
AGTCCTAGAGAGTAGGCCAGGTCCGTCTCAAGTGCATGCGTCTACATTTGACAGTAATGACTTGTCGTCTGATTTAAATTCAGATCAGGAGCAGGTGGTCGCTGAGATACAAGAGTTCTTTGAGGATTACGACTGTTCTATTAAAGATAAAGATTATGTTCCGGAGTCACCTGATACAGAACAGGAATCTGATGCTGGTAATAACTTTTCAATTTAATGATTATTTTAAATGCTTCCATTGAAAAAAATATAGCAAAAACAAAAAGCGTTTTACTTTTTTCTTGTTATTTTAGATTCCCCGGATAACGAAAATATTTCTGCGATTACTGGTGACAAAGTAAGAATTCGCTGGAAAAAGTCATGTCCTGAAAATTGGAAAAAGAATGTCGCCAAAAAAAGACGGACTGAGACTAAAGCACCGAAGTTTATTGATTGTAAAAAATGTAGATTCAAATGCAGTGCTAGATTTTCAGAAGAAAAAAGAGTGATGTTATGCCGAAATTTGTGGGCCTTAGATTTCAACCGCCGAAAAGACTTTATTCTTAATAATGTGGAGAGTCACAGGCCAATAAGGATCAAAAGTAACCCTTCTGGTAAGAAAAGGCCGCGTATTGCTTCAAATGAATTCTATTTCAATTTGGATGACACAAAGTTACGGGTCTGCAAAGCTTTTTTTACAAAAACGCTTTGCATTAGCAAAGAGGTAGTCGAACATGCGTTTTTAAATAAGGGTGAAGGTAAAATATTCATGGGAATAGATAAAAGAGGTAGAGGACCGCCAAAAAACAAAACAAAAATTGATGATATCGAAAAGGTCAAGCGACATATTGAAAGCTTTCCGGTAATGGAGTCCCACTACACGAGAAGTTCTACAACACGGAAATATCTAGATTGTAAATTGAGTATAAATAAAATGTACTCAATGTATAAACAATTATGTAAGCATGATGGAACATTGCCTGTATCTTCTATCACTTACAGACGCATTTTTTGTAATAACTACAACTACTCCTTCTTCACTCCAAAGAAGGATCAGTGCCAGCTCTGCACGCAATACAAAACTAATGATGATGAAAAGAAAAAGCAATTACAACAGCAATATGAAGAACACGTAGCTCGAAAAGAGGATTGCTACGCAGCGAAAGCAAGAGACAAAGTTCGAGCTACAAACGAGGCCAATTTTGTATGTGCTACATTTGACTTGCAATGTGTGCTTCAAATACCAAGCAGCGACGTCAGTCCAATGTACTACAGTCGAAAAATTTGCACTTATAATTTGACAGTGTATGAGCTAGCACCTCCAAATAATGCTGGACAGAACTTCATGGGAAAAGGGGTAGCTTGGAAATTGGTACCTGCCTCTTTACTTACATTAATCAGCTTTCCACTAGCGTAAAAGAGTTATCATTGTTTTCAGACACTTGCAGTGGTCAAAACAGGAATCAAAATGTTAGCGCTTTGTTACTCTATTTAGTTCAAAAAAATCCCATTTTAATGATTATAGAGCAAAAGTTTCTTGAGAGTGGACACAGCTACATGGAAGTAGACAGCATGCATAGTGCCATTGAACGAGCCCAGAAGTATGTTCCTGTGTTTACAATGCATGATTGGTTAACGATATTTCGTATGGCCAGAACAACAGCTTCAAAAAAGAAGCAGTTTGTTGTTCAGGAACTCAAATATCATGATTTTCTTGACTTAGAAAGCCTTTCTAAACTTATAAAAAATAAAACGAGAAATGTCGATGGTGAAAAGGTAAACTGGTTGAAAGTGAAATGTTTCCGTTACCAAAAGGCTAAACCAGGAATCCTTGAGTATAGGTATGATCATACTTCAGAATACAAAGAAATAAACGTATTTGGGAGGAGTCGAAAAATACCCAATTTGAAAGAAGAAACGCTAAAAAACGCGTACACTAAGATGCGACCTATAAGTTCCAAAAAAAAACAAGATTTATTGAAGTTGTGCAATTCGGGAGTGATTCCAGATGAATTTCACCCATATTATCATAATTTACCGTCCTGCGACGATGTCCAAGATGTTATTCCTGAACCAGCAATAGAAGATAGTGATCCTGAAGTTGACATTTAAGTTATAGATACTTGTACCACATGTACTAAAACCCACCAATGAGTTCAGGCAAAATAAGTTAAGTGCAGAAAAAAAATTTTTTTTTGCATTACCAACATTTGCTTATTATTTTTTTCTGATTTCTGGCGTAAATTATGTTCATAGTACCACAATCTATGTTATTGTAATCCTTATTAAATGTTTCGTTTCGTGTAGTTGTTTTACTCTAGGCTGAAACTTTTAAATACTATTTTCACAAAACTAACAAAATGTTACTTATCTGGTTTTGGCAGTAAGCCGACGCTGTCATCGATAGCTCAGTAGTATGTTGCTGCCAGGGAGCGAAAATAACACAATACATAGAGTTTGACTAGCTAAAGGATTAGATGAATTCATTGGTTCTAGAAATTAACCATTTTGCAGTCCCACAGATGACACGTTACCAGTTAAGGGTTAAAGTAAATATCAACTTAACACAATTCAAGAATTGAAGTATTATGTTGACTGATAACAGTGGTGGTAATCAGATTCAGTTACAAACAAACATTTATGTTAGACTATAATATAAAAGCTGCAAACATTAACAGTGAATATTTTTTATCTAATCATAAACTTCCTGTGTTATACATTGATAAGCATTCATCAAAGAGTGCTAAAGAAAATATTAGACCGGACGGTAGTGACAGATTTTTTGGGCCAATATTTCACAGTCTGCCTTTGAAAGAAGAAAAACTTGAGGCGAAAACAAATTGTAAACTGCAAAAAAAAATCACGCGATTCGGACTTCTTCATATCAATCCAAGAATTTTCGATTGTTAAGTTCAACCTAATTTTGATAGCCGACGTTTCACTGGCTACTTAGCATCTGTTACATATAAAAACATTACTCAAACTACAAAACCATGACGTGAAATTAAATGAGATGATTTATAACTTTCATGAATGTTTTGTGGGAAAAATGTAATGAAAACCAGCTTTTTACAGTAAGCCCATAACTTTGGATATTTTCATTGTGAAAGTGATAAAAATTAATCTAAAAAATTAATAAACAAAATATGTCACTGCCGCCCGTTTATATGTAGATAACAGATATGTGAAAAGAAATATCAAACTATATATTTCGAGAGATGTCACTCATGATATGAATGAAATGATTTTTATATTTCATTATCAAAATAGAACAAAAATAACCATTTTTTTTTCATGTTAAATACTAACTAAAAAAATCATTGTTAGGAACCAATCAGCAAAAATCACGTTCAGGGCTAGATACAAATTGATACGAATGAAATACTCCTTTATTTCTTCTGGAATGAATATATCAGAGCAGGAAGAAACAACAGTTGGCTCCATTGAAAGGACTTTTATGTTAATAGTTGTTTAGTCAGGGAATGTTATTCAATTGATAATATTTTCTTTCTGTAAGTACTTGAGTCATACATGTTTCCTTCATGTGGTAAGTTCAGTTCATGTTAACGTGAGATGAAGTAACAGAAAAAGATAAAAAAACTTGGGTCCACAGTATACATATGGGTATTCATGATTTAAGTAAAGTACATTACCTCATTTGGCACCACTTTAGGATTTGGGCCCACGCACCCCCGGGGGGGTTATACATCGATGGAAAGCTTATGAGTAGGGGAACATATTTATGGGGGTCAGGGGGCGCGCAAACCCCTCCTTCAAGTGTAGGAGGGCAAAATCACTTATAGGATTTTCCGATTCACACCGAAATATATGTAAATAAATGTAAATAAAAATATTTTTTGCCATTTATATTAGGTTAGGTTAGGTAAGGTTAGGTTCAGTATTCACTTAACCCTTTTTCCTATTGGAAATCAATGGAAAAACCCTATAAGTGATTTTTGCTCATAATTTCTCAAGGAGGCGTTTGCGCGCCCACTGACCCCCACCAATGTGTTCCTCTCCTAAAGGGCTTTCCAACCATGTATAACCCCCCCGGGGGGGCGTGGGCCCAAATCCTAAAGTGCAGCCCCTCATTTTATATCATGAAAGTCCACAAAACTCCTATAGTTTACCTTTCCTACTTTTTATGGGAACCTTTACCTTACATTAACATGAAGTTAGACTAAGGACTTCTCCTCAATATTAGAGGTATGTTAATCTATTATGAGTCGTAGAGGAAAATTTATATACTTGAAGCCAGAAATGATGTTCTGAATAAAAACCGAAGAATATTTTCCGATAAAAGTTGCAACACAAGTAAATTCTACTGGGTACTCACTCTGATCTGTGAATTGGATGGTGAACCTGAATTTGTTACAGCAATTGTATGTCTGGTCGTGTTGGCATTTGCATTATTATGCCTGAAAGCGTCTTTCATACGGGTGTGCATTTTAATAATACTTCTCCTGAAACTGTTTAGAATCCTGGGTTGTTGCGAAGGAGCATCACCATACATGGAAACACCCCTACGGTAAACTATGCTACCTTCCTGATCAGTGTTGTTCTCCAGATTTTCCGAAGATCGTCTTCGAATTCTCATCAGTCGAGACAACCAATTTTTGGTTTTATTATTGCTCGAATTCGACATATTCGGAATTAATGGCAAAATAGTTACACAGCGTCAAGAATGCTCTATGAATTCACTCATTGTTTTTCAAATCATATATATTTATTCAAATTCAACAGCACCGGGCCAATATAAACTCAAAGATAAAAATAGGATGTCTTCGAACGAACTACAATAATTACTAATTAAAGGCTAAAGACAACAAGACTGACAAGACAACTAAATATTGAAAGAAATGTCAAATGTCCGAAATGACACCATTATTTGACATTGACAATGGCCGCGTCTAAGGCAGGATTCAGACAGATCCGAAATCCGATCGTACGACGATCTGATAGCTTTCTGATTGGTCTGAATTCAAATTTAACAGCTCACAGCGCTTATAGCCGCTTCAGAAAATTTTTCATTTCACCATGGAAAACTGTCAAATTTCGTTGAGCGGCTTTAAGTGCTAATCAGTTAGACACGACCATCCACATAAATCAAGCAGGGCTGCTCCTGGCTATACAATTCAAAATTTTTTCGTACATGCATAACACGGATAATAGAGTATACGGTTGTTCAATGCCACGTCATTGACTTGTACATTTCACTGGGTAACCAATCAGAAAACATGATTTGAGCAGGGCTGAAGTTTAAAAATGACACCGGCTGACAATCATGTTTTCTGATTGGTTACCCAGTGAGATGTACAAGTCAATGACGTGGCATTGAACGACCGTATACTCTCTTATCCGTGCATGCAGACCACATTAACGAAAAGTCAACATTTTGACTGCTTTTGGTATTGCATAACGTCATTGATTCGAAGGAGGCCACGGTTACATATTTACAAATTTCAATCACTTCGACATTCCAATAATCTATCTATCTCTGTCTTTCGTCTCATTTGGATCTATGGTCGCCAACACTGTCATCAGAATAATTGAGAAGTGACAGCTTCCCGCTTGATGCACAGATGGAATAAAGACATGCCATCGTATGTGAAATGTGAATATTTTGAAGTATTATTACAGATATACTGATTGGATTTCATTTCAGGCTTTAAACAGTTCAAACTACCAACTACCATTCATAAATATTTATTGAAAATTCGTCTTTTCTTACTGTGGATTTATTTTTATTTTAGCGCCAGCAGTTTTCGACAGATTTGACATTTGACTGATCTGAAAATTAAGTGCTTTGTGATCGAAGAGATCATGATCTATGACTTCTATGACAGACGGACACACGGCACACTCCTAATATGCTACGTATAAGATCTATGTTGGCGACCATTGATTATTGATGCTATACAGTGTTGCCAATACTAGTATATATATATATATATATATATATATATATATATATATATATATATATATATATATATATATATATACATATATATATATATATATAGGCGACTGAGATTAAGAACGTTGCGCTAGAACGGTAGAAATCGGAACTACTCCATGGGCCATACCAGTTTTTTTACATCGTATGAAAGCATTGATTATTTCCATTTTATCTTAAGTTTTCGAAGTGTTTACTTCGTTTACTTGGCTCTGCATTGTTTTTTCTGTGTTTGTGTATAAGTTAATAGTGTTCGAGTATTTTGCCGATTTAATTCTGGACAATATAATTGTTAAAAGTAGAACTTCAAGTTGAAAAGTTTCAAGTATAATATAAGGACGAAGTGAGTTTTATACAAAAAGTGATGGGGGCGGAACCCCCCATCCTGTTCAGTAAAGTGTTAAGAACATACTCTCATATGTTCTGAAACTGGCTTCCCAATTCTCAAGTTTTTAATCCACACTTTCCTTCTGTTCATCAACCCTTTGTTATCTAACTTGGTTTCGAATATAACACTGGGTTTGCCTGCTTTTGGGAAGGTATGAAAACTGATTTCCGGATTTTTCTTCGCCCAAGAAGAGCAGTGAGGTACACAACAATAATGATTCATATTTTCCATGAATATGATCGACTTCAAGCAACAACCAAACACTTCTATGTTAAACAAATTGAACTTTATGTTGAGATTTAATGGCAACTCGAAAGTGAAACACGGGCAAAGGCTTCCAATATTTTAATTTCAAATGCCAGATAAAGAGATATAATAAGTGGACTTTATTAAGTGACTGCTCGTCTCGAGATGTTAATAAAAAGTGATTTTCATATAATACAACTAAGCTTAAATAATGTAACCTACTTTTAACCTGAATAATAAGGCAATATAATATTTCTAGGTGAATAATTCAATTAGATGTAATGTAACCCATAATTTCATTTGAACAGAAGGACAACTATTAGGTAGGTACCCTTTTGAGAATCCTACAATAATAATATTTCTAGGTAAATAATTCAATTAGATGTAATGTAACCCGTAATTTCATTTGAACAGAAGGACAAATATTAGGTAGATACCCGTTTGAGAATCGTACAATAAATAATAATAAGCTTATCTTGTTACCTAAATTGAACAGTAATCATATGGCGAATAATGTAAACAAACGATTCTATGGCCGATGCGTTAGTTATGTTCGTACACGGTAGAGGGCGTATTCCTTAGCATGAATCGCCTATATAATTTGTAATAATACTTCTTCAAAATATTCACATTTCACATACGATGGCATGTCTGCGCATGCGCAAAACGCTTTATTCTATTTTTGCACCATGAGGGAAGCTGTCACTTGTCAATTATTCTGATGACAGTGTTGGCGTCGTTGGTGACCATGATGATTATTGATGCTATAGTGTTGCCAGTCCAGCCAGTACCTTTTCTAGTACGCTGATACGCCGATCGCAACATTCGTATGTTTATTACGTTTTGACTTGAAATATCGAGTTGAAAAATATCAAACATTACCGAAGTGAATCAAAGATGAGATCAACGTGCAATGTAAGTACAATTCGTCCATCCATACATACTTTGGTAAGTTTTCCATGCAGTTTCTTATTGAATGTCATTTCTCGTCACATCGTTCGCGAGTCATGATAACTGTCATATGTTTGTTTACCAATGTTTCCAAATTTGAGTAAGGTCGTCAAATGCATAATGAGTTTACCTCATTCTCAGCATGTGCTGAACGTATTTTTTTCCAATTAAATTTACTCAAGACTAAAGTTAGAAACAGACTGAAGGTTGATACATATGATGCAATATTACATGCTAAAGATTCGATGGAAAACTACTTGTTGCTCAAAAAACAAAGTATAATTTCGCCAAAAAAGTCTTATGTGATATACCTTTGTGATATGGTATGGAATCCAATTATTTATTTCGTGTTGTGTCAGATTGTTCTTTTCTCCTGTGATATATTATTGTTCAAGTTCAGTAAATAAGTTTATATTAATTTTCGTCGTTGTTTATTTTCCCCTCACTTGAAAGTTGAGATAAAAATTTAAACGCGCTCCTATAATTGCCAGGGGAAGAATCCTTCTATTGCACATGCGCTCAGTGTTGAATAAATTCATCAACCTTCTAACGATCACAAAAATAATATGTGCCGGAATCAACGTGGATTTCTATTTTTTAAGATCGTTAAAAAAAGGACGAAGCACATGTGACAGTATTAACGTAAATTTGTTGTTTTCGTGAACATTGAAAGAAATAACCACAAAAGTTCACACATGCTAATAGATAGATTTGCCCTTTAGCTAAGTTCGAATATTACTCCCTTCACTCATTTCACCCCTCAATCGTTCGGATTTCACAACCGGGGTGAAAGGAGCCACTCCTCACTCCTCAGGTACCCGCTTGGGGTTATGGACTACCACTTATTATTTTATTCTACCTATGAACTCTCGAGCAAAAGTAATCACAGATATATATTGGTTTATTTTTAATCTTTATCACAATTCAGTTTCACACAAAAAAGTCACTAACCCAAACTTCTGTGTATTTTTTGACAAAGACTGTATATGTATATATACTCCTATTTACGTTCGTAGTACTTTTCACGAAAACCAAAAGTACTTTTTTTGATGATTTTCTAGTACACTATGAATTGCAGCGCTGATGCTATACAAAGCCGATTATTTTCAATAACCATTGCAATATATTGAAAGTTCCTTAAGATTCATCAGAATAATAGACCTGAATATAATGATATGGAAAATCGCATAATTTAAGTAGAATTGAATTACCTGAATTTTATCTCAGTGGAGTTTCTCATTACTAGGCTATCGCTATTCAATCCATAGCGATGTTTGTATAGTACCTTGAAGCTTGGAAGGTTTCATGCTCAATAAGTGTTTTCATTCAAATACGATTATATAAAATTTACTAACAAAACAATATTTTGTTCAATAAAAAATAAAAACATCATTCGCAACTCATCGGTGTGATTGGTATATATTCCTCGGATTACTTACGTTGACCTTTAACGTATCCGTGAGTCCGTGAGCGACCGCAAGATAACGTAGGCCCGTAAACAAATTTTTGACGTAAACGTAAACAAGACTAAACTACGGATGCGCAGCTGTCAATTTGTACGTTTACGTTCATGAAAGATGTCTAGAAGGATGGTGCTGGGACCGATGCGATATTGTTTAGAATTTTATGGCGACACTTTCCTGTCATTTTTACGTATCGTGGTGTGTTTCTCAATTTCATCGCTAGTTGACGCTAATTGGAAGTGCCTAGTCAACCGATCGATCGACACTATAGGCGATTCATGCTAAGGAATACGCCCTCTACCGTGTACGAACATAACTAACGCATGGGCCATAGAATCGTTTGTTTACATTATTCGCCATATGATTACTGTTCAATTTAGGTAACAAGATGAGCTTATTATTATTTATTGTACGATTCTAAAAAGGGTACCTACCTAATATTTGTCCTTCTGTTCAAATGAAATTACGGGTTACATTACATCTAATTGAATTATTTACCTAGAAATATTATTATTGTACGATTCTCCAAAGGGTACCTACCTGATAGTTGTCCTTCTGTTCAAATGAAATTACGGGTTACATTACATCTAATTGAATTATTCCCCTAGAAATATGATATATTGCCTTATTATCCAGGTTAAAAGTAGGTTACATTATTTAAGCTCAGTTGTATTATATAAAAATCACTTCTTATTAACATCTCGAGACGAGCAGTCACTTAATACAGTCCACTTATATCTCTTTATCTGGCATTTGAAATTAAAATATTGGAAGCCTTTGCCCGTGTTTTACTTTCGAGTTGCCATTAAATCTCAACATAAAGTTCAATTTGTTTAACATAGAAGTGTTTGGTGGTTGCTTGAAGTCGATCATATTCATTGTAAAATGAATCATTATTGTTGTGTACCTCACTGCTCTTCTTGGGCTAAGAAAAATCCGGAAATCAGTTTTCATACCTTCCCAAAAGCAGGCAAACCCAGTGTAATATTCGAAACCAAGTTAGGTAACAAAGAGTTGATGGACAGAAGGGAAGTGTGGATTAAAAACTACTTCAAGATTGGGAAGCCCAGTTTCAGAACATATTTTTTTTTCTCACTTGATTTGTATTTTAATCTTTCCGTTCCAAGCAACAGGTTTCAATAGAGTTAAAAATATAGACAATGGAAGTCCGAACCATTACCATTCAGCAAGGAACATTGTCAACCACTTTCAAGCAAAAATATGAGAGTATGTTCTTCACACTTTACTGAACAGGATGGGGGGTTCCGCCCCCATCACTTTTTGTTTTGTATAAAATTCACTTCGTCCTTATATCATATTTGAAACTTTTCAACTTGAAGTTCTACTTTTAACAATTATATTGTCCAGAATTAAATCGGCAAAATACTCGAACACTATTAACTTATACACAAAGATAGAAAAAACAATGGAGAGCCAAGTAAACGAAGTAAACACTTTGAAAACTCAAGATAAAATGGAAATAATTCAGATTTCTCCTTAGAAATAATCAATACTTTCATACGTTTCATACGATGTAAACAAACTGGTATGGCCCATGGAGTAGTTCCAATTTTTACCGTTCTAGCGCAACGTTCTTAATCTCAGTCGCCTATACTCGAACAGGGTTGTGCTGATCATTACAATCGTAATGATTCCATTACAATTCACTTCCATCGTTACATCATTACTTACTTTTCGAAATGTAGCAATAATCATTACATTTTATAATCGAAACCATACATCCCAGAATTCTGCTCTTTATCAAATATATAAGATGAGATGACATTATGGGCGAATTCATAGGAGAAACAGAGACATGATATAATTGTCAACAATATAATTCTATGGTACACGGATATGACGAGGCGTCAATTGTTGACAATTGACAGTGATGAGTGAAGGTTGACATCTGACGTGAGAAGTGACAAGTGACTTGCATATATTGGGGATGAGAATTGAGATTATTGACTTATTGAGAATGTTTCTGAAGAGTTGTACTTTTTCTTGTTTTATCGTATTTTGTATATTGAAATTCAACAGATTTTGTTCAGATTTGGAAATCTGAACAACAAATTTCACGTCAACCAATAGAATTCCTATACAGAAAATCTGCCTGTCAATTATCCGCCTAGTCGAAACTAGCCTATAGGGGGTTCAAAAACACGACACTGAGTTTAAGTTGGCAACTTGAACTGTCATTACAATTCATTACATTTTGACAGACTTGTTCAGTACAATATTTTTATCCACGAGAACAACCTTGTACTCGAACTATATTCTTTGATTCGAGCAGTCAACAAAATGAGCAAAATCTAATGTCATACTCACAAAAAACAAAATCAAATGAAAGGAACACAATTATACGGAATTTGGCCAGTATTTTAAACAAATAATATAAGTTGTTGATCAGTCAGCGCCCAAAAGTATAGCCAGCCGTCAGGTCGGCCGTTTATCATTTCCTAGGATTCCTAGGAAATTTATAACTCTTCGTTGCAAACGCCATCTGAACTGATTTGATGTCGAAAAGCCATGATGCTTATTATCATAGTAGGCATGTGTCGCCAAGTATACCCCAAACATGCCCAGGTATAACTCAGCACACCATCCTTCTAGACATCTTACGTTTATGGTAGCATTTCATTTCAACTCTGCGGGCGTTACGAAATATGGGTAGAACGAGATGCTCCCCTCATGCACACTCACGGATGTTAAAGATCAACGTACGCAATCCACTGAAACGCAATCCGAAGAATATACTGCCGACATCCCTGTCATTTTTGGTTGATGATTTCTTTGCATAAATTTCCAAAGAATTATTTTTGATGGATTACGTCAATGATTGGAAATGAGACTATTTTTTTCTAATGGATTGATAGAATTAATTGGTGGACTCATTAAAACTTATTATATTGAGTACCCCCATCCTTCATTTATTGTAGGAGAAAAAAGGATAGATTTATACAGTGTGGACTCGGTTTGCACTTCTCAGATAGAAAAGGCCTTACACTAGTCGCTTCCAACGTTCATATATAGGAAAGTTACGAAATGTCACGAGTTTATAGGCGAAGGGGTACCTGAGGCTAGGGACAGGGTTTGGGGAAAACGAAGTTGGCAATTCTGGGGTAAATTGGGTAAATTAAAAATCTCTATGGGTGGCATAACCCCATAGAACCAAAGATAAACAGAAAAAGTGCAAAGAAATTGTCACAGAACACACAAACATATATGTTCTATGTGGCTGATTCCTGATTGTCTCTGTCTCTTGGTGGCTTTGTTACTCTGTTGTAAAAGTAAAAGATTTGTTGCGTAGTCACAGCCCACAGCATACCTGAACCTGCGTTGCGTTTTGTACTCTGCCTTGTCCTTGTGGGGTTTAGGAAATCATTATTCAAGTATTTTAAGTCGTTTGTTCAATTTTCAATAGTGTAAGGAGTTTCTTAGAGTAATATTTTACTAGCTTCAAAGTGTTTCTATAAGGATAAGTTTATTAGGATAAGATTTCATTCACGAATAATCATAGTACTCATTTTGTATGAATGGACTATATCACAATTGGTTGCATGATTACAAAGCGATATCTTCGAAGAGGCATTTTGTTCATAAGTCCATTTGGATTCCTATATAAATTTAACACTATACATTAGAAGACGTAGATAACGTTCAAAGTATAATACAAAGCTCAAGCATTTTCTTGGCCTCGGAAAAAGATCCTTGAACGACTGGTAAACCCAAATACTTTCCATTTCATATAGGAGTAATTATCATACTCTGGCGAAGTTTCTTGCTGCATGAGGAACAGTCCCACTTTTTTTTTCAAACACGGGTATTCCCTTCGGATTTTCACCAACCATACATAGTCATCATTTCATTTGCTTTCGTTTTCAATTTTCACATATATCGAGATCAGATCGAGTTGAATTATCTGTCAAACCAAACACAAATACGAAGAGAATATCCACACTTTTTCTCAACTGACATTCAGTATTGAACACCATAAGTTAGATTTTCAATATACTCGAATATTCATAGATCTTATTAGGGAAGCAGGTATTTTTTTTGCAGTATCTGTTGTTATCTACCAATCAGATACCAGAAACTGAAATCCACTTGCATATTAGTATATCGTGGAATTTCACCTTAACCTCATTGACGCCCCCGCAATATGGAGGGATCGATATGATGACATTTCGTAACTTTCCTATATATGAACGTTGGTCGCTTCTAACAGCTTACAGCCGCTTCACAAAATTTGACATTTCACCATGGAAAACTGTCAAATTTTGTGCAGCGGCTTTTAAGCGCTTAAGCTGTTAGACGCGGCCACTGTTGTCTCTCACTATGGCTGCGTCTAAGGCATAGTTCATATAGGTGCGATTTTCGGAAAGAAATTGCGATTAAAATAAGATGGAGATCGAACACTGGAATATCATTTTAGTTGCATCCTTTCGTAAAACTGTCAAATTGTGTGCAGCCGCTTTAAGCTGTTAGACGCGGCCAATGACTTTTCTTATGTCATGTTTTGTAAACTATCAATTTTTTTTGACTGAAATTATCAGCGTAGAAATAATGTAAATAGTAAAAGAAAAAGCCCTTTAGACTAATTGTATTATTGTATATCTTTTCATGACTCTGGTTATAATGGAATTGCAAGCACAAGAATATTTGAAGCAAAAGAACTGGATTCAAGCCATAGATTTATATAACAAACTTCTAAGCAACAAACAGAATACTATTGAACAAATCGTTTCATATCTGACTGACAGAGCCGAATGCTTTTTGGAATTGAACAATCACCAAGGAGTTATAGTTGATTCAAAAAATATTATTAAGTTGTCTCAGGATCATAGCAGCTACAATGTTTGCTTGGCAAGAAAAAGATTGATACACTCCCTTTATATGCTGAAAATGTTCACAGGTAATTAAAAAAATATATTTACAAATGATAACTTTCTAATATTTTCCCTCAAAATGCATGCTGTTATTTTATGAGAAATTTATATATTCTCTTACATTCCAGAAGCAGATATGGCTGCTAGAGATTGGTTAATCCTCTTGCGAGAATCTGATATGAACACAGAATTAAAACCAGTTTTAGAGAGTCTTCTTGGAAATTTTATAAATTGTGTAAATCCTAAGCAGAAAACAATAAATCTATTGAAAATTTTGGATGCAAATTTCACAAATGCATTCACCATCAATTCAAAGGTAATTTCTGATTTTCTGCAGCAACATGAATAAAATTTTTTTTCCTTCACCTCATCAAAGCTCTTAAACCTACTGTGTAGGTAGTTGAGACTGGCCTGAAAAAATTGTTAAGATGAATCAATTTATCAGCAGTCTTCGAGCACGCTCACTGACTATGTCCAGTATTTTTACTTTTTTTATATAAGCAGATGAAGCAATGATGGTTCATTTGCTCATTGTCGACTTCAGCCCTTTTTGAAATCTGATGTAGGTGATGGATTTGAATTATGGGAAACCATAACCAAGTGTGCCTGTCCTGATAATTCAAAATCAGTTCCTGCACTTGTAAAGCATGTGTGATAATTTCTTCTGTGAAGAAACTTACACTGGCCAGATATGAATACCCTAAGTTTTATTAGCTAGAGAAGTTTTTGTGACATGTGTCAGCCTATGAATCTACTGCATAAGTAGTTGCGATCAGCCTGATTAAGTTGTTCAAAAGATGATTTGATTTATCGCCAGACTTCAGTACATCAACAATGTAAGAGTTTTGTTGTCTATATTTGTTGCCTAGAGTTCATGGTCATAACATATCAAACTGAGTGAAGCCATTACTATCAGAATGCTAATCTGGTAGTATCTACCTTATCCCTATTTTTTTATTGCTATTTTATTCATGACATCCCTAAGGCGGTCGTAGATGGATCTTCTATTAGAATAGAACATTCTAATAACCACTAATATTTCATTTTACAATGGCAATTTAGACACCATTCTGGTGAACATACTCTTAAGTTATCTAGATTTGAATCGATATAAAAATGGAACTTGTGAATTGAGCTGACAATAGCACACAAACAAGAATTTTATATTGCTAGTCAATTGCAATGCAATAATTGAAAATAGTATCAAAACGAAGTCTTGTCCCTAAAAGACATAATCAAGTATCCATCCTAGTTGATGTAGTTCACTGACACATCAGTTCTGGATATTTTCTTCAACTTGAAAAATATTTGAATCTATTCAAGTTTAGTAGGTGCTTTGTTAAAATGCTGTTGGAGTTCACTAAAAACTAAAATTCACTGTATATATATATATATATATATATATATATATTTTTTTTATATATATATATATATATATATATATATATATATATATATATATATATATATATAATCTTTTTTTGAGGATTTCTTTTCAGCTTTTTCTACTCCAAATTAGTAGAAAGCATTCATCCATCACAAAATAATGTCTTTCAAACAGTACTTAGTATAAAGAAGTTTTGGTATTCTTTTTTGATTTGGGGAGGAGACAGAAAAGAGTCACTCAAAAAATATATTATATATTCTCAGCAGAACAAGGTCCACTGTGTATATAGTCATCAGACCTGATGAGAGGTGATGTGAAGAGGGACCCTTTGATTGCAGAAAGGATCTGGTGTCATAGTCAGCAATGGGGTCTAAACTCTCCTAACCACATGAAGTTGACCGATAGAGAACCAATTGAGAAACCTTCCTAGGTCTAACCAAGTTTTTTTCAGAAATGAAATGTGCTAGATTCATTCTCCTTTACAATTTTCTTCATTTCCCCTGTACCTTGCTATATCTCATTACTAATTTTGTTATTATTTTTTAGATCGATAGACCACCTTCTTTGGTATCCTGCATTTATTGCAATGTGACCTTTGTTGATAAAATGGAACTTCGAACTCATTGTCAAACTGACACTCATGAGATGATGATAATGTCCGATGACGGCCATGATTGGTATTGGCGACCACCCCCTAGAGGATTCAAATCTGAAAGTTATGCGATTTGTG
Organism: Zygogramma bicolorata; assembly: GCA_032362365.1. NCBI lineage: Eukaryota > Metazoa > Arthropoda > Insecta > Coleoptera > Chrysomelidae > Zygogramma > Zygogramma bicolorata. Next base: position 459,164 of record JAVJAQ010005545.1, on the reverse strand, counting down.
AAAACTGGAGGGAAACAGGTTGTTGTCGATTTGGTTTGCAATGTGTCCTGGCACACGGAGAAGAAGAATTGATGGAATGGAAAGAGAGGTTTCACTACAGAGAGATGAGGCTACAGAGGGCCAGGGAAAAGGAATTATTTGGTAAGATTCATTAAAATGTTTCTTTGATAACTGATGTTGAAAATAAAATTTTTGAACTGCAATGGAATGATATATTTCAAATAAAAAACCAATCGATTAACTATTTCTATTTCTATAAATACGTACAGCTTCTGATCATATTTCATATAGTGTAGTTTGAAGAACACTTCACAAACGAGAAGTATCTTGATTTGGGTATTCCTAAATTAATATAAGTAAAAAAGAGTATGAAAATGGGGCAAGTGATCCTCAAACACATTTGGGGAATGCATGATATGAGCTGTCTGCATATGTATATATTCATTTTTATTTATGTAGTCATTGAGTTCGGGTTCAACGGCGTCTAGAGTTTTGTGTTCGACGTTTCGGCTTCGATTTTGGAGCCATTTTCAAGAAGGTTGATGTGACTTCACTCTGACGTTTCAATCTGCCTACTCCTCAGTTGTTGTCATAAAGAAAGGGTTTGTGATTCGACTCCGGGGCCTCAATCTGCCTACTCCCCTCACCTCAGCGTGAAGTCACATCAACCTTCTTGAAAATGGCTCTAGAATCGGAGCCAAAACGTAGAACACAAAATTCAAAACATGGTTCAACCCGAACTGAACAACTACATACAACTTGCTGCAGAAACCTATCTGAACACATTTTTATTCATGTTAACTGAATATTACAGGAAAATCATATACAGAGGAAATCTTAGAAAAATGGATTCAGTCTCCAAATCCAAATGCACTAATGCGAGATAAAATTGAAGATATTGATGATCACTGCTCCTGTCCTCTGTCAGCCACTGTTTCTTCAAAAAACAGCATACACGATTGGACCTTCTACTTGAAAACAAGGAGACCTCTCAAAGCAGTTGCACTTCTACAAGATACTCATCGAAACCACTTTTTTATATCAAGTATTCTGATAAAAAACTGTAAAATAGATCTGAAAAACAATCAGGAATGGATTTCACCGCTTTTACACCAGGAGTCCATGTTGCCAGTGGAATATAGAATTAAAGTGGTTTTCACTACAGGCATTTTTGGTACTTTCAGGCAATCGGTTGTATTTGATTTCTCTTCAGAGCCTGTGCTAGTGAAACATTTATGTGTTGATGTAGTTCCAGACCTAGATTTGGAGAGAATAAATGAAATCCGTAAAGAAATTACTGTATCTATATCAGAACGTTGGACTGTACATAATTCTGACATTGTCCAGTTTGTTTCAACTTTTGTGACAACTGGGGCAAATGAAGACTGGGAAAAACGTTTACGATCCATGTATCCTTGTCCACAAGCAGATACATTTCTTCTATCTCATGCAACGGTGGCAGAGAGGAAATTCACTAAAAACAACTACAGAGAAAGAATGCATGAGCTGCTTTTCATAGAAGAAATGGCCAGGTATGAGCTCATTGCACAGTATAATCTCACCACCAAGTTACAAATGGCCCACAGCTACATTTTGTCGCCAAATAGTATGGCTGCAAGTACTGCAAAGTATTCAAATAACGGAGAACTTTATGCTTCTATAAGTCTAGGGAAAGAGCTGTCAGAAGATACTTCAGAGGGTAGGCTGATACTAATGCATTGTAATACTGTGTATTTATGCCCTACAGGCAGTGATCCACAGCGTACAAAAAAGGTATATGAAGCTATCATTGAGGATAAGGGCAAAAATAACATTTATTTGAGACTATCAGCCCAGACAGTACAAGAATTGAGGTGAGTAAAATATAGAAGAATAATTCTCATATATTCTTGTATACTAAAGGTTTGTTCATTTGTGTTAAATCGAAAAGGTTAATATAACTGAAGTCACATAGCAGATTATAGCATCCCAGATTCAATAAAGTGCACTGGCCACAAACAAACACTTTCTAACAAGTATCAAGACTATAACCACGAAAAAAACAAAAATAAGTAAATCAAAAATTGCCTTCATCTGTCGTGCAACAGACGATAATAATATATTATCACATACTTAGCTCATCTGAAGATGATGAAATGTGAAATGTTTTGAAGTCATTTTGAACAATAGGAATTGCATGTACAAAATCAATTCCCACATTTCAAGTTTTTATTTTTCATTATTCCACCAATTTCTTTTTTCTTTGAACAAGTTTATTGGTAATTTGGTTCGTTTTATGGGCCAGTCAGCCACAATACGACCTTTCTCATCAAATTTGTTTCCACGTTATCATTGTTAATGGATTCATAACCTAGTCCACAAGAAAGTTTTTATCACCTTCTGAAAGAAAAATATACTCTATGCATCTTTTTGTTTGATTTTCAGGTCATACTACTCAGATCTGCTCGACTCAAATAAACACAATCAGATCAAGTGATCAACACAAAACTAGCAGACGTCGTTCTGCTAGACTTACTCGAAGCATAATAAGCTACTCAAATGAACAAACCTTATGAGTTATGTGAATGAGCCTTTTAATTTGACTCTAGGTCCTTTGAATCGCTCGACTTGATCACTTTACCATGCAGCCTAAAATGTATGGAAACAGGGTGGGGCAAAATCTGATTTTTATTAAAAAAATAAAAAATCATTGAATTTTTTTTATATCATGATTTATTTGATTTTTTTGATTTTTTGAATTTGAATATAAAATTTGAACATTTTGATTCTAAAGAAATTATTGTTGATTATTTTAATGTATAAGTCTAAAAATTTTAATAGAATTTGCGGCTCAAAAACTTGTGCCAACGCATTTGTCGCGCTTCTTGCAAGACAATTCTTGTCACGATTTGTTTTCCTTCTGTCCTATACACTCGCTACACAGTGCCGAGTAAGGCACGAACGCGAACGCGTTTGTTGTGCTTTTTGCAAGAATATTCCTGTCGAGGCTTGTTTTCCTTATCAACCTATGAATTGACGTTGCCCAACAATTTCACGCATTTCACTCGGATATTAGAAACAGATTAGGCATAGAAAAAGGAGGAAAACTCGTGTTTTTGTTTAAATTGTATAACGAAAATGAATAGACTGAAAATATACAGAAATAAAATTTAGGTGTTACGTTTAGTTTAAGAATTTGGAATTATGTAATTCTTTTTTGTTGTTTTTGCTAAAAGCAGATACTCGCCTTTTGATCTTCGAGAAAACTTTTATATTATGTTGTTATCTGGTTCTGAAAAAAAAAACAAAAATTGATTTAAATCATGATTTTAATTTTAAAAATCAAGCGATTTAAATCACTTGCTTTTAATCAGCCCAATCCTGTATGGAAATACCAAATGTTTAACTTTTATTTAAATCAAGCACGTATTTTCGTTGTAGTTTTGATTATTTTTGGTTCCCACTAGGTGGCCATACACATCAATTAACAACACACACTCAGTGAGTCACTCACTCATTCACATAAATACCTAGTACCTACTAAGGCGTTTTCTGGTGCTCACATACTCGAAATATATTCGTCTATCTCCTTCTCCGTCACTTATGGCCAGCCAAATAGGGACAGAGAGATGGAATACGTTATGAATTCAAGAGCGCCAGAAAACGTGTATTAGTCTTTAAAGCCGCGAACAATAAACACAGTTCTGCAAACGATTAGACCATTATTTGCGAATTCGTTGCAGAAGATACATTTTCTTTATCTATAAATTCATGGTGTAGGTTAGCAAAACACCGTGTATTTTTTCTGTCGCAAATAATTGTTGAAAAGTTGGAGAAATCTAACGGTCTATAAACATTTTGGAAAGCCTAACATCGAAAAAGTTTTATTGCTTCGTTGACATCAAGTTAGTGAAACACCATGTATTTTTTTGTACAATTTTGTTTTTAAATATTTAGAAGAATCTGATGGAATAATTGAAGAGCTGAAAATCTGCATTTTATTAAAGTTGTATCCCTTACCTTTCGCCATTTTAACGAGATTACAAGTCTTTGTTTATTTCCAATTAAGTTCTAACTGGCCGAATGGGTAACTACCCAAGGCCATTAAAAAAAAAAAAAAAAAGTCTTTGTTTCAAAAAAAAAAAATTATTTTCCTCCACTACTAATTAGCCTGAAAAATTGTATTGCTAAAATAGATTTGTGGGGTTCCTCTGCCTTGGAAATGAAGAAGAAAAATCTTCGAATAAATAGTCATGCCAATGCCACATTTTGAAATTACTTACCATAAATTCTAATCTCATTAAAAATTTCCTAAAAGGCTTGAAAAAGAAGGCAGACTAGCTTAAGAAACGTCCCCAAAGGGAATTATATGCATTTTTCGATTAATTCTTTGAATCTCCAAATTCATGAAAAATATGATATGTAACCGAAAAAATAGTCTGTCAATTTTGGTTCTTTATAATATTGCAGTTAAGTATCGGGGCAAATATAAAATTTCCCCTGAAAAGACTTTTCATTTTCATCTCCAGGGGAGAGAAAACCCAAGAAATCAATTCAAGGACATTCCTACCTTCTCAAAAAATATTCAAACAATTTCATTGCGAACTTGTCACCAATATAGTATAAATCAATTTATTGTGATGATGAAAAACTACCAATATTTCTGAGAAATATAATCCAAATACAATCAAAACTATCGACCTAACTAATTTCGTCCTTTTTTACAGGTTGACACCTGACTCTGACATCGAAGTGGAAATTCAGTTCCAACTCAACAGGATACCATACTGTGAATGGCACTATACCCTCGACAAAATGGCCAATTTCAAAATGATATTTCCTGAGACCTACCTTGAACCGAGCATACCTTGGTCACCGTCAAGGCAGTGGTCCCGAACGCTTGACAGTCGCCTCAATACCAAACAAAAAGAGGCCGTGAATGCCATCACGACTCCCTTATGCATTCCTCTGCCGCCTATTTTGGTTATAGGTCCGTTTGGTACAGGAAAGACTTTTACTTTAGCGCAAGCCATAAGGGAGTTGATAAAAGAACCAAGTAATAGGATATTGCTGTGCACCCATTCGAATAGTGCTGCTGATTTGTACATAAAAGATTATTTGGATCAATGGGTGGAGGCGGGAGAAGAGAACGCTCGACCATTGAGAATATATTATAAGAAACGTTGGGTGACAACAGTAAATCCGATAGTACAAAAAGTGAGTAGGTACCTATGTAAAAAATTGTTTTCCACAACATCAAACATGTATGACTTTTTGTGACTGACATTAAGTTATGAAGTGAATTATTATTGAGGTTTACGTGAGACTAGGTGTCCTTGTTTATTCGCGGAATTAATATTATAAATCATAATTTGACATCTTCAGACAATCGTTTTGTTCCCCAATGGTATGATTTTAATGTTGTCATTGTCGTGGTGAGGAATAAACTTCATCAGTGATATTTTTTTCAGTATTGTTTGATCCGAAATTCTGTGAATGTCAGAACCTTCGAGATCCCTACCTTGGAAGACATCATGAAGCACAAAATCATTGTGGTTACTCTATCTACATCTGTTTATTTATCCGCGATGGGCTTACCCCAAGGATTCTTCACACACATTCTACTTGATGAAGCAGCCCAAGCAATTGAATGTGAAACAGTCACTCCTTTGGCCGTGGCTAACGAAAATACTCGAATAGTACTAGCCGGAGACCATATGCAATTAGGCCCGGATATTTTTTCTCCGTTCGCTAAGGAGAGGAATCTCCATATATCTCTACTGGAAAGGTTGTATGATCATTACCCTGCTCATTTCCCGTGCAAGATATTGCTTTGTGAAAATTATCGAGCACACAAGAGTATAATACAGTTCACATCAGAATCTTTTTACGACCAGAAATTGATATCTAGCAGTAAACAACCAAAACACTTCAAATTCTATCCGCTGACGTTTTTCACAACAAGAGGAGAAGACGTCCAAGATAAAAACTCGACAGCTTTTTATAACAATTCGGAAGTTTACGAGGTTGTAGAAAGGGTAGCGGAACTGAAACTCAAGTGGCCAAGCGAGTGGGGCACCTACAATGACCAATCTATAGGCGTGGTTACACCTTATTCAGATCAGGTTTTTCGAATACGATCGGAACTTCGAAAAAGGAGGATAGACAACGTTTGCGTGGAGAGAGTATTAAACGTACAGGGTAAACAGTTCAGAGCCATAATACTATCTACTGTGCGAACAAGAAAGACCTGCAGCAACGATTCTGGGGGTGGGCAAGTGGACTACGGTTTCTTATCGAATTCCAAATTGCTTAATACTGCGATAACCAGAGCACAAAGTCTAGTGGCGGTAGTGGGAGATCCTATAGCTCTTTGCTCTCTGGGAAGGTGCAGTAAAGTTTGGGAACGATTTATACAGATTTGTAAGGACAATGAGAGTTTGTTCGGTATTACCTGGACTCAACTGAAGGTAAGATTTCACATATTTTATGTTGATTATTACATAAGGTACGCAGGGTGTTAGAGAATAAGTGCGACAAACTTCAGGGGGTGATTCTGCATGAAAAAATAACAGGTTGCTATATACATTTTCCGCAAATGCTTCGTTTTCGGATATACGTGACTATTTATGTATTGCTCTGAATCTGATCGGGATATGCTAATGAAATTTGGTGGGTGTTAAGAGGTAGTTCATGTGCATTCGTTCACGTACAATTATAAATATGATCATCAGTGACGCGCATACGGGTAATCATCTCAATGTTTTTGAAGAGAACAATGGTACACCACTGAGTTATTTCAAACTAAGCATCATATTTGAATTGCTTGTTCAATTTGTGACAAGATATCTTGTTTCGTAAGGGGCGCCGTTCTCATGCATAAAAATGAAACATCTTAACTGATAGTAATATATTTATCGTGCTTGAGGAAGCTATTGTATAGCGAAACACGTGTCGCGGTTTTGTAAACCCATTGTTGTTGAGAATCTTTGATTTTTTTTGTTCAATATAGATTTTCATCAAGTATCGTCCAGTTGTTCGTATTTAACAGAATGTAACAGTCACTAGCCTACTAGCGTCGCTACAAGATTATGTATTAATGCTATAATAATTACGCGTTGAAGATGTTTCATTTTTTTGCATAAAATTGGCGGCCCTCATGAAAAAAAGGCAAGAGAAATTGTTTGTCACGAATTGAAAAAGCAATTCAAAAATTATTTTTAGTTTGAAATAACTCGGTTGCGTACCATTTTTTTCAAAAACATTGATATCATTACATGTATGCGCTCCACTGATAATCATAAAATTCTTAATTGCATGTCAACGAATGCGCAAAAATTACCTCTTAATACCCACCAAATTTAATTTGCATATCCCGACCGGTTTCAAAGCAATACATGAATAGTCAGTTTTTTTTTAAACTTTGAAGTTATATAGCAACCTGTCACTATTTTTCCATGCAGAATGACTCCCTGAAGTTTGTCGCATTATTCATCAGAACCCTGTATATACTAGTCATAAATAACTGTTTAGAAATTCATGTCTGGTTCATTTGGATGATCAACTAAACCCAACATTATTATAGTATATTATGCAACGATCATGTAATGATGGTTATTAATACAGGAGCATTAACCAGGATACGAGACAAGCTGAAGGTGAGAGTGAATAAATAACCATTACATGAGAGTTGCATAAGCTTTTTTTCTACTCCCGATAAATAATGGAGAACTAGACATTATATTTGTATTGAATATAATAATAGTAATTTATCATATTTGTTTGCGAAATTCTACAAAATGGTAATGGTGTCATCTTGATTTGATAGAAAAAGAGATATATCTTGAATGTACCAAATGAATAATACAATTATTCTGTACTACATTTTTTGCTTTCTCCGATGTGTGGAGGAGTCTGGTAATTCTTCTATATCGCTGATATTTTCATTATATAATTATCAAAGTTTAGCTATATTCTATAAAAATTTAATACCTTTTATTTATTAATTTAATACCAAACGTCAAATGCATACCATGCTCGATTGAAAAATAATGGGTTTCTATCCGTTGAAAATCTTTATTGTAATGAAAACTCTGTATCATAGTGGATGTCATTTTGAAACAGATTATGGGCATATAAGTATATTATTATAGTACGAGTGTAGAAAAAATTCTTTACAGGTGATTTAACCAAATTCTGTAATTGTTTTTTATTTCCCAGACTCGGGGAATAAATAATCATTTTATATATTCACATTCTGCTAAACTCGAATTCAATTCTATTTTCTTTTTAGCTACAACTGGACGGAATCGAACTCAAAAAGATATATACCCTCAACCCACTGGCACCAGAGTTTATACCCAGAAAGTACAAAGAAATGGCAATGGCAACTAACCCTATCCGAATAGAAAATAACGTTCCTAAAGAAATCGCACCGCCTCCGCCACCAGCACCAACAACAAACATTGTGTCACAGATGGCACCACCGGTCGTCTCTCCGTTTCCTATGCAAGATATGCGTTTTTATCCTCCTCTGGTCTTCGCACAGCAGCCTCGACCGTTTTTGTTCAATCTCATACCTCCCCCTCTCACTAACGGTTACAATACAGCCATACCCATGGTGAATCCTAACATGGTAGTTCCTCCCCAACCTGCCGTTTCTTCGTTACCGCAGCCGCTCCAGTTACCGAAGACAGTCGCGGTACCGCCGGTTGCCAATATGGTGGTGCAGACGGCAAACAAACAAGCGACGCCCCAATCCAGCAACAAGTTGATACAGTTCATGAATAACGTTCACTTTCCCGAAGCGAATGTTTTGAACGATTGTATCAATTTGTTACCTCAGAGTATGTCGCTGGCGGATATGTTGTTGCAGCCTCCCAATATGCAAGAAAAGTAAGTGTTTTTCATTCTATAATAGTATACTGTTAACCCCTTGAGAAAAGCCTAACATTCCTAAATGACTGAAAATTACTGTCAAGGCGTACACACGAGTGTAATGCCAGAAAATTTCGGTTATCAGACGTTCCTCGTGAATATCGCACTCTGTTACATATATAGATAGTAGATAGATAATTTATTCACCACTAAAATTTTCACACATACACAATTACACGATTGAACACATGAGAAAACTTATTGGACTAGTCAAAGAACAAAAAAACAGTTTAAAAACGATTCTACGCACTGAAAGAAAGAAATTCATCCATACTGTAGAAGCAACTATCTAACAAGATCAAATATACTTCATTTCTTAATAGAGATCTACTTTTATTGATCCCTATCAGCGATTTTATCTTATTGAAGCATTTGATACCTAGATATTTTGGAGAATTCTGACCAACACTCAAGCGAGAGTAGGAGTGGTATAAAGTATCTTCACCTCGTGTAGCATATTTATGAATATCTAAATTTTAGGAAATAGTTGTTTACTATCATAGATAAATATAACAAGCTGTAGTATGTAGAGACATAGTAATGGTAAGATGTTGTATTTTTTAAATAATGGTTTACAAGAATCCAGTGGGCGAGCCTTGTCCATGCAGCGAATGACTCTTTTCTGAACCTTGAAAATGCGGTCAGTATATGCTGAGTTACCCCAGAAAATAAATCCATACTGTAGCCTTGATTGTACCAGTCCAAAATACATGAGTTTTATAACTTCTGTCGAGACAGTGTCTCTCGGATTCCGAGTTGCATAGTTTGCACTGCCAACTTTAAGACATAAACTGTCGATATGTGCCTCCCATGTTAGCTTTTGATCAAGGGTTATTCCTAAAAATCTAACTACCTGACTGTATTCTAGAGTTTCCCCACACATGTTGATATTGTTCATTAATTCTGGGTTTAACGTACCGTTTTTGGACAAGAAATTAATAAATTTGGTTTTCTTTATATCACAGATAAGATCATTGTTACCACAGTACTTACTGAATTCATCACATGCATAATTACCCAAGTTTACAAGATTCTCCAAGCTTTTATGAGCTAGGAGTATATTTGAATCATCGGCGTAAAGTACAGTCTTATTTGGTGTGGTACACGTATCATAGATGTCATTTGAAAATATTTTAAAGAGAGTTGGTCCTAGTATGGACCCCTGGGGTACCCCTAACTCAACACTCTTACAGTCAGATTTATTATTATTTATTACTGTCACTTGCGTACGATTTGCCAAATATGATACTATCCAATCATGTGACGTACCTCGAATTCCTATGCTGTGTAACTTACAGAAAAGTAGGACGTGACTAACCATATCAAATGCACGTGTTAAATAATAAAATATGCCTAGTAAATTCTTCTTGTTATTCAGTTGTTCATAAATGAAATCCAGAGCTTGCTCAATAGCCGTTGAAGTTGATTTAGCTTTCCGGAATCCGTTTTGGTTATCAGAAATTATTTTGAGGTGTTCAAGGTACGAGATCAATCGAACCGTGTAGGCAACTTCGAAAGCTTTGGAGATTTGACTCTGAACACAAACAGCACGATAACTTGCAGCATCGTGTTCAGAACCTTAATTTTTGAATATTGGCATACATTTTGATTGTTTTATGTCCGGAAAAGTACCTCTAATAAAAGACTCATTTATGAGGTAAGCGAGTGGCTGACAAATGAAGTCCACAACTGATCTCAACACTCTTCCGTTAATGTCATCAATTCCTGGGGCTGTCTTAGAGTTAGTCTTCATTAAAATTGTTTTCAATTCATCTGGCGGGTGTCAGATAGAAGCTAACAGGAATAGTGTTAATTTATACATTTTTAAAGGATCCACTTCATCTTTAATAGGTTCTCTGTTGTGATCATATATGTATTTTGCAGTAGAAATCTATAAATTAGCCCGAATTTGTTTGTCTACAAAATCTACAGGATTGTTCAATCTTTCGGAGCCGAACAAATATATATATATATATATATATATTTGTTCGGCTAGGCTCGATCTCCAGTGATGAAAGCCAGTTAGTAAGACAACTCGGACCTAGACCCAAGGTCACTCAGTCTTGAAAATGGCTCCGAAATGGGAGCCGAAACGTAGACAAGGAAATCATTCCAGACGCGGATCAACCGGAAGGTACAGCCAGCATATATATATATATATATATATATTCTCCGAAAGATTGAACAATCCTGTAGATTGTAGACAAACAAATTCGGGCTAATTTATAGATTTCTACAGCAAAATAATTTCGCACAGTGACATTGTTAGTTAAAAACGGTTTTCAGTAAAATTTTCGTGAAATAAAAGTTAAAAACAGACAGTGGGAAAGAATACTCGAAGGATATATAAGAGAATTTAAAAAAAAGCGACAGAAATGGCAATATGAAACACACTCCTCAAACTCTAAACGATCCTCAAAAAACACATCAAGCGATTAATACCCTTTAGGAATACTTTCAAGCTCTTTCTGAATCTAGGTGGTAATTTATATATTTTCATTCCCGTAAACGCGAAAGAATCTTTCACTAGGGTGGATGTTGTTGGAATGGGCAACAACGAAGAAATTTTTATTACACCATCAGAAATCACAGCTCAAGCATGGTGGGAGTAGAAAAAGTACAGTACGCAACTCGAGGAAAAGGCTAGTTACGTGCACTCACGAATTACCGCACTCGGCTACGGCTTGTGCTCACAATTTTCGCTCGTGCACAATTGACTAATTATTCTCCTCGTTATATTATATACCTACTAAAACTTTTATGTATCAGATAAGATTTTTCTTGAATGAATGAGGAAAATGGGGTCAGAATTTCTTTCCTTATGAGTAGAAGTCTGCAAGGTTCATCGCATTTTTTGCCACACATATACCTGAATGCTCGTTTTTGTGATATAAATACTGAATCCATATGCTGTTTGCAGCAAACAACCCAGAATGCTATTCCATATCTTAAGTGAGTCAATCATAGCCACTAGCTGCGTGGTAACCTAGCTCATTTTTTATTATTCTTAATGCATAGCAAGCAAAGGAGAATTTGTTTAGTGCTCTCACATATTCCTCAAATTTTAGTTCCTGATCTATGTTTATGCCTAAGAATTTTGTGGAGTTTTCGTTTCCCAGCCTCAGTTCAAGTGAGGAGCACTTTAGTTGGAATTTTTTTTTCAAATTCAAAGAAAGATGATATGCTTCGAACCACGTTTTCATTTGCTCGAGATCACTGGAAATGGAGTTATTAAGATCTCTCTCGTTTTTATTCTGTCATAATAAATTGGTGTCATCTGCAAAAATCGTGAAAGAACCACCTATGTTTAGGCTGGTCAAGTCGTTTATGTATATAAGGAATAGTGATGGCCCTAAAACTGAGCCTTGGGGTACCACTGTCGAACCACCTTTTTATTTGCTCAAGATTACTGGAGATAGAGTTATGAAGATCTCTCTCATTTTTGTTGTGTCATAATAATAATAATAATGTATGTAATGTGTAATCTTCGAATAATATAACTAAAATGGACTAAACTGACATTGATTTACCACTAATCAGTGTTATGATTTCCTGTTGAGATTTGCTCTTAAGAAAAAAAGATGGTGGGGAGAGGGGCGACTTAATTTTTTTTCTTAAATTGTTGGTTATGTGACTATCTAGTAACATTTTGTGGAGTTGGCAATATTCAAAAGTACCAAAACATATCACTAGAATTGCATCGCCAATGAATTATAAGTCCGGACACATTTTCTGCAACCATAATAATCATTGCAACAGCTGACTGAAGAGTTGCTACAGCGCATGTGCGCAAAAAAATTGCTAGAATACTTTCAAGGCTTGCGAGCTGTAAAGTGATTCTTAGGAATATCCAATACGTTGACATCTTTGACCTGCGACATACCCTTGAAAAAGTTGGATATAGCTGACCGTGGCCAAACATCGGTCCTGGTATAAATATTATGTTCTCTTAGGAAGAAGCAGCAGTGTCGTTTCCTTAAGTTATAAATCTATTCTTGATACAAATATTTGATTTCTGCTTCATACTGTTTATGTTCAATGAAGTATCAATTGATCATGTACTACTGCAAAGTCTTCATCAACGCGAAAATAGCTCGTTTGTCAATAAGGAATAAATAATCGCCTGATGAGGTCCTTCTCGGTTGTGGTGTAATGGTCAGCAAGTCCGCCAATCATGCGGGGGCCAGGGTTCGAATCTCCGCCACGGAACCACCGTGTCGAGATAAACGCGTTAAGAAGAAAGGCCTCGTTAATCCATTGCTCGCACAAGTTTCGACTTTTGTTCGACGTTCGTAAGGAGGCTTCAGATGCTTAACGGAAAAAAACAAACCCCATAGAAATAAATATAAATCTATACAATTTTTATATTTCTTAGACAGAAATAACATTGATAGACAGGGCGACTTACTGATATTTGGTAGTGCATTTTCCATTTAAACCGTAGGGAAATAGGGAGAACTTGGGGAGAACCTATAGATCTGCTTAGTCGGACCGATATGCCAACCACATTTGTAGAATTAATATTAGAGCAACACAGATTATACACGATAACAATTTTCTCTCTGCTGCAATTTAAACAAGTGTAAGGCATGCCAAGCAAGCGCTCTTGCTCACCTGACCACTTACCAAATGCATATTCAAATACAGTTTGACAATTTCAGGAACATTGAAAATGAATTTGTCCTCTTATTCATGATTAGATGGCACGTTACCTTGAATTTACAAGAACTATTTTTTTACAGGTGGTACGATTTTTTAAAAGAAACCACAGGTATTGAGGCCGCCGAGAAGTTCAAGTACCTTCTGCATACCACCAATCAAAAAGGCTCAAAAGTCATGGAGAAGAATATATTTGAGCGTTCCACTCCTTCATCGTGTGAATCCCCCACTTTCTGTTGGTACGATAGTCCTACCAACCAGATAAACTTCAACAAGCCTGTTTACATGACAGAGAACATGACAAATGACACTGGTGTCCATCAGAATGGCCTGGAAAAGGAACCTGTTCATTTTAGGCCGGACATGAATGGTGTGGAAACTGATATGACCGAGGCAGACTTGCAAAGGCACATCAACGAGGAGTTTGCTAACTTGAACATTGATAGTACCGATGTTAATGAAGTATTCAAGGCATTTACAGTGAAAAGTGATAGTGGCTTGCCATTGAATGGCAGAAACAATATTGCTGGCCCAAAATTTTACAAATATTTCCAGTAGATCTATTATTTATATTGAATATGTAAATTGTACATAAACTTGTATATTATGTGTTATTGTTGTTTAGTATGTAGATTGTATTTGCTTTTTTTTACTGTATTTATAATATAACATATGAACTTTACACATTGTACTTAAGTTGAATATATGAGTTTGAAGATGATATCTTTTACTGAAATTCATATAAACAAATACATTTTTTCAAGAAACATTTATTCATATATATATATATATATAAAACATATTTACAATCTCTATCAAAGTTATTCTTTAAATAAATTATACACCTGTGTAAAATTAAGAGAATTCATGAAATTACAATTCCTAAGTGTAGGAGATAATTCATTTTATGAGCATGTATATCATCAAAAGATTTTCTCATCACAAGACTTTGAAAATATTATCTTTCAAATGATCACATAATAAGTCTCTAGACCAGTGAAAATTCCCTTAAAATAGACATTCGTCTGGAAATGCTGATTTTTCCATGAAGTTTACAATTGTCCATTATAAATCATGTTGCAAAATATGAATGAGTCATAAGTAAAACGATAGAGACAGCCTTAAATTGGAGGGAGTTTTGTATATGACATTGTCTAATTGATTGTGTTCCAATAATCATTCAGGAAGTGCTTCAGAGTGGAAAAAAATATTTGAAGAGCTTTGATTTTTGAAAAGACTATTTTATTTATGTATACTCCATATTTTTAATTACATTTTCAACAACTAGGGCCGGTTTTTCAATCACCAGCTAAGCGATAGCTAGAAGCTAAAGTGCTTGTCTGTTGAGGACTTAGTTGAGAGCTAAGTTTCTTCACAGTAGGTTCAAACACCTGCTTTCAAGTGAAAACAAGAATAAAACAGCAAAAATTATTGAATGCATGAAACCTTCACCGGTTTTTTTCCTTGTAATGCAAATAATGAATAGGAGATATGATGTCTTTGTTTTGTTATTAAGGTCGAGCAAGGTCGTGGCAATTGATTTTCGGAATTGAAAATCTGTTATGAAGTATGGTCGCTCTAAGTGTAGTGAAATTTGAACTCTGTAGAAAATAGAATATATTCATTTGTTTTTGAGGTCGAGCTAGATTGGGAATCTTAGAGTTTAAAAATCGGTGTGAAAATGTATAAATGAAAATCAGCGTGAAGTTTTGTCGCTCTATAAGTGTAGTGATATTTCAACTCCGTAGGTATATTTCATGCAACATTTGAAGACAATAGATTCCAAGAAATCAAATCAATGGTTAAAAATGTTTTTTTTCTGTTAACCAACTGACGAACGTCAACCCGTAGAAGTCAAAACTTGTGCAAGCAATAGATTAAAGAGGCCTAATCTGGGAATCAGGGGTCTCACTCTCGAGGAAAACGTGCTTACCGCTTCACTACCGAGAACCACATGGGAACTAACGAAGGGAAATGGATTCAACGCCAAACTGTCATATAAAATTTGAAGTCAAAATGGCAACATTGCACCCGAAACTAAGACCTGTTTTACCCGTTTCTTTTTTCCGCTGTCGAGTCTTACTAAAGATATTGCCGTGCGAAATTTGAAGATATTGTATAAAGGAAATTTCGTGAGCATGTAGCGGCTTTTATCAAACTGAAGGAATTTGTCGTTGAACATTTTTTTCATGCAGAATTGAACTTCCTGCAACTGTTCGAACCTTAAAATCAAAATTTTCAATTGTTTTCAAGACTTTCTATCAAAATAGCACCTTTATATTTTTCTAGGTGATTTATAATGGACAGATGTACACTACATCAGAAAATCAGCATTTCCTGACAAAAGTCACAGAGATTTTTACTGGTCTAATGTTTTGCCTGGCAATCAAAACATTTGGAAAAATACCTTGAATGATTATTTCATCAAATAAAAAAAATATACTCTAATTGAAAACATTGACATGTGACAAGAATGAGTGAGCAGCAATGATTTACTAAGGCTTAAATCATAATTTCTTACATGAAGAAGTCAAACTTTTGTTAGTAAAATTGTATCACGATTACTATAATTCTGTTAGGCTTGATTTTCAACCATTATCTTCGATTTCAAAAATAATTAAAATTATGTCAGCGAATGGGTGATAAAAATGGAAACTAGGATGTTACTTTTGGTCAGGCTATACTTTCAACCATTATTACTTAGTTCAAAGACTATTAGAATGTTGTAAAAGTGTTTGAAAGACTAGGATAATACCTCTTTGAAATGAAGCAAGTATAAACTGGAATCTGGAATATCAAAATTCATTCACATGGCCCGATGATAATCATACTTTTCTAGATGGAAGATATGTGTATGAGATACAGTTTCAGAAAATATTTCTAGAAGTGCGGTAAACAAACTTTGCCAGCAAATAATTCTGATATAACAGTTATCCATAGAGCCAAAATGAATAAAATATACGAAATACCAACTTGGTGACTACCTGGCAGCTGATAAGGTTGACCTCCAATCTCATCAACATGAAATCCCATTGGGAAGATAACAGCAGCCAAGCAGAAGAGAACCACTGAAAGAATATTCATTTTCAGATAATGGAAACTTGCTGATAAATCAGAAGAAAACAATGTTTTGAAATTATTCTTGAAAAAATTTTCTTGTCGAATATCTCTTGTATCGTTTTCATTTATAGTCGTTCTAATGATATTATATACAATAGATATGTCACTACAAACATTTCTTCAAGATTGTGAGCTTTCGCGGTCGGTAACTCATGAATTAAGGTGCTTCTGAGCCATGGTGTGCAGGTTTTTGATCCTGACTTTTCATTTGCTTCTGCAGCAGACATTTTTAAACGCAATGCAGCAATAGTCAAAGTGTTTTTCTCTGCTGCAAGGCCTTGTTTGAATGTGGTTCAACCAATATTTCTGTATTCATTGAACGACGCTGTGTCAGACCATCAATTATTAGCCATAATTGACTTTTCCTCTATGTCAGTGTATTTCGAACTGCTAGCATCCATGTTCTATGGATCGCTATTCCATTAAACTAGGACAGGTTAGTCTGTCCTTTAACTTCTGGTAGGAAGCATTTATTGTGACCTCTCGTTTGGGTCATAAGGCAAATAGAACTATAAATTACTGCATAATTCAAATGAAACTTGCAGAAGTATAATAAAAAAAATAATAATAAATACATTCACACAAAACTAACAAATGAGACACCTATAAGCATTAAAAATAAGACAGCTCTTAGAACTGACCAATAAAAAGCTCATAAAGTCGAATAAAAATAATGACTATAGGTGGGTTTAGTGAACAGATAAACAATATTTAGTGGATAATGTACAATTCATAATTTAGTTGATATTTCTGATGTATAATGCATAACGTAAATGTGGTTTACGGAAATAATTCATAATGCAAAATTCTTCATCTTCAGTTTCAGACTTTGTGCATTTTCAATTTGTGTGCTTCTTATAATGCATTACAAAAGTTTATTAATCCATTATGAGTTAAGCTGGATTCATGCAGCTTAAACTATAAGTAACAATTATCAAAAATCTGAATAAACGATGTGATTGTAACTTTTGGTGTAAAAGTTGAAACTTTTCCTGGAGATCAATTACCCTAACACCAAACTGATATTATTTTGATACAAGTATCAATTTCTCCTGAAGATGCTAACCTTGTTAGCAAAACACGCCTCAAGTGCAAAAATATCAGTTTGGTGTTAGGGTAATTGATCTCTGGGAAAAGTTTTGAAAATCTGAATGCTGATTGGCTCAGGAAATATTTCTCACCAATCAGCATCCAACTTTGCCAAAATTTTCAATTGTTACTTGATGATTGAAGCTGCATGAATCTACGAAATGAGTAAATCAGAACACTGAATACAATTTATTCAACTTGTGAATTGTGCATTGAAGTTATGGATTATTTGAGGGGTATTTCACTCCCGTGAAATTTGTACACCAAATCAGGATTTCTAGTAGATTTCAGGATTTCTAGTAGATTTCAGGATTTCTTCAAGGATTTAAGGTAGGATTGCTGAATTTCAACATGGATTTCAAGAAGATTTCTAGTGAATTTTGTACACCAGATTTCAGAAATAAAACGCCCCTCGGGATTATCCAATTATTTGTTCACTAAATCTGCCTTATAAGTAATATGAACCTAACAAATATATTGTGATTAAGCTGACTAAAATTATTTATTCAATTTTTAATAATAATGAATACCAACATTCCACATTCAAATTGAACTACTCACTTGCTGTGAATCCAACCCATCGAGCATAAGGGACAACATTCCGATCCCAATGAGAAGAGGCCAGTAAGATTATGGTTGTAGTTATGCATATACATCCAACAAATATACACACGAGTGCAAGTAACCATTCAGGTTGAAGGTCAGGTGTGAAACATACCTGAGGCCTATTGTATAATGTCATGCAAGTCCACATCAAACCCAACCTAGTGTCTCCTGAAATAGTGAAGAACTATTCATTAGCAAAACAAATATTTTGCTGGTGTGCTATTCTTGACCATGAACTTTTGGTGTGAAGGGTCAAAAATAGATCCCTAGATTCTTTTCTTACCGCCAACATCAGTAATGATCCAATCTGGCATTGCCAAACTCACTATTGCAAAAATATCTGCCGCCATAAACAAAGTTCCTGATATTAATGTCAACTTATCCATTATTTTGTAATATATTTAATCAACATAAAATAAAGGCATTATTTTTGTATTGAATCCATTACTCGAAAACAAAAAAACGAGGTCACAAAAAACAACCACAACACATTATAATAATAATAATAGTAGGCTGTAGGGGTAGGGTAGATATATATATGAGTGCTGTGCTAGTTGCTAGTAATAGACAAATGACTGAAATGACCATGAGCAATGACCATAGGCGTTTTCTGGCGCTCGTATATTCAAAACGTATTCGTCTGTGATTCAAATGCAAGCATTCTGGCGCTGAAACGATGACGTCACATCAACTATGATTTGAAACGTATTCATGATGATTCCACTAGCGTGAGGTTGGTTTTGAAACGGAATTTGACGTTACGTTATGACAGTTGATAGTTTCTGCTTTATTATATTCAATAAAGTGCTGAAAACTTTCTATCTAATACATTGTAAGGATGTGCAATATAAAGCAGGGGAATTATCATTATCACGCTAATGCCGATTTTAGCACCTTCCAGAGTTTACAAGGTGTGCAATGAAAAGTGTCCCTCCTTTCAAGAGATTTTGCTATCATAACGTTTTCAGATCCTGAATGTGTCGCAATAATTATTTAAACAAATTCATAAACACTTTCAGCATAATGTGGCATTCTGAAATGCAATATATGAATATTATTATCATTTATTACATCATACAACAATGATAATTTGATTGGTTTCTTCATAAATTTTGGTTGACATCATGGAAAATAGCTACTTGTTGGTCAATATTTTGGATAGAAAAAAAATCTGGTACAAGGGTTTCAAAAAATGCAGCTACATATATGTGATAAAGACGTAAAAAATTATATGCCAAATCCGATTCTAATCGTGGTTAGAGAAAATTGAAAAGTTTTTTTTTTTTTATTTCTTTATTTAACGTCGGCCTATTTCCGCTACCAAGGCCAATCACCGACGCCGGTGAGCACACTTCCCCCAACCGGAAATTATGCCGAACCCTCTGGTATTCCAACCAGAGGTAGGGATCTTTAACGAGCCCAACATCCATGGACTCGGGACAGACGGCTTTACGTCCCCTCCGAAGGACGGCATATCCTCAATGTATCTTGTGCTCATTGATATATTGTCTGCCAGCTATGATATGCTATTTCGCTGCAGCTGTACGGGCTTTCGACACGGTATTTCCCTGCATGGTCACCCATCCAAATACTACCCGCGCTCGGCGTTGCTTAACTTCAGATATCGAATGACTGTCAGTCAACCTGAAGAGCTGGGCCATGCCCAAAGATTATATACTACATGTGTATAATCATTGGGCCATGCCCAATTGAAAAGTTTGTTTTTATTATTGAATTTGACATATGACACAAATTGAATTATTCCACGATTGAACGCCAGAAAACACCTCATATGCAAATTCGTCTGTCTCCTTCTCTGTCACTCACTCTCTCACAACTAGCCAGATAGTGAGAGAAAGATAGAGAGATAATCTATTACTCGAAAACAAAAAAACGAAGTCACAAAACTAAGGCACTAAAAACATGAGTATTATCATCCGCCATTTTGTGTCCTGTCAAAACAAGGGAAGCATATGTAAATCATACGTTCAGCCGTGCTCAACAGTTGAGTGATGTGCCAACTTGTTCGGCTGAACGGACCGCTGCACCATTGATGACTCTCAAACGTTGAGCAGCGGCTCAACACGTTTAGTGATTATTCTCAACGGTTGTGCACCTCTGAACGAAGCCAATAATGTTAACATCGAAGGAAATCGAATGTTTTAATTGTTTTCTTTAAAAAAAATGTATCTATAGTTCAAAAACCGAGTAAAATAATCGTGTGGTATGTTTGTCTGACATATCAACTCACTATTTGTTTGCTAAAATGTGCCGAGAGTGAAAATATCAATAGTAGAAGCACGATTGACAGCTGCTACGAATTTGATGTTGGATTCGACAAGGTTTTGTAAAAGTGCGTATTTAACAATTAAAAAAATTAGTGTACTTTGTGATAGCATCGCTTCAGAAATGTTGAAAAATATTCTTTCTCTTTCAACAGGGAATCGCAGTCTGTGATAATGTCGGGGTTGGAAAATCGCGAAAATAAGAATACCAAGTGAGGAACAGATTGTCACCCTTTTCGCAGAAAATCAGGCTCTCAAGGAAACTATTGCAAGGATGCGTTTCATTCTACAAATGTATTCCTCGACTCCGCAAGCTGCTGAATATTTTAAGAAGTATGGCTCGAAATAGCCAAAACTTTTAGCGTTGAATTGCCAGAATTATTTTTTGGAACTTCAATTGCAGTTATTGTGACACATTTTTGGGTACTAGTCTATAGAACCAGTGACACTACACGAAGTGATTCCAAATTGTGATTTATATCTGTTGTATGATTCTAGAATTATATACTTAGCATAATGCCACTCCCTTCCCTATACATATTCACAGTTCTACTGGAAATACATAATAAATAACAAGACCAAATTTACTAAGCATTCGGATATACACGATTACAACACCAAATCTGCAGACTTGTTGAACCTTCAACGACACAGACTAGCTGTAAGCCAACATAATTCTTTAAATTTCAATTTATATAATGCTCTCGATGAATCAATTAAACTATTAGAGTCAAAAAAATTCAAAATTACAATCAAAAGATTTTTTCTTGAAAACTACTTCTACAGTGTATCCTAATACCTCCAAAAAGCCAACTCTCTTAGAGTCTAGCTCTATGTAGTATTGCACACAGAACTCAAGCTTGCTTTTATGTACCTTACGTCGCACTATTTTATACATCTCTTTCTGTCTTCACAATATTTTATGTATTACTATTAATGTAATCTCATTTTTAAACCTCGGTTACTTTAGCAATAAAGTTCGGCAATATTTAAAAAATTTTCCCTATCATTTCGAAACAGTGACGAGGCTTCTGGAAATGATAATTATGTTTCGAAACGGAAAAAATAGAAGGGACCATTGGAAAATTCCGAGAGTGGTGACGTCCGGGGGCGGTACAGTTCCAGCAACTTTTTAATTAAGGACCCTGCCACCTTCATATTTTAACAGAACGTTACTGACTAGAATTGAAGAGAAATGACATAGTCGAATTCAAAAATCCGGGCTTCGGGGGCGGTGCAGCTCCAGCAACTTTTTTATTAAGGACCATGCCACCTTCATATTTTAGCAGAACGTTACTGACTAGAACTGAAGAGAAATGACATAGTCGAATTCAAAAATCCGGGCGTCGGGGGCGGTGCAGCTCCAGCAACATTTTATTAAGGACCATGCCACCTTCATATTTTAGCAGAGCGCTACTGAATGGAATTGCAGAGAAATGACAGAGTCGAATTCAAAAATCCGGGCGTCGGAGGCGGTGCAGCTCCAGCAATTTTTTTATTTAGGACCCTGCCACCTTCATATTTTAGCAGAACGTTACTGACTAGAATTGAAGAGAAATGACATAGTCGAATTCAAAAATCCGGGCGTCGGGGGCGGTGCAGCTCCAGCAACTTTTTTATTAAGGACCATGCCACCTTCATATTTTAGCAGAACGTTACTGACTAGAATTGAAGAGAAATGACATAGTCGAATTCAAAAATCCGAGCGTCGGAGGCGGTGCAGCTCCAGCAATATTTTTATTGAAGACCCTGCCACCTTTATATTTTAGCAGAGCGCTGCTGAATGGAATTGCAGAGAAATGACATAGTCGAATTCAAAAATCCGGGCGTCAGAGGCGGTGCAGCTTCAGCAATATTTTTATTAAGGACCCTGCCACCTTCATATTTCAGCAGAGCGTTACTGACTGGAATCGAAGAGAAATGACGGAGTCGAAATTTTTTTTGGGCACATTTTGAGGAAAAAACAATTAGAAACGGTTATCAATTTGAAGAGTTTTGAAAGCATTTCTTGTTCTTGAAATGATTAGTTCCAAGCATGAAACAATTTGCATTTTGGTGAGTAGAATGTTTGGAATTATTTATTTCGGATCAGCAATAATGAAAGTCGTACTTGAGAACTGGAACCAAATGACTATGAAGCAATATCTGTGAATATGTTATGACACAATTCTGAAAAAAGACCCAATGTGAGATGTTGATTTCACTATTTTGGAACTATATATTATGCCCATCTATTGGAAAATATAAGTAGGGAGGCACTTAATTATTTCAATAGTATATTGGTGGCATCAGTTTGTATCATTACTTCAGTTCGGGTTTGAAAACCGTCGTATTTCGGAATTTTTTCCTGACTGGATTCTTCAGAGGCTCATCCATCTTAAATTTGACTCTGATGACTGAGTATTACGACTTCGAAAAGCGGTACGGATAATGTTCATTAATATTAATTGTCGTACTACCTGCGGTCATGATGTTTGTTACTCTCGAACTTCTTGAATTGGGATTCCATATTCGGTTGAGGTTCACAACTTCTTCTTCCCTGAATTATACGTGTGTTTGTGGATCTCTATTGCCCTCCGTACCAGTCGCCCGAATTCTCGAATTCGAGTCTGTCGTTTCTCTTCAACTCCATTCAGTAACGCTCTGCTAAAATATGAAGGTGGCACGGTCCCCAATAAAGAGTTGCCGGAGCTGCACCGTCCCCGACGCCCGGATTTTCGAATTCGACTCTGTCATTTCTCTTCAATTCCATTCAGTAGCGCTCTGCTAAAATATAAAGGTGGCAGGGTCCTTAATGAAAATATTGCTGGAGCTGCACCGCCCCCGACGCCCGGATCTTTGAATTCGACTCCGTCATTTCTCTTCAATTCCAGTCAGTAACGCTCTGCTGAAATAAGAAGGTGGCAGTAGGGTCCTTAATAAAAATATTGCTGAAGCTGCACCGCCTCCGATGCCCGGATTTTCGAATTCGACTATGTCATTTCTCTTCAATTCCATTCAGTAACGCTCTGCTGAAATATGAAGGTGGCAGGGTCCTCAATAAAAAAATTGCTGGAGTTGCACCGCCCCCGACGCCCGGATTTTTGAATTCGACTCTGCAATTTCTCTTCGATTCCAGTCAGTAACGCTCTGCTAAAATATGAAGGTGGCAGGGTCCTTGATAAAAAATTTGCTGGAGCTGCACCACCTCCGACGCCCGGATTTTTGAATTCGACCCCGTCATTTCTCTTCAACTCCAGTCAGTAACGTTCTGCTGAAATATGAAGGTGGCAGGGTCCTCAATAAAAAAATTGCTGGAGCTGCACCACTTCCGACGCCCGGATTTTTGAATTCCACTATGTCATTTCTCTTAAATTCCATTCAGTAACGTTCTGCTGAAATATGAAGGTGGCAGGGTCCTCATAATAAAAAAAATGCTGGAGCTGCACCACCTCCGACGCCCGGATTTTTGAATTCGACTATGTCATTACTCTTCAATTCCATTCAGTAACGTTCTGCTAAAATATGAAGGTGGCAGGGTCCTGAATAAAAAAATTGCTGAAGCTGCACCACCTCCGACGCCCGGATTTTTGAATTCGACTCCGTCATTTCTCTTCAACTCCAGTCAGTAACGTTCTGCTGAAATATGAAGGTGGCAGGGTCCTCAATAAAAAAATTGCTGGAGCTGCACCACCTCCGACACCCGGATTTTTGAATTCGACTCCGTCATTTCTCTTCAATTCCAGTCAGTAACGCTCTGCTGAAATATGAAGGTGGCAGGGTCCTTAATAAAATATTGCTGAAGCTGCACCGCCTCCGACGCCTGGATTTTTGAATTCGACTATATCATTTCTCTTCAATTCCATTCAGTAACGTTCTGCTAAAATATGAAGGTGGCAGGGTCCGTAATAAAAATATTGCTGAAGCTGCACCGCCTCCGACGCCCGGATTTTTGAATTCGACTATGTCATTTCTCTTCAATTCCATTCAGTAACGTTCTGCTAAAATATGAAGGTGGCAGGGTCCTCAATAATAAAATTGCTGAAGCTGCACCGCCTCCGACGCCTGGATTTTTGAATTCGACTATGTCATTTCTCTTCAATTCCATTCAGTAACGTTCTGCTAAAATATGAAGGTGGCAGGGTCCTTGATAAAAATATTGCTGAAGCTGCACCGCCTCCGACGCCTGGATTTTTGAATTCGACTATGTCATTTCTCTTCAATTCCATTCAGTAACGTTCTGCTAAAATATGAAGGTGGCAGGGTCCTCAATAATAAAATTGCTGGAGTTGCACCACCTCCGACGCATGGATTTTTGAATTCGACTATGTCATTTCTCTTCAATTCCATTCAGTAACGTTCTGCTGAAATATGAAGGTGGCAGGGTCCTCAATAAAAAAATTGCTGGAGCTGCACCACCTCCGACGCCCGGATTTTTGAATTCGACTGTGTCGTTTCTCTTCAATTCCATTCAGTAACGTTCTGCTGAAATATGAAGGTGGCAGGGTCCTCAATAAAAAAATTGCTGGAGCTGCACCACCTCCGACGCCCGGATTTTCGAATTCGACTCTGTCATTTCTCTTCAATTCCATTCAGTAGCGCTCTGCTAAAATATAAAGGTGGCAGGGTCCTTGATAAAAATATTGCTGGAGCTGCACCGCCCCCGACGCCCGGATTTTTGAATTCGACTCCGTCATTTCTCTTCAATACCAGTCAGTAACGCTCTGCTGAAATATGAAGGTGGCAGGGTCCTTGATAAAAATATTGCTGAAGCTGCACCGCCTCCGACGCCCAGATTTTCGAATTCGACTATGTCATTTCTCTTCAATTCCATTCAGTAACGCTCTGCAAAAATATGAAGGTGGCAGGGTCCTCAATAAAAAAATTGCTGGAGCTGCACCGCCTCCGACGCCCGGATTTTTGAATTCGACTCTGCCATTTCTCTTCAATTCCAGTCAGTAACGCTCTGCTAAAATATGAAGGTGGCAGGGTCCTTCTTGATAAAAAAGTTGCTGGAGCTGCACCGCCTCCGACGCCCGGATTTTTGAATTCGACTATGTAATTTCTCTGCAATTCCATTCAGTAGCGCTCTGCTAGAATACAAAGGTGGCAGGGTCCTTAATGAAAATATTGCTGGAGGTGCACCGCCTCCGACGCCCGGATTTTTGAATTCGACTATGTCATTTCTCTTCAATTCCATTCAGTAGCGCTCTGCTAAAATATGAAGGTGGCAGGGTCCTTAATTAAAAAGTTGCTGGAGCTGCCCCGCCTCCGACGCCCGGATTTTTCAATTCGACTCTGTCATTTCTCTGCAATTCCATTCAATAGCACTCTGCTGAAATATGAAGGTGGCAGGGTCCTTAATAAAAAAGTTGCTGGAACTGTACCGCCCCCGGACGTCACCACTCTCGGAATTTTCCAATGGTCCCTTCTATTTTTCCGTTTCGAAACATAATTATCATTTCCAAAAGCCTCGTCACTGTTTCGAAATGATAGGGAAATTTTTTTAAATATTGCCGAACTTTATTGCTAAAGTAACCGAGGTCATTTTTAATTACTTTTAATATTTACGCAATTGTATTATATTATAGGTACTAGTGACATTTCTTTATTTTTAAACTTATATACACTTGCCATTTCCCATTATATTATAGATATTTGTCTTTCTCAATTACCATTATCATTGATATTTTTAACATATTTTAACTTGTTAAATATTTGACACTTTAAAATGTTATCATCCAATTGTTCGTTCTGTTCTGACCTGCCATAAACGTACTTGTATATGTAACATGGTTAAATAAACTATCTATCTATCTATAATTTAAAATAGCGAATTAGGAAACTTTTTATCGAATATATAACAAATTATGAAATTTTTTTGTTAGAAAATTGAGCATTACCAAATCTTCTTGCAAAATTACCAACTATAAAATTTTTTATTGAAGATTGCTGGAATCTGTTGCATAATTTTAGAAATTTCTTTGAGAAATGTATTGCATTCATGGGTTTCTAAATATCTGAAAATTACTTACCTTCTAACTTTGTAGTCTGTAACTTTCCAGTATGTACTTGTGTATTTTTTGTGTGACTTCAGCAAAATTTATATGAAAGGTCGAAATAAATTTGTATTTTATTGTAATGCATGTCTTCTGCATGATGAATCTGATTTTACGCCTAATAACCGGTACTTTCCATAAAATAAAATCATGTCACAATGTTACTTTTTTCGTTTTATTAAACAACACTTCCTCAAAGTACAAATGCACTTACAACTATTTCATGGACGCACTTCCATATTCTTTTTGCTTTTGTTGTTTGTTGTTAACAGATTTTCGTGGCGGTGGGTCTATCAATGGTGGTGGGTTGGGAACATCAAACAATGTTGGAACAGCGTTTGGTTTCAATTTAACCAAGCCATCTTGACGCAAACAGTTTCAAACTGCGATTGTTCAAAGTGTTTCTGAAAATCATCAATTACAGCTATGAATAAATGTCATCCAAAAACCGCTAATTTTTTTAAATCAGATTTTGGCCATCAATCTCCATTACAGTAATAAATTAGCATGATATCATTATAATCGTTAGTCAATCTTGCCCATAAACACTCAAAAGTATCATATTTTGGTATCTTATAAAATTTTGAGTCAACTTTTTTCATTGAAGAATATCATACAGAAATATAATTTAAATGAAAAAATTATTGACAAACAAACAACTTTTTGTTTGTTTATAATTTAACAACCTTAATAAACGTAGAATGCAGCAACAACATGAATATTTACTTCACGTAAACGGGAATGCGCTGATGGTTTCCAATTTCCACCTCGTCGCATATTATGCAGCCATTTGATGTATCGTTTGTCCTTTAAACTTGGAAATCGGTACATGCGAAATCCTTCTTCTGTTCTGTTCTTGCAGTTGTTAGCCGAACAGCACGTCATTTTCAGAGTTTATTTGGAATAATTTGGAAATATCGTTTAATCGATTCACACATACATTTGGAGCTGTAATGATAGTTTTTTTGTAAGTCACAAACAATATGGTCTCAATGTTTGAAAAAAATTGATGATAATTGTATATAATCAGCCATAAATTATAAATTCCAATGTTTATATACAACCAGATATCTTATATACAACATATTATCTTATTTGTAAGTAAATTTGTCAAATCCAAAATTGAGGTTAGAAGTTATGATTGCGTCGGAAATTCAAAGAAAAATTCCATTCTGGAATGAGCTGAGGTATTTTCAGCTTAAGTTGAATTCAGTTTTATTCTAATGAGGAATTTGATGCAGAATTTCGGCTGAATTCACGCAATTTTATGCTATAAAACACTTGCAATACCCCCCGCCCCCCGCGGGGGGGGGCCCCGCCGCCGGCCCCCGCCGGGCCCGCCGCCGCGCCCGGGCCGGCGCGGCCCGGGGCCCGGGGGCGGGTCCGGAAATATGTCACTGATTTTACTTTACATTATATTGATATTTAAGCAGAAATATGTTTACTTACTGCGTACGGGCGAAGAGAAAACACGATGTTGTATCACTCAGAGGCACTTTGATATTATTTTCACCATTTTTTCGGATGATAATAACTTTTTTTTGGTGAAGGTCCCAATGTTTACATATGCTTCTTCACATCGCCAGGACACAAAATGGAGGACGATAATACCTATACTTTTAGTGCTCTAACAAAACAACCAAAACACATGAATGAGTACACTAATAGTGGACTAATCATAGACAATAGACAGGAGTTCTTTGTCTATGAGAGTTCTATTATGAGACTAGAGGCGTTTTCTAGCGCTCATGTTTCCAAAACGTATTCGTCTGTCTCATTCTCACTCACTTACGGCCAGCCAAATAGTGAGAGATGGAAAAACGAGCAAGTTTTTGATACAAGAGCCGTTCTCGATTGGCTCTGGTATCACTTAAAAGTTAACCACAGTTGTTGCAACAGTTCTCGATTCATTATTAATGACGTCACGAATATACCGGGCTTGATTTTTAAATCGGGTGAACTCTGCCATAAGATTCAAATTTTGATATCTCTTTCTATCTCATAAGCGAAGGCCATTCGAAAAAGAAAAAGACATTCGACTTTCTCTGGGTATGAGGGTTCACCGGTATATAGGCAACTTGGAACGAAGTATTCTAGCAGCCCGTTTCGACGAAGCAATTTGTCGCTGCAATTTCTCGCGGCAACATGTCGCCGAGAGAAATGTCATATATGTCAGTTTGCATTGCCAATATTAAAAAATAGCACTGAATGTTACCAAGATAAACGTCTATATACTACACAACTGATATATGATTTTATTCATTTCTAGTAATTGTAATTGTGATAAATTCACGTTATTACTCAACTCGATTCCTTGTTTCGAAAAATCGGTCTGATTCAGGAGAACATTGGTTATTGAAATATATCCAATAAATATAGAGTTTCCTTATTTAGGGGTACCTTGTAATTTTCCAAGGTTGAAATATTTAGTTATTCGGCAATAACCAATGACAATAACCTGAACAAGCATGAATAATTGAAATATTTAAAATTTACCTCATAATGGTGCCACCATATATTTGTGGTTTGCCTCGACAAATTTACCATAGAAATAAATAAGTAGTTGCAACTCAACTTATCGCACCAGTAAAGATTCAAGCAACTCGGATAAGGCTGGATTCAGACAGATCCGAAAACCGATCGTACGATGATCCGATAGCTTTCTGATTGGTTTAAATTTAACTTGCATGAATACATGCAATTTTCTAGAGTTGCAGCGACAAATTTCATCGTCGAAACAGGCTGTAAGCTGTAACTCTTCTACAGCATTGTATTGACATGTGACATGACTGACATGCGATTGTTGTGATTTCGATTTGGAAAGTAATGTCAAATTATAATGAAATACCATATTTTTAAACAAAAATGTATAAAAACTACATTTTTCTAGTGATAACTATTTTAATTTATGCTTTTATACAAATAGGACAGTGCACTCACTTGAAAGGGTCTTTCAAGTCTAACGATTTTTTAAAATTTTTGATAAAGTTTGGATTTCAAAAGACAGATCAGCATCAGGCGGAAGCAACACATGGGTACATTTTTGGAAATATTACATCTAAGGACCCCTTCACGTATCCTATAACTTTCGCAGTTTTGGATAGATCATATTTTCTGGACTTCTACAAAAACAGGGCCATTTATAATAGAAACGAAGCATGTAAACGAATGTTTAAGACTTTGAAAACCAGAGCTTATGATAGCAAGTGCAGTATTGATGGAAAAGATTATTTGAGAAAAATACCATGTCGTAAAGGTCAACTGTGTGAAGATGAAGAAAATCCCTGGAATGTGGTTAAGAATCATCAATTCACTTATGTGATACAAGACTTCAAACAACCATCGTGAGTTATACTGTTCTATTCATTATTGAAAGTCTTTTTGATAAAAGCCTGTTATTCTAACACTCACACAGCTTTTTTTTGTTCTAACATAATGGCCCTTCGAAGATAAAAATGGACATATCATTTCTTATTTTTGCACATAATTTTGATTGATTGGTAACACATGTTGTTTTTATTTGGCAGATGCCATTCACAACTAACTCCACCGTACTTATCACTTATGTATGAATTATAATTAGAAAAAAATAATCCCAGTTGATTTCGATTTCAACAGTTTGATTTATATCAAATTTATATTCCAGGTTTTGGTATGTTTCCATGGTGGCTTGTTTCCACAATGTCACCTCTTGTGAATGGCAAGAATATAGAACCTACTCACCTTATGAAATAGAATACGACATTTGGCTTGTAAATGGAAATCCCAACAATTCTGCTTATAGTACTCTCACATACCAATTCTCTTTTGATAGGCAGAATACATTAGAACTTTATCTTTTGTTCTGGTTGTGCTACATGGTGTTAGTACCACTTCAGTGTCATGCCGTAAGGACACAAAAACACCCAGTAACAAGATTGTTTACAGCTAGTTTGTTATTGGATTTTGTAGCGTTATGTCTGATATTGATCCATACCCTGAAGTTTGCTTTAGATGGAGAAGGATTTCCAAAAATGGCCATGACTGGAGATATTTTTGATATTCTGTCTAGGGTAAGTATATTCTCGTTACTCTTGTTCAATTCTTTCCAGGAAGACAGACTAGTGTTACTAGATACATAAATATGTGCATTCATGCAAGCTAACTCAAGAATAACTCATCAGCTTGGAAAGTTAAATTTGATGGGAGCTATCAAACAACTTATTTGTCAATGCATTAGTTAATTTGGCAACTCGAAAAGTTCTCAACGTAACATTTGAGATTCTCGAGTTAATCAAGTGTGTCTATGCTTAGGCAATATTAACACTGCCTCTCAATTTTCGTATTCAGCTGATTATTTATAATAAGTTTGCTACTTATCCAAAAATATGGAAGATTCAGTGTTCCTTTTTTGTGAAGATGATGAAACATAGAATAAATACTCTGTACCTGCCCCGCCGTGACTCTCACCATGGGCTCTGAGAGATTATTCACTAAATGAACTTTGGCTTTGTTAGGAAGTTGGATTCATTTGGTGGAGTTTGAATTAGTTCAAGCCACAATGAAATCTTGGAAGAAGAAAAGTTTATGGATTTTATGCAGATGAAAAAAAATTTAAATTTTTACAATTACATTGAGGCGTGCACACAGCTTGTCAATTTGCACAAATCTTGCATTTTGCAGTGGAAGTTCAAATAGACTCACTTCATCTGAACCTAACATATTCGGATATATTTATCATCAGGGATGATAAAAATCCTGTTTGAACAGTTTTCGGTAGTCTAGAGGTATGCGCCTGTTAGGCGGAAAACCGAAAGATATGGAAGGTATCTCTAAACATATATTTCATGAATGCTTTTGAGGTACCTCTATTTACCAAGTTATATCATTCATAAGTTGAGGTTGCTTGCTTGAATCCACCTCAGCAAGATCATCAAATTGACAGTGATATTTTTTTTACCATATGTTTGTTGAAAATATAACCCATCAGTCCATTTTTGAAATCATTTACAGACGTCCTTCATGCTCTTGCTGCTTCTACTAGCCAAAGGATGGGCCGTCACTCGCCTCGAATTAACTTGGAAACCACTAGTATTTGCCATTTGGCTGGGTTACGGGATTGTACATATACTACTTTATGTATGGAATCTGGTTTGTTTCCAAAAGTCCTTTCCCACACCAAATACTAACTGAATGTTTTTTAGACCGAAGTTGATATCATTGAGGATATTGATGAATATCAGACTTGGCCAGGGTGGTTAATTATTGTATTCCGGTCATTGATTATGGTTTGGTTTTTGTATGAACTACGCACAACAATGTTATATGAACATAATACTCAAAAACTGAATTTCTTGCTGCATTTTGGCGCTTCAAGCCTAGTTTGGTTCATATATTTGCCCATATTGGCTCTAATCGCTCTACATGTATCAGCTTTATGGAGGTTTAAACTTTTGTTAGGTAAGACTTCTCAGAAAATAATGTTTTATAGTTCATTGGGAAATTGAGGAAATGATTTACTTTTTTTTGTAATGTGACATTTTGGAATTTCTTTCAGGCATAACCTACTCAGCAGATTGCTTTGCCTACTGTGTAATGGCTCATCTATTATGGCCAACACGTTCTGAGCAGTATTTTCTTCTGAAGGGTCCATCATCTGCTGATTTAGAAGAACTAGATGAATTCAACGAAGCTCCTCACATTGTAAACAATTCCTATACATCTATGAGTAGTATAAATTCCTATGAGATCTGTAAATATGATGATCCACAAAAAACCAAACTCATCAATGCCTAAATTGCCAAATGAGCTTACAACAATCTTATGAAAAATTGGTAGGGTAAGTTTAGATTAAGTTCAAAGTGTGTTTTTATAGTCTAAGACGTTGATGTTCTATGAAGATGATGTGTTGTTAGTTTTTTATATTCAATTGAATGAATCACACTGAAGACATTGCTGATTGGAAACTGTTTTTTATATGTACCTAGCATCATAAAATGGAATGAATGCATGATTGAGTCTACTGCGAACATAAGTTGAAATAGTCCTATTGACAAATGTGCTTGTTAAGTGAATGATTTTTTTTTATTTCCGTTACTATCGATCAATCACGATATGATTCAAAAAATATATTTTTTCCTTAGTTACATACTCGCGGGCAAGGGTCGGCTAATTATCTTGGATGCCGATGCGCTCTGAGGCGTTTTATTGATTTTTACGATAGCACATTTGCTATTTCAACTGCAGGGAAACTCAGAAAAACCCACAGTGCTACCGGATGGTTTTATAGGTAGCTCATTTGTATTTATTCAGGGAATACTGGTTTTTCCAATGCAAAAAAAATCATAAAAAAAATATGAACTGAATTTCAATGTGATATTCAACAAGTCAATTCATTTTTAAAATTGTTATAATTTCTGAAACGTTTATCTTTTTCATTTTGCTTATTATACTTATATTGTTTTCTGTGATAAGATATTAATTAACACGGCTCAACAATGTCATTGCGTGTTTGAACCATATCAAAAGGGTCAATTTTTTAGAGATATAATTTGCAAAGAAATTGCAATATGACTATTAGGTTTTCAGGACCTCTGGTTAATTCACGTAACAAGCTTTTCTGTTAATATTTTTGTCAAGTTGTCATGACACTGATAAGGCATTCATATTTTTATTAAAAACTGCACAAGAAACATAATTTCTTGAATGTTCCCTTTGAAAATTCTGAAACATATTGATATTATAAGTTCTTGAAATTTTTCTTATGCAAAATATTTTACAATTTTAATCAAAATATTTTTTTCTTCATTGCACATATTAGAAAGAGTAGGGATTGGTCAAAATTATTACCATACTATCTGCTCAGGAATATTTCATTGGAAATTCTCTCAAAATTCTCTGATTTTAGCGAGTTACTTGAGTGCTTTGGTTTTTTTTTGTAACAGTTGCTGCAGATCTTAAAATTGTTGAAATATGGAAACTTTCCGTGTGCCTGTTGCTTCTCCGTCCACACTATTCTCCTAAGTATTAAGGAAAAATGATTTCCAATGGTTTCAATGTCATGACCATTTTTCAAAAAAAATATAATCCACCACTGATGATTCTTCAAATGTAATTGTCAGACTCTTTAAGGTAATGTTTTAGCTGAGGATAAACCTTAAAACAGTTTAATTTGAGTAATGATTGTAGTTATATGTGTTACTGCATAGTATATTGATGGATGAAACGAAATGTTTTATCTTGAAATAGGAAAAATGTTGACTAATTACTTGCCATTCAAATACAGTTTTTTGAGGATCTCTTCCCCCGTCTAAAGTTTAATTTTTATTTTAAGTTTTGAAATCAAGATGAAATCCCTCCTCCTAACATTAGGTGAACCAGTTTGGTTTATTGTATCAGAGAGAAATGCAGCCATGTTTGAAACGTGTTGCACTCCAAGTTCAAACATGCAACAAAAACATCATCTATCAGCTCCAAAAATATTTAATTTGCATTTAATATTGATAAATGATGCCAGTGGGTATCCTCAAGTACAGGCTGGATTTGAGTTTATTGATCTGATAGGGATTAATGCAAGTGATAATTTTTCATTGTAGAGTGGTAGTGATTCAGACCTCCATTGTCTGGACAAGGAGGAGGTCGCACAATCTTTACCATCGAATCGTAGAATCTTTCCCGACGGGTCGCAGCCACATGTCACATAAAAGTGAAAATCAAGGATTGTCGATTCCACATCAAACTGCAACTGTTTTGTGGACTGTGATGTAACGAATATTCAGTTTTTTAGTTTGGCGTCAATTGTCTATAGCTTGGCTGCAGTCTCTTTCGCGCGAGGTGCGTTCTAAGTTCTAATGGGAAGTTAATCATAATTTAGAATGAATTCGAATTTTGAGCTTCATTACCGGAAGCATATCGTTGCACCCACAGTCTACAAACGTACCCAAATGATTCGACTTTTGCAAAATTCATCCTCCTTTTCGATATGCCAACAATGAATGTGTTAAAATGGGTTGGGTTAGTTTGGTTAGGTTGGGTTAATAAAAAATTGCAGAATATTCGGTGAATTTTGCAACGCATTATTCGTGTAAGTTCGGAGACCGTGACAGATCAAAATCGTTTAGTATGAAAATACTATAAATAACTTTAACTACTACTAAAAACAAAAATCCTAAGTTATCCGAAAAATTCTATGAAATTAAAATTGAACAAAGAAAAACGATAAGTAACAGATTAAACGGATAGAACAAGTAGAAAATGGAAATTTTAATAAAAAATCACGACACGAACAATTAAAAAATGATTTATATTTCAAAAAAGGTATTCTTTCAATCCATCCCTTTAATTTCTGTTTATTTCGTGATTTTATTTATGAAATGAAATTCTCTCGTTTTTCTCGGCTTAATTTGTGTTTTTTCTGGAATATTTCAGATCTCACTGGATTTTTTTTCTCATTCCATTCTTGTACAGTGGATTTTCTCTACCTACTTCCGACCTGATTGAATTTTCGTGAATTTGTTTTGAAATGTTTATTGTTTTAATTTTTTTTGTTTTCACTCTCTGATCCGATGTTTGTTCTGGTTCTCAGTATGCGCTGATTGTACAATATGAATAGGCCAGTTGTAGAATGGAAAAATTCACGCGAGACCATGCTCAGTATCCAATTGGGCTATTATTCTCTGGCAAATTTCAACCACTACCACTCAACAGGAAACATCACCAGCTAGATTCAAAGAAACACAAAATTTCGTTATGAAATATTTACTTATGTAAGCTAATTATTCTGGGTAACCACATTACATTAGTTTCATTGTTGATTATTCGTTTCCATTCTGAAAAAATGAAAGTTTGTTTTTGAAAAAGGAAATTGAGCCTGATGAGAGTTTCTTCGTCTCTGAGATTATATTTCCTTTGTACTGCACAGTTTTGCTATTGTATGTGTTAGTTTCAAACATTATAAGCCAATGAATTCAAATATTGACTGAAACCAGTGAAATTAATGAAAATTCTGAGCTTTACACCTCATCCAATGTAACTTTGTCTTTGAGATGCGGAAATGTTTAACAGAGAGCTATAAGTAAGCGAGACATAAATCATCATGTGTATACAACACATTCAACCTCTAGGGATAAAGTACCGGTCTATCTAAGGTTTAAGAAGAAACAGTAAGCAACTGTAACAGGCATTTGCCAATCTGCCGAGTGATAATTTTCGCCATCCAGAAAACCAGTATTCCGACTTACTGATATTATTTCAACTAATGTCAACAACACAAATTGGCGGCTTGAACTAAATTTGCATTTTTCTCTTTTTTGGAAGTTACTGTTAGGTATTCAATATGGATTGTCCTCAGCATTAATTTTCGCATCTGAAGTATTTCAATGATAATATATTGTTATTTTTTTATTTGCTTTAGTTTTAATTGCTCAATATGAGTATGTGATGTATATTTATTATATTACTAGTAATATTTTTTATTGAAATAAATCTGTAACTATTGTTTGTTTTATAAATCACGCCGTAAATGTGATTTGTGCCAAGTTAAAAAATTACCTTGAGTGTACAATGAAATAGTTATTATACTTTGTATTTTCACTGGTCATTTCTCACAATTAAGTTGAGTAATCCCTAGAATCGTATTTTAATACCGATTTCATTATTGAGGAAATATATGTTCAGGGCAGTAAGTCCAAGTGAGCACTAGGGTTTCATATTTTTGGATCTTTGCATCATACTAAGTATTATGATTATATTATTTACATCTAATCCCACCTCGAATTGTAGAATCCTCAGCTCATCGGAGGAGAACTGGCTTTCACAATGAACTTCATCCTAAATCACCACTTCCATTCATCCGGAAAATAGATATATTTATTTCCTTTTTGTCATCAAGTGCAATGAAGCAGTTCGTCATAAAACATAAATTCAGATATATAGGTTGCTACAAACAAGTATCATTTGTTGAACTTCTCGTGTATGAAAAAAATCTCTGAAGACATTTTGACATTTTTTCACTTAGATATTTCAGGAATTAAAAAATATATAATATTGTATAAAACCACTTTAAAAATTCAAAATTCACACCGATAATGTTCTGACTGTAATATATGGTAATAATATATTTCATTATTATATCGTCGCTGTTACAGAAAAAACTTTTATATTATACACGAGAAAAATATCAGATTTTTTGTCTCCCCCTCCCTTCGCTTTCTCAGACAACACAACTTTGAATTAAGATCCAATACTTTTTTCTTGTATGATAAATAACTATATTATTCTCTGTATGGTGGTAATATGATATAAAAAATGTCAAGTTCATTTGGAATACCTAATAAATAATTATAGGATATACGACAAGTGAGACCACTGGAACTCAGATAATTTCGGGTTAATTGTTCTGTTGTCTGTTCATTCAAACATTTTTAAACGGTATTAGTTTTTGAGGGCAGTACTAGGTTTAAAATTTATCAAGATTGCAGTAGTGCATTGTTCACATCACTCAAAAAGCTAATTGAATATGCTCTGACTATTTTTTTGTGAAAAATGACCAAAATTTTATCACCCATTAAATGTTTCATAACCTTATTACACCATGTTTATCACAATCCATGCGATGGGCTAGTTTTTGAATTAATCGATGAGTAATAGGATCAAACCATAGATACATAGGTACAGCTTATCCAATCCATCTTGGCACAGAACTGATAATGTATATGCCTCTCTGCAATCTCTGTGAAGTATACTAAGATAAAAAACACCTATTATATGTGTTGAAATTTATTCCTAGCAGGTGTTTTTTTTTCGTCATGGTCTGCACTGTTAGTGTGCGACTGGAAAAGTATCTGAGTTTGTGCCAAGATGGATTGGATAAGCTGTTCTTATATACAATATCTATGGATTAAACCGGTTTATTCAGATATTGGTCTATATTATATGAAACGTTCCCAGGTTTCCATTTGCTGAAGTAATCTATCAGAAATATTCAATGACTTTTAAAACTCGTCCTATGCACTTGGTACAGTTGAAGTTGAGAATTGTTTTTGAAAAGAATTAAACACTAAGTCCTCCATTTTGGATTTGAAAAGTTCTTTCGCTGAATTTATATTGTCACACTTGCTTGTTGATTGGTATGTTTGATTCCTTTTCAAATATATTTTCAACTTCAGAAAAACTGAACTGGTCATAACTGCACATTTGTTGAATTATATTTCATATTTATCTAATAAAATGTTTATCCTTCATATATATTTGCACATTTTACAAATTGCGCTTCCTCAATATTCTTTATGATAGAGTGAGCATGGTTCGTTCACCCAGAAACAGATCCACAAACAGAGAACTCGGCCTTCGGAACCAAAGTTATTGATAATTGCTAAATAACAATATTCTCAGGGCTATACATCGACGAAAGTCTCGAATACCCATGAAAAAATGTTGATGAAAAATTACAAATAGCTAAAGTGTATTAATTGCAATTGAACTGAGTGCAATTCAAGAACATAATACGAGGCAAACCAAAACATTGTTAAATATTATTATTCGAAATTTGTGGGGTCAAATTACTTTTTAGCATTGAAGATTCAGAAAACAACAAAATTCAAATTTTAATTGAAACGTTTTTCAATCACGATTATTCGAAAATAACCTACTTTCAGGTTGGATTTTTCACCCAGAAGAAGACGAGGTCCGACCTCTTGACACTTTCCGCTCTTTTCTCATTCTATTCGAAACGTTATTCTGCCCATCGGAATTCATGAAGTGCCTAGATCCCCGCTAATGTGTACACACCAATATAATTATACAAAACAAGCTAACTGACATTTACTATGAAACATCTCGATATCGAAATGTATAGAAAATACTCGCTTCCTCCCTCAAAACCCAAATCCTCTTCAAAAAGTAAAGTCCCACTCAGTTTCAATCAATAGTGTTAAATTTTTAAGGGTACCTATTAAGCAATAACACTTCATCAGCTATTTTCCTCCCATATAGAACAGGACATCTTAAAGATATATTATTTGTATCCAAATAATGTCCTAATATCTTAAGACGTTCAAAAAATAACCTAAATGCATCTTATTTATATCATCTTTGAAATATTTTATATAATGCATATTTGAGATATTTCGAAAATATACTCTATCAGACCAAATCTTCAATAAAGAATTACTGCTGTATGTTTTTAAGCGAAATGAATAAATCTCTACCCCCTCGATCGAAACTGTTTAAAAAATATATCGATGTCATACTTTTTCAAATGGAAAAAGCTAATCAGATAATCTTGTAACGTTTATCAATTTGAACCGGCGGCACTAATTTCGCGGCTAGCTTTCGTGCTCAATGCGCAGCCGCTGATTCTTGATCTGAAACTGAAATTCATAATCTAAAACCTAAGCATCGTGTCCATCGCTTTGCCACGGGTGCTGTTCATTAATTTCATTATAGCATTCTGTGGAGTGTAGTTCTTCGGTAAGTACAAAGTTGAAAATGAAGAGAAGTGGTTTGCAGAAATGCTATATGCAGCTGAAAGCAACATTGAGTCTAGTTCCGATTCTCGGAACATGAACTCGGCCATAGTGAAATGAATAATGATGTTTCACCACGACTCAGAAACTCGAAAACGACATTGGTAATTCAGAATTATTTTGTTATAATAATAGTATTATATAGTGTTCATTTTCGAATAAAATCGTTTTAAAAGTACCTAATATGACCGTGTTTTATTAAAAAATCCCTTAATTTTTTTTGTTATTCAATCAACAGATGTAATGGAAACATATCTTCAAAGATGTTAGGAAAAGATATCTTTAAGATGTTATGAGAAGATATATTCAAAAGGTTGTATTTTGTAACTAGATACATATTTAAGACGTTTCAAAGATATGTAAAAGATATACATGTACATCTTTGAAACAATAAATATCTCTGATAACTTTTAATATTTCTTCAAGATGTCTTTGTGCTGTCTGGGCTAAATACAGCATCAGTTCATCTGGGCCAAACCATTTTATTGGCATATGCCAAACGCATTCATTGAAACAAACACAAAATCTATAACATATTTTAACCTCTGCTAAGGTAAATGAAATTGACTAATGATGATTTGTTTGCTGGGAGCTTCATGAAGCTCACCTATCTGCCATACCCTTGGCCATACCTACTTGAAACACATGTTTTGAAATTAATCATAGAAATATTTATTTGTTCATTTTGTGAAATTATTTCGAATGATTGGGAATACAATAGTTTACAAGTAATTAGGGACTCAGAGGCATATTTGTGGAGAGAATGAAGTTTGAGGAATTCTTTTTTGGAATCTCCGAGTTTCATTTCTCTTTAGTTTTGTCTCGTAGGTCGTTTATAATAGACCATGTTCCTTCAATTTATCAGATGCGGATTCAATTCTGTTTTGAAATAATTTTCCTTTGCCGACTTCGTTTTTCCATATGTAATTCGCTCGGTAATTCGGTACGTGCGGAAATGTAGTCAAATCAATTCAACATTAATTTGTTGACTTTTTTCTAAAAGGCACCACTACAAATTAAAACCATCGAAACCTCTACCACTAACTGTGAATGTTTTGATTCCAAATACCACATACTCATTTGTAATTTTCATGAATACCACAATTATTTATTCTCTTTTCTCATTTTCGGGTCAATATAGGAGACGGGATTGAACTTTTTTTGTCAAAAATGCGTTCATTCGGTCATGTTTCACCTCTGTACACCCCAACCTGCAAGGTTTATTCACCTTGGAAAATTTATATTCTCAATTTCGAGCCAATAGAGGTGGGGGGGGAGTTGAATTTTTTTTGTCAAAAATGCGTTTATTCGGTCATCTCTGTATACCATGCCATCGAAATTTTCTTATCTCATTTTCGAGCGTATGAGTGGGGGTGGTATTTATTTTGTGAAAAATACTTTTATTCGGTCATATTTCACCTCTCTACTCTCTACACACCAACCTGCAAGAATTCCTGGAGCATAGCATTAGATGAGCAATTAAAGTCGAAAGTGAGACCGGGATTAATTTGCACCTGCAAAATAGAATCTACCTATTCAGGGCCAAGCTACACAGAGAACTAATGGTCCTAAAAAAGATCTGGCCCATGATTTTATCTGATACATTCCTAGAAAAATAAATTAATTGGACAATGGTAATCAATTGACCGCTCCCATTGTCCATACCTAAGACAGCGAAGCTTGCTAGATCCAGTGATCAGCCTAGCTCAAGATGTGATACCCTTATTCCAAATATCATTTATTCAACTATTATCATCTGATATAAAACTGGCTTTGCTCACTCAACTGTTCTTTAGTAATTTATACAGTCCAGGCTGCAAACACATATAATGGGCTTATATATATATATATATATCGTGGCCCAAATAAAGAAACAAGAAACAACTAAGATGATATTTTGAGGGCGAGGGAGTTGGTGCT
This sequence comes from Zygogramma bicolorata, assembly GCA_032362365.1. NCBI lineage: Eukaryota > Metazoa > Arthropoda > Insecta > Coleoptera > Chrysomelidae > Zygogramma > Zygogramma bicolorata. Next base: position 418,028 of record JAVJAQ010005545.1, on the reverse strand, counting down.
GTGGTTCAGCATCCGCCTGTCAACCTAGAGGTCCCGGGTTCACTTCACCAACAGGGTAGAGATTTTTCTTTATAAAAATTTCTGTTGTTTTGGCGAATGACTCCTACCACGTTTCATGGTTGACGGGTCCGCGAATCATCATGTTGCTCCTGAGGTATGGTGTAGGGAGTTAGTATCAAGCCTACTTGCTGAAGGTCTTCGAGAGAAGTTGATAGCGTTTGGTATATCATAAATCACATTTATTACTACTACTAAGATTTTCTGTAGAAAGCGAATGTATTTGCATGTGCATGTGAGCTTCTCTGTCATTTCACATTGGCACAGATAAAAAGCGTTTTATGTGATATTGTAGCCATTCAAGAAATTCCTATGACATTTGCAATTGAAATAAATATTGATTGATTTAATGTGACTTTCAGGTAAAGATATGGCATTCTTATACAATTATAATAATTTAAGAGAACCAGTTAATTTGTCAATTTCAGTCTCTTGGTTTGGTCCTATTCCTACAGCAGTTAATGTTCCTAGTTGCACCTGGGTTTTTCCAGCATCTCTCACTAAACAAACATTCAAATTTTTTTGTTTGGCTTTATGGATGATATCTTGCATAACTCTCTCACAATCATTGTCGATTTTAAGAATAACTTTGGGTTGACCCATTTTCAGCCATAGCTCTAAGTCAGAGAGGGAGTTTTCCACAGATGATTGATACAGCAGAACAGCTGCATGGGCTGCTTGAGAAGCTATTTTTCCTCGACCCATTTTCAAGTCGGTGCGCACAATAATAACCATTTTGGTTCTTATAGGAGAGGTTAACTTTTCTAGCAAACTTTTTAACATTGTTTACCATGAACTGATCAACACCAATCACAATTTTTATATTTTATGCTTCTATTTTTCTTTCTTGATATTGCTGCATACATTTTTTGAACTGGGATACCTGATTTTGACACTTCCTCCAATCTTGCGAGTCCGCAATGCATTCCTGTAATTGATCCTTTGGTAGAAAAGGCACATAATTGACATAATAGTGTTCATTAAATATAACCTGTACTTTGTAGTGCAGTTCAATGCAACCAGTTTTTTTCAGCATTTCTTCAACAGGGTCCGATATTTGCTGTTTACCATGTGATGAAGACATGATGATTAATGGCATTAATGGATTAAATTCAACATTTATCATAAGCCTGGCTGAATTCAGACTCAGACAGATCCGAAATCGTACGACGATCCGATAGCTTTCTGATTGGTCTAAATTTAAATTTAGACTAAATCCAGCCTAGAGCCTAGACTACATTTACACAGAGTGACATTCAGGATTCAGGACCCGTTTTCAAATGCAAGATAAGATGAAAATAATCAAGTTTTCATCCTTATCACTGCCAAGCCTCACACACTCTCTCAGTTCTTCTGGCTGTTTGAGTTTGAGATAACTCAGAAAAACTGTCGGGTTGTAACATTTGCCGCTTTCTTTTTGAGAGTTTCAAGCCCCGGGCACAGCATAACTTATGTTAGGTATGCTGTGCCTGTGCTCGGGGCTCTTAATTCCGGTGGAACGGGAATTGGACACTTCATTTTTCATCCAATTTTAAAGCTAAAATAAGCAGCCCCGGAGATTGAAGCTCTCAAAAAAGAAAGTTGCGATATAAGTATAGGTAGGCCACGTTCCACTTCCCTGTATGGATAACCGGACTGGTAACGCAAGATGGTGGTTACTGTAGTAACCAGTACCAGTAGAACGGATGGTAAAAACCAAAGGGAGCATCACCCAAACCATAAACAATCCAATTACAAAGAGTAATGTAATGTAATGTTTACTCAACTAGAGTGACCATTTCAATACAAAGATAAATAAGTTATCTGTTAGATGAGGAAGTGAAATGGTACGCGTGAGTAATGTTTGGCAGTGATATCTGACAGATATCTTGGATTGAAAAACCGGTTCTGAACTCCAGATACTGCCATAGGTACTTTGGCTGCCAAATCCTGCCAACGTATAAAGTAAGTGAAAAAATGCCAAAATATTGCAAATTCAAACAACTTTACTTACCATGGTCATAAACAAAGAAACAAAATACATAAACATACATATATTGAAATAAAATTAAACATTGCAGTTAGCATCGCATTCTTCAGTTTCTTCTTTATACATTGATTTATTCATTCTATTTAGCATGCCTTTCGTCTTTCCTTGGTATGAAAGCAGCGCAGTCACCATGTTCACCAATAATGCCTTGTTTAACACGCAAATTATATTTCAGCGGCTCGTCCTTTTATATATCACTATGGATGGTTTTTGATACAAACAGGGTTGCCAATCTGCCAGAGATTCCTGGCTATTTTCCAGGAATTTGTGTGCAGGCATTTGAGTGGAATTTGGAACTTATCGTGTGTTACAATTTCAGTTCAGTAGTGTTTTGTGTTCTATGCCCTGTCATTGTTTAACTCTCCTGGTCTCTACCATATATATATTAATACCAATATGGATAATAAGGACAACTGCCGTGAATCCGAAAAAAAAGACGATCGCCGGTTTCTTTATACCTATGCGCATGCGCGAGAAAAATACATTTCTTCAATGATACACATACTTCTAATAAATTCTCCAATATCCGCTGTCTCTGGTATCATCATCTGATGATGACCATGTGGTTACAATCTTAATCAACCTTTCCTGCCTTTTTAATGAATACCTATCCTTCATATTTGTGAATCCTGCAATTTTTCGACTTCCAAAGATGATGTAACTATTGACAAATATGAATAAAATTTTTCTGAAATTATTGTAGTATTATTTCATAAATAGCTGAACTCTTTCTTTGTGTATTAAAATTAATTAAAATGCTGGATTACATCTGACACCTGCATATCATTCCAAAAGGAATATTCTCATTGATTCGCCATGCTGGTGAGCATGGCGAAACTGCTGTCCACAGCATGACGTGTCCTGGTCATTTTCAGCCTTTGGCGACATGCACTGGATGAGGCTCATGCCAGAAAAATTCAGTTTCATATATATATATATATATATATATATATATATATATATATATATATATATATATATATATAATATCATATCAAATTAAATACCAGAAGAAGAAATATAAAAAACCCAAGAAAGTTCATCAAGCTTACTCGAAGCATGGATTGTCGCTTCAGTAATTTACTGTTTAAATTTGTATTCTGTAATCATAGTTAATCAATCCATATTACTGTATCCTGAACAATGTTCATTATGAGAAATCGCTGTACAAGGCTGTACAACACTCACTAGAAATCCAGATCAAATTCTGTATTTAGAAATATGGAGTACTAATTTCACAAGAAAAATTCCTTGCTATCCTAGCAGTTTATTTGGTGGCTACTAGAACAGGCGACTAATTGCATATTCTTTTGGAATGCACATTTTCATATATTTTTCCATTCATGAAAGCGTTCAAGAGAAGCAGAAATACATGCAATATACTCTGATTCTGGCAGATAGTTTCATTTTTGAGCATTTCATATTTCGTTCACCAATAAGGATTATTCAAAATGAAAACTATTTACACTCAAATCAAATCTACAATAGCCTGGCAGAATCCTTATATTCCTTTGCAGTTGTGGATAGATAAAGTGATATGGTGAGTATTTATATATGCTCAGAATATATGCATGAAAAATATAGCTAATCAGTCTATGTTTATAGTATATTTGCTTTTCTTTGATGAAGAAACTAGATAATTCGAATGGTATAACAAATAAAGAAGCAACTGCCATTTCGTAAAACCCTGGTTTCTTAGGATAATGTGTATAATTCTGATTTACCTACATGATACAAATGTCTTATTTTTTTCGTGCATTCCACCAACTGACCAAGTGTCCATCTTTTTACCTGTTTCTGAGCTTTCAATCACAAGTAACACAACAGAATGAGCATATAGTATCTCAACTTTGGCGTTTGATCCTTTTTAGTAAACAACCTTTATTTCAACGAATTTGTTATGAGTTGAGTTCATGGATTTTAAAATTACATTCATAAATGGACATTTAAAATGAGTAACATGAATTTTATACTGAATATTTCAATCAGTGAAACTTAAACCCTATCAATTTCACACATATTTACTATTGACCATAATGAGCAGCCATCCTCTTGCAGCAGTTCATTCTCCTATTCGAAATTGATGAAAACTTGGTCTCGAGATCAATGAAAGATTTTTAATTTTGTATTATTAAACACTACACATCATTTCACATCACAATTAATATGCAATAGAACTCATTTAGTTATTCAATCATTAGGGAAACCTTCCAAACTTCCTGGGAAACCAAAATGCACTTTGAATTTTCCGTACTGCTACATTCGTAGATATATTCAATATTCTTGAAATCTTCATAATCTTGTTTTTTTTTTGACATTAAAATAACATAACCAAAAAAATGAAATTGTCATATGACATTAAAAATCGCGCATGCGCAAAAAATGAAAGAAACCGGATGGTGGGACTGCAACAGAGATATAACTCGGCTTCACTTAGTTAACATTAGCTCTTATCAGGTATTACTCATATTGGTATTAATATATATATGGTCTCTACCTTTGAGGTGTTTTCTGGCGCTCTTACAACTGCCAGTCTCCCTCTCTCTCACTATTGATCGATCAAATCGTGAGAGAGAGAGTGATCATGGACACACATGGAAGATGGAAGACTTTAAATAATTTTACAATGACAATATTGACATTAGACAGATGTTGATTGTGATTTGTGATGTGTTTTTGAATTATGAATGAAATATTTTGGAAATGAAAGACTACATAGAAGCAATCACTTTTCAAGATAGCCACTGAAATTTAAAATATTTGATTGCTGATCAAAACGCCAAGTGAAATATGTCATCCGATATTTCCTTCATTGCTTCAACCTCTTCTGCTGACAACTTTCAATTCCATGTCCCCAAAGAAGGTGTGTTGCATAAATGAATTCTAATAAAAAATATGTCGATTACAGGCATGGCTAATCCTTTAGCATCCGAATTTCGGATGTTTCCTCCAAAATTCTGTCGAAGCGAAAAATAAAAGGGGATTTTCAACATTGACAGAAATTAGAATTTCGATGTTCGGAAACATTACACTCACAAATCTGAGACGAATTGAGATCTTCATGAACTTGTATATGGAGTTTGAGTTTGTGGTCATATCGAACAATTGGCGTTCTTCCTCAACGGATTACACGGATAATAGAGTATACGGTCGTTCAATGCCACGTCATTGACTTGTACATGTCACTGGGTAACCAATCAGAAAACATGATTTGAGCAGGGCTGGACCGATACGATAACATTAAGATGTCTAGAAGGATGGTGCTGGAACTGATGCGATATTGTTTAGAATTTTATGGCGACACTTTTCTGTCATTAGTGTCATTTTTACGTATCGTGGTGTGTTTCTCAATTTCATCGCTAGTTGACGCTAATTGGAAGTGCATAGTCAACCGATCGATCGACAAACTATATTCTTTGATTCGAGCAGTCAACAAAATGAGCAAAATCTAATGTCATACTCATAAAAAACAAAATCGAATGAAAAAAACACAATTATAGGGAATTTGGCCAGTATTCTAAACAATATAGGTTGTTGATCAGTCAGCGCCCAAAAGTAAAAGTATAGCCAGCCGTCAGGTCGGCCGTTTACCATTTCCTAGGAAATTTGTAACTCTTCGTTGCAAACGCCATCTGAACTGATTTGATGTCGAAAAACCATGATGCTTATTATCATAGTAGGCATGTGTCGCCACCATAGATCTTGCGTAGCATATAAGATCTATGGTCGCCACTCGGACACTATCAGAGTGTTCATACAAGTAATCATATGTACGTCGTTGGCAACCCTGGATACGAATATGAACTGGACGTCGGATATCAGATCTGTCATCAGTCTGAATCCACCTTTAGGGTGGATTGGTCTAAATAGAGGACTTCTGCTAAGAAATCAATGTTGCCAATTCCGAATTAATCCCTAAAAAATTACTAAAAAAATACTGACGATTTTTTTCATAATTTACAATAATTCAAAGGTGCTTTACGCTTCGAAATACCCTGTACAATAAACAGATTGGTGCATAATAGTTCGAATTGAAAGATATTGCATAAAAACAAATTTATAGGGACATTCATTTTTTTGGGGACTTTTCTGTCAGCTTTGGCGCCAAATTCAAATCTTTATCCAATATTTTTTTTGTATGTTCAGTACAGTGATGGTTTATCGGTGTTATTATAAAAATTGTAAAAGTGACTAAACCTAAAAGAGATTTAGCTAAGTGTCTGAAATGGATAGCACTTTGTGGGAATGAAAATTTTATACCATCTAAAATAAATAGAAATATTCATGTGTGTAGTTTACATTTCATTAGAGGAAAATACAGTGATGAAGGGCCAATACCATTTAGCAGTTCAAGAGGTGAAAATTCAATGGACAATGTTAATCATGGGGCAGAACAGAATACCGAAAACATTATTTCCAGTTCAGCTATTGAATATGTGAATAATAACAATGATGGAGCCATTGTAACAGATATCCAGAACCCCAAAAATATTTATCAAACATTAAAGTTGTAAGAGACTCGAACCTGGCCATTGAAACAACCACCATTCAAGATGAAAAATCTTACGTAGAGTCGTATACCCAGACATTGGAGCTTGTAACAAAACAAAATATATTTTTATATGAAAACTTGAAAAAGAATCAAAAACACTTTGAATACTTATTAAGTCTATAAGAAACAACACAAATGGCACGAACGAGCCAAGACAACAAAAATAAACATAGGTTAGATGTAGAGTCGTATACCCAGACATTGGAGCTTGTAACAAAACAAAATATATTTTTATATGAAAACTTGAAAAAGAATCAAAAACATTTTGAATACTTAAGTCTATAAGAAACAACACAAATGGCACGAACGAGCCAAGACAACAAAAATAAACATAGGTTAGATGAGTAATATGAGTATGGTTCGGACTTTATCTAGATAGGTGATAGCACTTTGAGGTGATAGGTTATGGTTGATGGTGTTTAAAATCCCCCTGGGGAAAAATGAAATTCCCTAGCAATTTGTTTTTGCAATATCTGAAAAATTAGACTATTATGCAGTTTGATATCAAATGAATAGTAATTATTGAGGTGTTTTTTATCCTAACATAATGACTGAAAGCAATAAAAAGAAAAAGAGTCAGTATGTTTTTAGTGATTTTTTAGGGATTTATTCGGAATTAGCAACCCTGATTCCTTAACAGAAGTCCTCTATTTAAATTTAGTCTAAATTTCGGATCTGTCTGAATCCAGCTTTACCAAATATATGTTGCCAAACATTTCTTTCTGTCATCAGTGTCATCTCGTGATCTCTAAAAGGAAAGGCATTTTGATTTGAAGTTTGTTATTGACACTTGAATCAGAGTTTTGCAGTGCATTGGGGTATTTTCTCATTCTATAAAAGACTTGTTTGCAAATCAAGATGGGGAAAAAAGCAGAAGTTGGTACACCCAAGTACCTTGCTAACAAAATGAAAGCAAAAGGTCTTCAAAAACTCAGATGGTACTGCCAGATGTGCCAAAAACAGTGCCGAGATGAAAACGGTTTCAAATGTCATACGACCTCAGAGTCCCATCAGAGGCAATTGCTTTTATTCGCCGATAATTCTAGAAAATATATAGATGAATTTTCGTATGACTTTGCAAAGGGCTATGTTGAAATTCTCAGGAGACAGTTCGGTACAAAAAGAGTGAAAGCTAACAAAGTCTATCAAGAGTATATTAAGGATCGAGATCATATTCACATGAATGGTACTCGCTGGGTTACCCTAACTGGATTTGTTAAATGGCTTGGTAAAACAGGCCAAGCAGTTGTCGATGAAACTGAAGAAGGGTGGTATATAACTTATATTGATAGAAGACCTGAGACAGTGATACGAGAAAAATTGAAGAAAAAGAAGCTCAAGATGGACAAAAATGATGAGGAAAGGCAGATGGAGTTCATTGAGAAACAAGCAAAACTCGCTTTGGAAAAAGCTGGAGCTCCTACAGATCCGGTACATACAGAACTTATTAGAGAAACTGATGAAGAAACCCTCAAGTTAGATATAAAATGGAAAGGAGATACAAAGTTAGCAACTCCCTTACCTACTAACAATCTCAACAAGCGACCTGCTGAGGTCATTCAAAGTGTTTCGAAGAAAATCAAACCAGATATCAAGAAAAAGACTGCCTTAGATGAAATCAGGGAGCAGGAGGAACTGGAAAAAGAAAAAATGAACAGGAGGGATTATTGGCTAACTGAGGGGATTGTAGTGAAGGTTCTTGCAAAGAATTTGGGTGATGAGTATTACAAGCAAAAAGGTGTTATCAAGGAGGTTATACAGAAGTATGTTGCTGTAGTAAAATTATTTGAAAGTGGGAAAAAGCTGAAAATTGACCAGGAACACTTAGAGACTGTTATTCCAGCTTTGGGAAAGAGAGTAAAGGTAGTGAATGGAGCCTATAGAGGTGAAATTGCCAAGCTTTTAAGTTTAGATGAAAAAAATTTTTGTGTAGAAATTGAATTAGTCAGTGGAGTTTTAAAGGGTCGAAAACTTTGCGGCATTCAATACGAAGATATTTGTAAAATAATGGACTAAGTTTTCATCGAATATTGAGAAATCATATTTGTACAGCTTATCCAATCCATCTAGACAAAATCTGTGAAGTATAGTAAGGTAAAAAAAAACGCCTATTATATGTATTCGCTGTGTTGAAATTTATTCCTAGCAGGTGTTTTTTCTTTTTTCATGGTCTGCACTACCAGTGTGAAACTGGAAAAGTAGCTCAGTATGTGTCAGGATGGATTGGATAAGCTGTAAGTTGTAATTTCATTCCAACTTGATTTCAGAGGAACTGTGACAGGGTCCATTTTGAGTCACTCATGTGTCCATATCTCAGTTCTCATCAAGTTACCATGTAGTCTGAGCACTTGATTACAAACACAGAGTCACAGAGCATGATTTATTGGAGTTCAGTGTTCGAAAAAATAATATTACATATATTACGATCTTGAAATAGTGAAATTAAGTTTGATCGAGCATCTGATGCTGCTGTTTGATGAATATTTGGTTTTTACATAGACATCAAAAAAATGTATGCAACTTATGCAACAAAGACTTGCATAACGAACTATTTAATTTTGAGGCCAATTTGATCAGAATGGGTGTGGGCAAGAAAGATTGATGGCAAATTTCATGATTCCTTGACAAAGTTTCGTAGACGTAGATACAATGAACATAGCTGCTCTGAGCTATTTGGTTCGAATAACTTTGGATAATAAAAAGTGTACAGTAGTTAAAAAATATCTATGTGTATATAAATAAAATATTTTGTTTAATACTATCATTTTTTGTTCAGAAAACCCTGATTTCATATTGTGATAGTTGATGACAAGGTCAATAGCATACAATAGACGAGTTAGAATTATGTGAGCAACTTTTATAGTAGTATGTACTGTGAGAACGACAACATTGCGTCCATTACCACATTGACTTTGATAATGCCTACCACAGCTGCAGGCTAAATGTCAGGTAGTATGTACTGTGAGAACGACAACATTGCGTCCATTACCACATTGACTTTGATAATGCCTACCACAGCTGCAGGCTAAATGTCAGGAATGAAAACCTGGCGGGGTGTGGTTTACTAGTATTCGTCGTTCCTACAAGAAAAGTTTCTAGTTTTTGGAAGTGAATTTTAAAAATATAAATATAACTTACTATTCATCTGAGAATACTATGGAACTTGTGAGTTGCTACACTTGCTGACATTTATTCGAGCATTGGTTTCAATTTTCCAAAATTAGAATTTAACAAAATATTCGTTAGGAACGAGGTTAGGAATCAGATGTAGTAAGTAGAGATTTATTCCTGCCATGAACAACCAAATATGCTTTTCTCTCAAATTTTACCATCCAATGGTTCCAAGACATCAATGGTCATCGTAACCGGGTATTCCGCTATAACAAAAATATCATAGTCTCCTGTACGATTCTCGCTAACAATTATTTTAAAAAACCGCAACACGTGTTTCGCTATACGATAGCTTCATCGACTAAGCTATTGAGGAAGGAAGCTATTGTATTGTGTCGCGGTATTATACCAGTAATTATGATTTTTTGTGTGTGCTTGTTTGTTATTTTCATCAAGTATCGGCCAGTTCAATTCAATGTGCCGCAATAATCAACAGGACAAAACTAAATCTATTTTTTCAAAACCAACAATAAATACGAACATTTCGACTATATGAATTTTTTCAAGGATTAATCTTGTAAAACCACTTCGAAATATGTAGTTGGCGAGTACGAAAGCGACTTATCTCGGAATTCCGACTCGGGTCTCGGAATTCCAACTTAGATCTCGGACTTCTGACTTGTATCTCGGAATTCCGACTTAGATCTAGGTAAGTCGGAATTTTGAAGTTATTGACAATTACATTTATGGCCCTTCTACGCTTTCGTAGCTGTACTTCGATCCAAGAATTTTATATTTCTATCCTTGAAGACTGGCGATAGATCAAATTATCAAATCTTGCTAGGAATATTCCTCTGAGCAGTTTTCTCAACTCTTTGACTCTGACATACCTACTGTAGCCTGTCTCTGAAACCTAAGTGACGTCACTGATGACTAAACTGATGATATACTTTGTTCAACCATCCTTTGCCGTTACGTCATACGTTGTCCAACTTTATCTCTCATTCATGAAATGGATGAGACGGAATTATGACGTCATTAACGTATGTCTCATTATTTAATGTCGATGTGAATTTTATTTGTCATTTTTGACAGTTCAGTTGTCATAGTTTGATTTGTTCACTATTGTTGGTCATTTTCAGTTAATTTTTTATTGTCAAAATGCCTTTCCGGTATAATGAGAAAAAGCAAAGCTTAATTTTGAAGTTGATTGACTACTTTTCAAGAGAAAGAGATGCTGGAGTGCCGCTTTTACCGTTAAATACAGTCTGCAACGTATGTATCTACCTATGTTATGTGAAATGTAAGTTTTTATTGGTTTGATTTTATTGAATTCTATAGCGTGTTGCTGATGCTCTAGAAATATCAATTAGAACTGTTCAAAAACTAGCTACTAGTGGAATGGAAACAGATAACGACTACAAAATCAAAGTTCATGTCGAACATGTTTCTGCTCGAGGATCATCGATTTATATCATACATCAACATGCAATAAGAACACGAGTGTATGCGATGTATTCTGCAGGTAGGTACATACTAATAATAATTTTGAGGTTGAGTGTAAAATAACATTCAACTAATATAAGACAAACGTAAAACAGCAGAATACATCACCGATTGTGACGTAACGGCAAAGGATGGTTGAACAAAGTATACCGGTGCGGCTGAACCGACTATTAAGGGAGCATTGATATTTTGACGTTCGATGCCCGATGCATATTCTAAAAAAATCAAATCGGTTTTCGAGTAATATTTATGGTATTTCCTATGGATATTTTATTAATTTCAATTTCCCTCAAATTTTCCGAGTTTTAATTCAATTTTGCATTTGTACGGGTAACTGACAACTGACAATGTTTTCTGATTGGTCTAAATTTGAATTTGAAATCAGAAAGCTATCGGATCGTCGTACGATCGAATTTCGGATCTGTCTGAATCCAGCCAAAATGTAGAATAATATGTAATAATAATGTCGAATTTTATGAAGCGGCTTCTTAAGCGCTGTAAGCAGTTAGGTAGGGTCACTGGATCTAGTAAGCTTCGCTTACGCTTACACGGGTATGGACAATGGGCGGGCACCTGGCGGAAATTGTTGTAAATTGGCCAATTCCAGAAGATACCCGAAAATCGGCCAATCACAATGTAGGAAAATTTGTTAATACGAATTCAGAGAATATGAGAAGTTAAAATTTACGTGACACATGGCGAGTTCTTTGATAGAACTGGTGCGGAATCATTTTTCAACACGTACATATCAAAGGATGAATATACAAAAGTTCTGTGAAAGATTGCACGAGTTCCTACAAAATAATTTGCCAATAGAAATGGCATTTTCAATTTTCATGGAAATGAAAGCAATGTAAACAAATTCAGCCTTGACCAGTATTGAATGTTTGTGTTGGACATTTCACTATTTTTATTTTTTCTTTGAATTTTCCTAGCTGATATTCAATATTCTTGCCTGTAAACGTGTTTACCAAAAACTTATCCAAACAATATCATGAGTTCTTGAGTAGTTCATAGTCCATTGAAGACGACACTTCCTTGAAAACCCTCAGAAATCTGGTGTCTTGTGACCTAAAAGTGGATTCAGACACTTTGAAACTTTCGGATGAATTCCTCCCGCCAAATAGAAATTCATATTTGGACCAATCAGAAAGCCGTCGGATCGTCGTACGATCGGATTTCGGATCTGTCTGAATCTAGCCTGAGGCATATCGATCACATTCTACATGTTTACTACGGCCATTCGAATTTCGAACGCCCCTCGGATTGGTGATCCTTCCTACGAAATCTTTCACAAACCCCTTACCACTTGTCAAAAACCAGCCTGTTTAGTTGTTTAGTCACCAACATAATAGAACCAATTTACCCAAACCAATCTCTGTATCTCTGTCTGCTGTCGTGCTGTCTGACAGTGACAGCTGTAGCGAAAAAAGTGCAGTTTTTCTAATTTAAACAAATGCTTAATTAAAACAATTAAATGAGGTGCCTGCGTTTTATTTGTTTGAATTATGTCTACTAGATCACAACTCACGAAGGATTTGAATGGTGAGTACACATTTCGGAAAATACTGAATTATTTAATAATTCTCATAAGGGGAGTGTCAACATTAATAATTGCAAACTGTTTGCAAATATTTCAGTAACACTTCACAAAATTAATGTATACAATGACAGAAACATCATAATATATAATTGTGTTTGGATTTGATGATTCATCCACTTGTATATTCTTAGAATTTATCAGCCATTTAATTCAATAATTATTCCAGATATCAATTGAAACTGTAGTAATTGCCGGTGAATAATGACCTAGTGACCCTGAAACTTTGATATTTTTGCCTTTAGAATGCGAATACAAGCGATCACCTGAATTTTAATGAGACTGTGAAACACATACATGTTTACCTACTTATACCTAGTATATACCCACCTACAAGTATTTTGATCTGTAGTATTTATACCATTTTCTTCTCAAGCTTATTGAACAATTATCCGAGGTTGCATATTAACTAAATATTGATTATTTCAACAGAAAGTATTAAATCCTCGGTAGGAAACAAAGTGAAGATACTTTTCAAAAATGTTGTTCGACTGGAGACCAAAGGGGATAAGACTGAAAACCGAGTTTTGGTAAGTAATTTCTTCATGTAACAAAGTACACATTTGTTTTCCGATACAAAATCAATATTTTCATGAAATCGTAAGAAGCGCCACAAAATAGGGCTAATTTATTTATCACTAGAAGTTGGTAACCTGGAAATGTATAATTCTTCATTGTTTTGAATTGTTTTCTTTCCAATCAAATAAACTTTTTTCGTAAAATTTTCGCCTACCCGAAAAGTAGCTGTGGATTCCGGCAGACACAGGTGTCCTTATTATCCCCTAAAGTTTGCGCCAGATTCTGTCCGTACGTTTAGCAACAATTAGCGGTTGAATGCCGGAAATCATTTATTTTTTTTGTTTTTTGCTTATATAATGAAAACTACTGGTCGTATCAAAAAAAAGTTGAATTGAAAGTTGTAGATAATTGAAAAATCTATCGATGAGCGTTGGTCCGATGTCAATATTCTAATTTATTGCTTAACTACTGCGCTCGGAATTTTAAAAAAGGCGTTTTTTCCCTCGTTTTTTCCATTATTCGATTGAAAAATGTTGAAATGCATTTGGGGGTTGCAACTGAGAATTCGAGAAGCTTTCAACTAGTAGAAACCACAGTTTCAATTTGGTTGAAAAACAATTGATAGATTAGCAACAATCTAATTTGTTACTAAAAAAAGTGTCCCATTAGATTGTTATTTCTTGCCCTACGGATAATCGTAGAGTAATGAACGAAACAGTTTTGGATAGTCAAAGAGTTGAACTACAAACTATCATTTTTGGAAAATCGATTTTTGAAATGTGATACCTTCAAAAATGGCGTCAAAAAAACAAAGTTATTCAAATTAAAAAACAATGAGGAAAAAATGGTCGTATCAAAATGCCACAAAATGCATTGGAAAGCTACGATTTTTCTACGAATTTTGCCAACCTGACTTTCGTTCCAAGATGATTACGAGCCGAGATAACACTTTTTTTAATTCAATTCCCCCTCCCTTTGTTTATTTATATGAAGCAACGAGACCTTGACGACTGCACAGAGAAAGAGTCATATTATCCATAGAAACCAGCAGAATTTGTTTTCCATAATTATTTATCGTATTTATTGATGGGAGCATTGGAGGTTCTTTCGGAACCGTTCGACGCGCCGCGTGGTGGGGGAAGCAGGAGGGAAAGATACAGCGCTAGGCGGATAAAAGATTCGATCGCGTGAAATAAACTGTTCAAGAACCCAAAATGACGATTTTCGCCTACCCGAAAAGTAGCTGTGGATTCCGGCAAACACAGGTGTCCTTATTATATCCCCTAAAGTTTGCGCCAGGTTCTGTCCGTGCGTTTAGCAACAATTAGCGGTTGAATGCCGTCAATAATATTTTTTTTGTTTTTTGCTTATATAATGGAAACTATTGGTCGGATTGAAAAAAAATTAAATTGAAAATTGTAGATAATTAAAAAATTCTATCGAATAGTTTTGGCCCGATGTCGATATTCTAATTTGTTGCTTAACTATTGTGCTCGGAATTCAAAAAAGGCGTTTTTTCCATTACTCTATTAAAAAATGTTGAAATGCATTTGGGGGTTGCAACTGTGAATTTGGGAAGCTTTCAACTAGTAGAAACCACAGTTTCAATTTGGTTGAAAAACAATTGATAGGTTAGCAACAATCTTATTTGTTACTAAAAAAAGTGTCCCACTAGATTGTTATTTCTTGCCCTACGGATAATCGTAGAGAAATGAACGGAACGGTTTTGGATAGTCAAAAAGTTGAACTTCAAACTATTTCAAACATTTTTGGAAAATCGATTTTTGCAATGTGATACCTTCGAAAATAGATATATATATATATATATATATATATATATATATATATATATATATATATATATATATATATATATATACACACATAATCAGCCTTTAGATTTCCTAATTTTTTTTTGGGGATCTCGATGGTAGGAATTACGATTAGTAATAATCTATCCTGGGAAAACCATGAGATATTGATCGCTAAGGGCGCTTCTATTTCTTGCAAAGAAATACTTCACTTGTCGTCAGCTTCCAATGATCTACAAGGCTTAGGTATAACCTGTCTTGGAATATAGTTATCATGAATGGTACTCGGCATCAAAATCTTTATAAAAGCTTATTGATTCTATTCAGAGGAAGGGGGGCGAACTGTGGAGAGTGAGGGTCGGAGACTTTTGGGCAATCCGTCTCGTTGGTGATTCCTCGCTCACAGACTCGCTTACTTTGTTGGAGCATCGTGAAGGGTCGGAGACTTGTCTCTCTTGTTAATACAATTATCAACTTTCTATCGGAAATAAACCCGTACCTTTCAGAGTTTTTATTTCCGCTTGACATTCCATTCCAAACTGTTTATTTATACGCATCAAGAAATTTGGAATGCTGAGAAAATTTGGATACGATTTGTTCACTACGAAGATTTCAAGCAAGAAATAATTTCCCTGAAGAACAACGAACCGCTTTGTCTAGCAAGCAGACTTTTTCAACTGTCTCCAATGTTGGATAACGAAAATATACTGAGAGTGAGAGGTCGTCTTGTATTAGCTGCAGTTGAAGAAACCGTCAAATATCCAATAATCTTGAACGCGAAAAACAGATTTTCACGTTTACTCATTCAGCATTATCACGTGAAAGCAGGACATATCGAACAGGAGTATGTTTTAAAATTTGAAATAATGTCAATTCGTTTCTCCTGTCTTTAATTCATGCGGTGTTCTCTGAACATTACAGGGTTTTTCTTGTCTTGTGAAACTGTATATGAATTAAACTAAAAAACTAAAGGGATAAGTGCCATTCACCCACAGCAAAAAATTGTGATATATACCTATATTGTAAATTAATGGCTGCCGCCAGTGGGACTAGAAATATTTCTGTTGAAATCGAGAATAAATAAGACTAGAATAAATATCACACACATGAAACTTTTATGAACCAAATTTGGGTTTGCATTTAAATCTATCAAGACCATCTATGTCAATGGAACAGTCAGCAAAACAATTGGAAATCACGTGATAATGAAACAAAAAAAATATTTAAGATTTTTTTCTCAATCCAGTCACAGGTCTAACATCAGTTCTATTTTCATTTTCTTCACATATTTTTTTTTCATTTCATTATTGTCAATTATTACATTCGTTTTGTTTCATTCTATTTCAAACCCCCTTTTTAATAAAAGGTTTCAAAAGAGTTCAATAACTTATCCAAGTTAGAACCATTACCACTTAATAGCAAACACTGTTAACCAGATTGAAACAAACTATGTTTTTATTTTATTGTTCATTGACTTTTTTGTTTACTATGGCTTTATACATGAAATATAATATTTGAAAATTGTTCACCAGATATTTTTTCCTTAGGTATTTTCACCATGCCGAATTTTACTCCTCACAGCAAAAGTGCCAACAAAAGTAAGTCTTTGTTTATTTCACAACCATTATCAAACCTTTCTGTTGATTTCGTAGATCGACACTCACTTCCATTACTTGGAAGTCCAAGCGTTGGAGAGCAAGAGAGGAAATCAGCTAAGTCTTACTGTAAACGAAAAAGTCTACTCATTTTTGGTTGGAGAAGACTCGAAATGTAGCACCGAGGTTGATAATATGATAGGAGCTTTGAATAATGCCATCAGAAATATTTTTCCCACAGTGCCACTACATCATATTATAAGAAAAGTATGGAAATATTTCTTAGTCGATATTTTTACGTTTTGCGGACTCACAGCTGCTGAATCTGAAGTTAGAACGTTGTACTATTCAATCCCCAATACGAGACAATAATAGCAATTTTCAGTTCAAGGTCTTTATTGAAGAAACGTATTCATCATTTTGCAAAGTTACATCAAAATTCGAAGTTGTATAATACAAGCCCATCATAAAAATTTAGGTTGTCAAACGTCCTTTCATTCTTAACAACAGGTTTCAAGAACTTAATAATATAGACAATGGAAGTCCGAACCATTACCATTCAGCGAGGAACATTGTCAACCACATTCACTGTTTGAATAACATTATTTTGTGAAGGATAGGTACATCCTTTCCTCGTAGTTTTCTGGGTTTTCAACCTACCGCAATCTGGGGGAATTAGGAATTAACATTGAAATCTATACAAGTAGAAGGGTGAATTTATATCTACAAAAAAAAAAATGCCAATAACGAAAATTGTCAACGAATATTTGTATTTGAAAAGGAATTTGCGAATAGGTTTTGACGTTTCGCCAACATCTCAATTGGCATTTTCAAGAATGTTACTGCTCTTACGAAAGGAATTGCTTTTTAATTAACGCAGCAATTTTTTGGGTTAGATAGAAGTCTACCTCTCTACCCTTGTATAGATTCGAATATTAATTAATTTATTTTTCAAATTGTGATAGGCATAGGCGCCGGAACTTCAAAATTACTATGGGGGCTCGGTCTCCAAAAATAAACATATAAAGAATAATATATATATATATATATATATATATATATATATATATATATGTATATATATATTTTTATCACAATAAAATAGGTAAAATAAAGCCAGTGTATTATAACATCATATATTCAGGTGATGTTCACATACATACAAAAAACACAAAGTGAATACTAATCCAAAACCATCCAAGTACAACATGTTTAAAATAATAAAAATAATTTCCAAACTCTTCGGTGAAGTATAGAAAAAGCAAAAAAAAAACTGGTAATCACAGCCAGTTTCAAACCTCAAATGCCAAATGGCGAGTCTGAGTACTACAAAATTGTTGTTGTTGTTTGAAATTGTTAAAGAAACAAATATCCAATTTCTGCATGAACTATATAATATACATGTAACAAATCGGATTAAAGTTATAATTTTACTCATGTTAGGTCTGCCGTCTTTGGTTATTTTTTAAAATGAAATATTTCCTATATCTCGTGATTACTAACTTTTTTAAAAAGGAGCTCTGTAGAAGTTCAAAATAGCACAATCGTTTAGTCTTTGCTGTGTCATCGTGGACCGTGAATACGTTTTTGATTTGATATATCAGATATCACATCTTTTTATTTTTGATTACAGTATATACGGTATACGTACGCACCTTTGTTAATAGTGACTACACGGCTTTGAAATTACGGCGGTTTTGTCACTGACACTGTTGCCAGCGTGATAATAAAAATCTTTATAACCCGACACCAATGAGACCGATACATAATTTGTTCTAAACGAAAAATTTTTGCTATGAGAGCATGGTAATACCCTATGGTGGCTCGAGCCCCCCCTGCCCCAATGGTTCCGGCGCCCCTGGTGGTAGGTAAAAAACCCATAAAACTACGAAGAAAAAATATATAGCAATTATAGCATCAGTTTTGAGCGGTACAATTGATTATGCGTATTGGAGGGAAAATTTTATTTTCCAAAAATGGGGAATACATGATAAATACTGAAAAATGGTACCAAAAGCCAGGTGAATTTTTCAAATTTCGGAAATTTTTTTACCATATGAAAAAGTTATCACGAGGTATCACGTGACTTCCGGTATTATTATTTTTGTTAAACATTAGGTCTTTGCAGTGATTACATTTTCAAGATCTATTATCTTGATGAAAGCTATAGGTATAAGAATGTTTTGTTATAATTTCCCATTTTGGGTGGAAAATTCAATTCCTGTTATATCTAGTTAACTGCTCCGCTAAAAACTGTCGGCATATTTCTATAAGTCTTTTCATATAGTGGTATCGTTTATGTTATGCTATTTCTTTTATTGCCTGCTTATAGTGTCTCTCTAAGAAATCTGATGTTGGCTGATTATTCATAAAAAAAAGATTATGGGAGAAAAATGCCCGTCCTCATGTTTTCTGCGGGTTTCAGTTTCAGCGCTAAAAGAGTCTGCAGATTGCAACTATATCTTGCAAATATATGAATTTATATAATTTAATTATGTATCTTCAGATTGAGGTAATCCCTCATACAAGGTTACAGCAGCTCCGTGATTTGGAGGCTATAGCAAGTAGTCGTAGGGAAGTAGGCCCCTGTGGTGGCTTTTCAAACCAGTATGCGTGTATGTGTGATTTTCATGGTATGACTTATCGAGAAGAGGTTGCATGGGACATCGATAACATTTATGTGTCTCTAAATACAAGGGAACTTAGTCTCAAGGATTTCGAATATCTTGATCAAAAGTAAGTAAAATACAATGGAAATTTCTGATTATTTGGACGGATTCTACCAGTACAGACCAATGTTTCAACTAATCTCCTCAATTTGTGTATTTCTTGGAGTTCATGTAAGGGTGTAAAACTAGGAGCCTATTTTTCAGAGGCCAATTCTTTATTGAGGACAATTGTTTCTATGGCCAATACTCCGAAGACTGGCAGCATAAACCACGGAGTGCCCCGTACTTCGGTTTTGGGGTCACTTGTATTTTTACTTTATATAAACGATATCTGTGTACATTTATGGCAATTTTACTGTCTTCACTGACGACACTACTCTGATATGTAGTGGGATAGACACTTGGAAAATAATATTTCTCTTGATGTTGATAAAGTAAAGCAATAGTGTGATGCCAACTTTGTGTTTTAATTCATCCAATAACACAATACTATTCAGATTTGGCTTACATGATCTGACTTTGATTAAACAGTCAATAATAAATAGTGAATGAATTAAATATCTGGGACTACTAATAATCGATCATAAATTGAAATACATGGAACACATATCAAATTTGAATAGAAAAATTGCATCAGGCTGTTCTGCTGTTCACATGGTTATTCATGAACTGAGTCAAGATATGGCAAAAATAACATACCCTGCACGGTTAAGATATGGCATTCCATTCTGGGTATTCTGTAGCTTTCAGTTGTTCAATACAGTCTTTGTTCTCCATAAAAGAGATCACCCTGTCATATGTGTGGTACAGTTTCAGAACAGGAGGGCGCCAAAATTTCCAGTTGTTTGAGAAACGATTTTGGGTATTTTCTGAAATAGCGCAGTATAGTGCATTTCGTTCAAGTGTTGATTTTCTTCAGTTTATCACAACTTCCTCTGAAACCTAGAGAACATTTGGTTTCTTACTGTGAAAAGATCTTGCAGTGACCGGATCTTGTTTTTTTTTGAATTTCGTGAGATGATAATGGTTATTTATTACCTATTTTGATAAAAAAATATATGTCCACAAAAACTATAACTACTCACACTAGTCGTTAGTGCAATACACCTTTTACCATTTTACTTTGTCCATCATAGCTAATCTTTTCTATACCAAAAGCCATCCCTCACTCTATTCTTTAAACTTAGCTTGATGGAACAAAAAGTATAGATTTTGATTGCATTGAGCATTCTTGAATAGTGGACGATAAGAACCCATAGTTATTAAGCATTATGGAAAGAGCAAGGGCCACCTTGCCTCTTCCTGGACGCACTCATGTACAAAACTGGTTTGAAAACTAGTAGAATCACATTCTTTTTAGTTTCTATTGAAGTATTCATGGTAATTTTTGAATATCAATATTTTTTTCAGAGACCTAATACCTATAATCAGCGCTCTTGAATACAACACTTGGTTCACGAAATTGAGAGCAAATCAAGTAAAATTATCACATGATAACATCGATAGAATTTTACACGTTTTGAGAAAATCGCTTAACCTGGAAGAAATATATCTTGATAACTTAGGTTTAAAGTCTGATTTTGTGAACAAATTATCCAGTGTGTTGAAATTGAACTTAGGAACTGCTCTACATACCATAGATTTGTCATTCAATCCAATTGAAGACAAAGGTAGGAGATTCGTATAATTGAAATACAAACTTTCAACGTATTTTTGTAGGTGCTACTTATTTGGGTGGCTGTATCCCCAAGCTCAATAAAGGTCTAGTCCATTTAAATTTAGCTCATTGTGGTTTGAGCTCAAAAGGGGTTAACAATTTGTTTGGTGCCTTGAACAATAATTCAAGCTCTCTAACGACGTTAACTTTTCTTAATTTAAGCGGAAACAACTTGAAAGATGATATTACTGTATGTATATGAAAAATGTAATTGAAAATGGTTTTATAACAGGTTTTGTGTATAAGAATAATACAATCGTTAAAAATATGTCTTTCTCACTTAGTAGATCTGTTGGTCGCAATATTGGTTATGAAACAAAATCTAAAAGGAAAATCCAATGTCTTCTTTCTAATCTAATCTTTCGATATTGAACTACTTCAAGTTTAAAAACTGTTTGAATCTCACAATTATTAATATTTTTATTTCTCTGTATTGAATTATTCTTCTCTACAAATTCTGTTTCCAAACCACGGTCATATCTTAATCTTTATTTCAATAGAGCTATCATTAATTACTATTTTGCAGCAATTCCATAATTTTCTATCACAACCCAATGCTCTCCAACATATTGATATTTCTTCAACTGATTTAATTCTTGAAAATGTAAGAATATCCTAATTATCAAAGTAACAAATATATAGCTATATTTTTTTCAGCTTTTCGGTGCTTTAGTACGTGGCTGTACAACTAACTTGGTTCACTTGAACTGTAGCAGGAACCCCTTTAGTAGTAAGAAAAACAAAGAAGCCCCAATATCTCTGAAACAGTTTTTTAGTTCAACGCTTAACCTCAAGTATCTCAATATATCACATTGTAAATTACCCCAAGAAGCACTGAAGTGAGTATATTTTTTGTGTTCAAAGATATGACTTGACAATTTTTCAATATAGAATCCTGGTTCGATTTTATATCTATCATCATTCTCGAATATCACGAGACACAGTTTGGAGAATGAATAAAATTTAATTTTGATGTGTAACAGTTCTTATTGACTTTGTCAAACCTGTGATAGAATTTTGAAGACTAAAAATCGAATATACTGATTATCATAAAATTAATGCTTTTATATTTTACAGAAATTTATTGTTAGGATTGGCCTGTAATGAATTTACCAAAGAAATGACTTTAGATATAAGCAATTGTGGACTTGGTAGTCAAGGTGCACATGTTTTAGAGAGCTGTGTACATGGTGTTCGATGTATTTCTAGTCTTGATATTTCTGAAAATAGTAAGTAAAAACTATAACTTTGAATTCGTTTTCTCCTCATGAATTTCTAGATATGGACTCGGACCTTTGCAATGTAGTGATAGCAATAAGTAAAAATAAGTCTCTCAAGCATCTGAACATGGCCCGAACAATGAAAAAACACATGTCGCTCATAATGGATTCAGTGGTTCAAATTGTACAGGATGATGAATGCCTCTTACAGTCCCTCATGATACCAGACTGCCGTTTGCGCTCGGACCTCTTCAATCTACTCAATGCTTTGGGAGATAATAAGTCATTAGAAACGTTAGATATTAGTGGTAACCTCATTGGCGATTCTGGTGCTAGATTGTTAGCAAAGGCTTTACAAATCAACAATAAACTGAAAACAATCATTTACGATAGGAATAACATAACTCTGCAAGGGTATCATGATATAGTTTATGCCCTTGAAAGTAATAGGACTGTGCAATACATGCCTTTTCCTATTTATGACATAACACCATGTATGAAAGCAAATGCTGAAAGAACAGATCTACTTATGAGAAAAATTCAAGATTTGTTAAACAGAAATGTCTCTTACAAGCAGCATTTTATCAAATTGTTACCTATGCAGCCTGGTTTCCTTTTAACTTCTAAGCAACAAGCCCTTGATCGGTTGATGCAGCAGACCCAGGAAGCAATAAAAAATCTTACCTCTGACTTAATTGCATCGAATAATGACATTAATCATGCTACAGGAGTAATTGAGGATGCTGAAAACTCAAAGCAGCTCTTAGTCAGGTTGCAAGAGGTGGCTCAACATAGAGATGATAAGCGCCCCAATCCTGTAGAAGAAAAGTTGCAACAGGCAGCTGGTGACGTTCATAGCAGTATTTGTGATTATGTTCAGGTAAATATTGTTGAATTTTATGTCCAAATTTTTCAAGAGTATATTGTTTGACTACCTGATATTTTCAGTTTCATTCAACTCCTAAATAAAAATATCAAATTTTGTAGGCTACTACTGAAAAGATGCTCAAATGCTGTAGAGACCAGTGCCCATATGTATTACATGATGAAGAAACAATACAAGATATTAAGAGAGAGTGCAGGAAGAAAAAACAGATTCCTTTAGATTTTGTGACAACTTGTATAAAGCAACAGGCTGGAGTTGATATTATGAACAAGACAAGGTAATGCTTATAGTAGATTGAAAATATAAAGGTGTCTTGAAAAAAACAATGGTAACCTTTTAAATTCACTTTTATTTACACATTTTCACACCAGTTTTGTATCCACACACTAATCCTTTTTAGATTATCTTCCAATTCTTCCACCGTCACACTACTAATTTCATGAACTATGTTTTCATCATAGGACACCTTTGCCTCTTCTAATATCGTTTGGAATATTTCACACTGTATATTGTCTTCTAGTTTCTTTCCACTATATCCTCTATCTGTTAACCTATCATAAAGAGTAGTGTTGCCTACTCTCAGAACAAAAACCACATCAAACCACCTCTCAGGAAAAAAGTCACAACTATGGTAGTCTACAATATTCCCACCTTCACCCATAATCACTTCTAAACCGTCCAAAAGTTTATCTTCATCCAAAATAGCACAGCCATATGATTCATCATATCCTTCCAAGCAGCCATACTCCTTGGCAATTTTGGAAATTTCAAGCCATTTGAATCCTGTGATTTCTGCCAATCTTTCGCACAGTGTTGATTTTCCTACACCTGGGGTCCCTGTTACAAGTATATTGGGCATTTTACGTTTTTTCTGGTTGTTTGCGGACATTGCTTACAAGTTTTAGAAATCACGTTTGACGAACTTAACCTTACAAATATGAATATTTTCTATCTGTCAGAAGTACGCCGATCTGTCAACTGTCTAGGACTCGTGCAAATAATCAGTGTTGCCACTCGAGAAATATGTCGTTTTAAGTTTGAATCAACAAATATATGTCCAAGTTGCCAACGTAGATTTAGGTTCTGGGAGAGAGATCAAAGGACCAACATATTGGAAAGGCAGCGATGCGATATTGCTCGCGCCGCAAGCGGGGGTGCGCTGCGTAACACCCACATTTCGTAACACCCACAGTGCATAACACCCAAATGTCATAACACCCAAATGTCATAACACCCAAATTTCGTTATGCCCACACTCTCCGAACATACCCGAATGATGCACTGTTGCAAAATTCACCGGATATTCTGTAATTTCCTGTTAACCCAATCTAACTTAACCTAACTAACCTAAACTAAAAGAAGGATGAATTTGGCAACAGCGCATCATTCGGGTATGTTCGGTGAGTGTGGGCATAACGAAATTTGGGTGTTATGACATTTGGGTGTTACGCACTTTGGGTGTTATGCACTGTGGGTGTTACGAAATGTGGGTAGAACGAGATGCTCCCGCAAGCGGCGCTAGTCAAAGCACAGAACTCTGTTCTATGGGCCAGACAAACTGAACAAATCAAAATAAACAGCACGACATTCAGTTAATCTACATCAGGGTTGGTCAACCGGTCGATCGCCATTATTAGTAGTCCAGTCGATTTGGAGGATAAATCATGGAAAAAGATTTTGGGTAACCGGCAAAGCATTAATAAATGAATCCATAAATACGAAGTTATCCACTTTTCTATAAAATCTATAAACAAAATAGTCAAATGACGGCGGACATAATACCCCAATCTCATCTAGCGCCATCTGCTTCGAACTTTCCAGAATACATAGCATTTTAAGAACCTATTGGAATTTCAAATTAAGATTGCAGCGTCACACATTCAAAAAAACTCCAAGTAGTAAGCACCACTGACAACTATTGCTATTTAAGGTTAGTACTTTGACGTTTGAAAATCCCAAATCATGAAATTTTGTGAGCGACTATTACAGCTTTTAGTGTTCTTTCACTTTTTATGTCAACGTTAATCATGAATTGTGCTTGTTAAACATTAGTTATGATTTTAATCATATTCCAAAATTTCAAAATAGTATCGCAGCGCCACATTCACCTAGAATTCAACTAATAAGCACCTCTTAGACAATATTTCAAAATTGTTTGAAACTTTTCATCAGAGGGCGTATCGCTTATCTTGAAATCCCAATATTCCCAATACGCCCTTGGAAACGAGTTACAATATCAAAATGCAAAATGGTGGAATTTAGTTAGTCTTGGTCGATGTGGCGCTTCCTTGTTATTTCGATTCGGAATATGATTGCAATTCTAACTAATTTTTACCGAGCTCAATTCATAATACAAGTGCACATGAAAAGACTGGAGACGGTAAAAGTTAAGAGAAACAGTCACTTACTGAATAGCTTGTCCATTTCGTCTTAATACTGACATGATGACGTATTGCGCTTGCGCAGTGGGAGACAAGCAGCCATATGAAATCTGCTGTCAGTTTAGTGCGCTACCGGATGTGTGATGAGAAATAGTTTTCGAAGTGGTGCAGATCAGTTGAAGTTTTTTCCAAAGTGGCGCTGCGATCTTAATTTGATATCAATGAAATCCCAATAGCTTTTTATCCTTCCAGATCAAGACTCTTGTCCGCATTTTCCTTTGAACTGATATTTCCAGAGATGTCATACACTCGACTGACTTGGGAAAAAAATCTAATAGGAAATGGCAAAATCGATCTGCGAAAATGCAACTCAAGTTTTTGGAAGGTACTAAAGCAAGGTTCAGAATACATTTCGAAAAATGCCTGCTTGCGGAGGGAGGGTCCGAAAGATTAATACGAAAAATAAGGCCAAAAAATATTTTTTATTGGAGTGGACTGGATATTGACCATATTTATGACATAGATTTATAAAATACAAAAATTCATCAATATGAATTGAATTGATTTCTGAATTAGAAAAAAATCTTTTGTTTCAAAACTTTATGTAATTATCTTTTCATCACATCATCATCGAACATCCTATAAAGCGTAAATTCGACATGTCCTGAATAATTGTTCCCCTGAGATTGTCACTAGCTCACAATCTTGAGAGTGTTGGAAAGGTGGCCACTTGTCAGTCTACAGATATATCGATACATTTGCATTGAAATTTTAAAAGGTGTAAGCCGTTCTGTTGACGAACGATCCCTGAGAGGTTCAACGGATCTTCACAGACTCACATCAAAACAGAGGGATACTGTACTCGTCGGATCAATGGTGATAGAATTGACAAAGGCGGAATAATCGTCAATTATTCGGAAGGGCAGCGATCGTGACAATATCTGTCCAATCTACTGATGAATCAGTCCTTTCATTCATGTTAGTAGCGAAGTATATAGAAAATAGCTGTTGACTTCAAACTATTTCTTGATTTATTTCAATAATATTCACTTGAGAATCTATGCTGATGTGATTTTCTTAGTTAATTTTATCGAATGTATAGATTTTATTCGTTACAAATGTTATCCATACATGAATCAGTCACCTCGTTTTTAATTTTTTGGGAACCTAGCTTGTGATCCAATGATAGTAACCGAAGATTAAGAAGTTGTAACAGCGTTGATCACAATGTCATCAAATTATATTACTGGCACGGAATATCCTACTTATACATATTGAGTGCGACCGTTAATTTCTCACCCTTTCAACAAACCTGGTCTTTGTCATTTGCACTGACCTAAAGTAGATATAATTGAGTTTATGCTCCTATGTTGTATGGAAAAAACCTAGTGGACAAAAAAAGAAGACTTACTATTCGAACTGCAGAGGTTCCTCCCAGACCGCCAAGTGAACATATTGGTTGTGACATCAACTCATTTCATGCGGAGAACATTATGTGTATCATGACACAAAAGTTAATTCTACGGCAACATATTGCACAAACCGGTAAAACATTTTTATAGCTCTAGGCTCTAGGTAGGTGTGGAAACATTTCAGGACACTTTTATTTGTAGAATCCAAAGTCTATTCAATACACTTTCCATTCGTTAGGATGTAACGGCCTTCAAACAACAAATAGACCAAATACACTTTGTCTTTCATCGCACCATATTCTTTGAATCATAACTGCAAACGAAAATAGTTGGAAGGTATTCACTGGCAGTTGGGGATAAAAGACACCAATTCTTTACAATTTCACTGCCACAATGTTCGCTCTCTCCAGGGCCGAGCTGTAGATCCGAGTTATTATAATGCCAGCTTTGTGAATCATGGGGGATTAGTTCACACAAAAATCCTAGAAGTCAAATATCGAATAGTGAAATACGAAGGTAGTAGTCCATACTCAAAGTGGAAGACCAATTTTATTGACAAAGGAAACACGAAGTCATCTCCACAACATATTTAATTCCTACAGGAACAATGTCCTAGTTAAGACATGTTTTGAACATATATATGTTCATCTTCAGTTAAGTACAAAAATGAGGAAGGTTGGGAGATCAAAAATTAACAAGATACATATTAAGAAACATTCAAGAAGTTGGAATGTATGTTATAAAATAGGGGTGGACCCCCAGAATAATATTGATTGTATCATAACTTGGAAAATTAGCAAAACACCATGCAAATGTGGCGTGGGTAGACAACAAAAAATAATAATTATAATATAATTGTAATTGTTTTGTAGTAACTTGAAACCTAAAACATATTCTGATTAGAATTGATGAGCGAATATATTCAATATTTTAAGAAATATAAAATATTTTGTAAACTGCTTTCTATTTTCAAAATTTTTACATTTTTCTTTTTCAGAGAATTGAATATTATGATTGCTTCTCAGTTGGCAGAACAAGTAACTGACGAGGTATATGAAGCTTTAATGAGAAGTTACAAGATATTAGTTGGTGATGCAAGTGCAATAAGAATTGACTCTCCTCCTAGGAGGTCTAGGTTAAGTAGTTCAGATAGTTCTAGACATGGTGCCAGTGATATTTCCATTACAGACAGCAGTCACCAGTCAGATCATTCCCCATTGGTGAGTCACATTTTCATATTTTTTTTTTGTTTATACTTGAATGATTGACTACCCACTGATTCACTTTTTATCATTCATGCAGAAATTGGAATATTTAAATTTAGTAAGTATAGAAGATAATAACATTTTATTTTCAGTTGTGTTCATGAGATAGATTTATTTACACATATTTCACTGTATTACAATCACATAACACCTTTCCTATCTGCCAATATTTTTACTACCACCCCAATTTTGATCATTTAATTTGTACATGTGATTTTTTCATTCATCCTGAACAGAATCTTATCTACATAAATCTCTTCAATTATCAGGCCACACCATATCTTTCAATCAAACGAAAAAGCTTACATGGTCGGAAATTACGGCCTAAATCAGTAGTTGATAGTGTGGAAGGTATATCAGCCGACGACATACCTAGCTTGTTACCGTCTCTACCGGGCAACTCGGAAGAAGAGGATTCTGTAACAGAACTGCCAAACGCCGGTCACCAATTGCAGCATCTAGTCAAAGGCATTTTCCTCAATAAAGGTGGGATGATTGTTATTTATATTTTTCTATAGATTTTTGTATTTTTTCACATTGGGAGACGAAGCTAAAATATGATTTCGTAAATTGATATACCAGGTATATGTGTTAAACTTTACTTAAACAAAAATTCGTATTTATATGACCCTCATGTGGTAATATAATTCTATATTAATTCATTCATAACAAAAACATAAAGACGAATACTCAAGACTGACCTGCTACCATAAACATTTTTTTTTAGGGATTGAGAAAATCCTGAACGAAAAAAGTGACAATTCTTAAGGTGTAAATAATGAAAAAAATTATAAATGAACTTTTAAATTTTTTTCAAATCGTTTGATAGCACTAGATTTATCGCTAAGATTGGAACCTTTGATGTAATAGTGAAAACTCTTTATAGAGATCAATTATTACCCTAACACAAAACTGATATCATTCTTACTCGACGCGGGTTTTGCTAACAAGGTAAGTATTTTCAGGAGAAAACAATTGAGATACTGAATCTAAAATTTGGTATAAGTTCTTTATATATCTTACAATATAAGGTAGTCAGAGCTACTATACTTTGTTCAACCATCCTTTGCCGTTACGTCATACGTTGTCCGACTTTATCTATCATTCATGAAATAGATGAGACGAAATTTTGACGTCATTAACGTATGTCTTGTCTCTAATGTCGATGTGAATTTTATTTGTCATTTTTGACAGTTCAGTTGTCATAGTTTGATTTGTTCAGTATTTTTGGTCATTTTCGCCTTTTTAGTTAATTTTTCATTGTCAAAATGAAATATCATACATCAAAATGTAATAAGAACACGAGTGTATGCGATGTATTCTGCAGGTAGGTAAATACTAATAATAATTTTGAGGTTGAGTGTAAAATAACATTCAACTAATATAAGACAAACGTAAAACAGCGTAATACGTCACCGATTATGACGTAACGGCAAAGGATGGTTGAACAAAGTATACCTGCATTCTAACGTGTCGGACTTTTTTCCGGTCCGACTAGTACTCCGTGTTTTGATTATTCTAACAAATTTCTTAGTATTAGACTGACCAGCGGGCTGAATGGGGTAGGTCCTCCTATTCTTACTTATACTAGTATAACATCGAATGCGTCAAAATATAGCAAAATGTAGGTAGTAGCCTTGTTAGCAAAATTCGCCTCAAGTGGTCTAAGGTGCGGTCCTTATATTCAGTGTGGCTATTTGAGTGCTGGTTCGAGCCGCGATCAGAGCAGAATTTTTTTGACAGGCTCAGTGCGATAGGCAATTGTTAGTTGCCTAGATGCCAATCCTGGTAAGTAGGATATTTGGATTGAATACACCAACCAACCCGGTAGCACTGTGCAATATTCCTATTCATTCGCAAAAAAAAAATTCACATCTATTTTTGAATTTTCTCACAAACACAAAAACAGAATTTCTTTCATCAAGCAGAGACATTCTATTATTTCAAAAGCTATTTTGGCACTACTGAAATGCGATTTTGTATTTAGGGCACCTTCCCCTCTGAAATGCCTTTAGGAAACTGGAAATCTCGACCTCTCGTATTTACCATACATATTTCAAGTAAATGCTTCTCGTAGAATCATTGTATAATTTGGAACGAGATACCTGTTATTTCAAGATGTGAAATTTTGGCAAATAAAATTTGCAGTGCGAATGAAACTGTACCGCTCCTATTTATTGAAAGTTTAACTAAGCTTGGCTTAATTAGTAAATCAATATAAAAAAAACGGGGTAAACCAGCATACATACCGAAAACGGTAATATGTTTTCGTCAACCAATATACAATAAGTTAGTTAATTGTCCTATCGAGAATATAGGCAAGTTGTTATATATCTGGTAAAACACTACCAGATCTGGCAATACTGCATCATGCATCAAAGGTAGATAAATCATTAGGACTTGCCGGCACTACAACTACACGATTTTTTCACAACAGGCGCCAGAAGTGTTTGTCACATTTTTTGAACAAACAGATAACGAAAGCCGTTTATAGAATGAAATAATTTTTCAATCCGCCTTCACCTCTCAATAATGAAACGAGTGAGATCTTTTTTTGGTGTTTCTATTTTTTTGGGGTAAACCTTGAAATACCATTGACACCCTGGCGAAACAAAACAAATATAGGTCAATATGTGATTGACATTTTACCTGGTACAAGAAAAACATTTTTTCTAATTTATATTAACGTATAGAACCATATTTTTTTTCTCTCTCTCTAACGTAGAAACTTGGTGTGCAGCTTGCAGATCTTCCACTGGCCATGGCTAATTGAAAACAAAATCTAAATCACTCAATTATCAGGATGAATGTCATCACACACCTCTCCTCCAGTCCTTTGGGTATTAAGCGTAGCAACTTTATAATTATATTTCTTTTATATAATCGCTTGATGTGAAATTGTATTTCTTCTATATAATTGCTTGATGTGAAGATTTCCTTCTGCCTTTCTTCAAGCATAAAAATATTCAAAATGTTATAGAAAAACCTTTTGGTATAACCTTTAACTTTACACTTGCCTGTTGTCATTCGAAGCGTCTCGACTTAAGGCCCTTGAAAAATTGTTTTTAGGCTGGTATATTTTTAGTGTTGTTGCTGATTCATTCTGAATACTGAATGGTGACACATTAGTGCTTAAAATCTTTAGTTGATTTCCCTAAGTACAATGGACCAGCAGCAATGCAGTTTGTCAATTCTAAAGATGTAAAGGTGCCATTACATATCGAGTGGAGTGTCAGCTCACACGCCCGGCGCGTCACTCCACGTGCCTTGTGAGGGTTTTTTAACAATGTTGATATGTTCTTTCTTGATGAATGGAATTGAAATGCCATGCATGTCAAGCCTGCATATTATCCAACCTATGAAATACATCATTGTTGAGAAATGCAGGGAAATATAATAAAACAAAAATTGTATCGAACAAGATTATTGATAGTGAAATAAATACGATAATATCATGTTGTGCTACACGCTCCAAAAGCTTAAAACCTGTTTGTTTCTTGAGCTCAGTGATCAGCTGATCTTCGCTTAGTCTCTACTCGGTCCATTACCAGCGACACTTGTAAGTTATCCTGATAGAAAATTCCTTACAGCATACCAATTGTTTACATCTACTACCTCTACTGCACATTTTTATTTTCGAGATTTTAGTGAGTAACTTTCGTATAACTAGGCCGTCCCAGAAGAGCGAAGACCAGAGCCCCAACACGGCCAGTCGTTAAACCGCCGGATATCACAGATTCAACATCACAAGATTTGGTCGAAGGACTGGATTCGTTTTTCCGTCCAGGCTCGGTAACGCCAACATCTGATGACTGCCACTCGTTTCACACAGTTGGGAGCCCAAATCATGATTTCTCTTCGCCTACGCTAAGCGAGGACCGCAGAACACCAAAATTGAGCAGAAATTCACCTCTTCTGCGAGGTATTTATTTTTGTTAAAAAAACAAGAGTTTAAATGTCGTCTAATAATACTAGGCTACGTCCAAGACATGTTAACAACCAGCTCACAGTTTCCCGAATCAAAGAATATTTGATTACACAACAGTTTAGATCCCCATTTTTATTCTGTTTCATTGTCACCTGATTCAATATATAGTTCATTAGGAAAAACAGGTGCAATAAGGTACCATTTCGAGAAATTCCTAGTCTAGAAAGCAAATGAAATCATTTCGCGATCTTGGGACATAAGTTTTATTGAATTTTGGATTAGCACCTTCACATCCGATTACCTTAAGTGTATTGACAAAAACAGCTCATCCATTCAATCTTGGCACAGAAATGGGGACACATTGACCATTTGAAACCCACAGACAGTTCACTGCGCAGTCGGATGTGGGATGAATTTCCGTTCCAAGTTGAATAAGGATGTATGCGTCAGGATATTTCGAGCACAAGAAATATTTTTTTCATCGCCACGGTTAGCCAATTGCAGCCAAGACTCTGATTGCCCTTTGTTGTAAAATAAATTGCCACAAACCATAGAATAAAAGTCCTAGCCTGGTAATTTAAATCTGTTAGATATTTGTAACTTCTTGAAGTCTCCAGATCTCTCTAGTAAATAGTCTTGGAGGCGTACAATGTCATCTCATTCCGCTGTTATATTGTCAGATTATTTATTCAAATGATAAAAAATGAGGGTTTCCAGGACTGATCCCTGAGGAACCCCATGATGCATTACTCTTTCTCCTAAAACCTTGAAATGACGATACAAACTGTTCATCTGTATCTGCCATCCTAGCACTTGTCTGAACCCGAACTCTTTTTCATTAATATTACTATTTGACGATGTGAAGATTCAGTAGAATTTTGTCTGGAGAACTAAGGGAAAAGCAATATGAATTATTTTTATTTTGGCTTTGGGGGGGTTGCAAGCCATTGTAAAGATTATATAGGAAAAATCGATACAAAACTTGTAGAATGCATTGAATTGAATTTCAGGGTTTTCCAATCTTTGAATAAATTCTGAACAACTTGTGATACTTTAGTTGAACTAATAAATATGACTGAAACTATTTGACAGGTTTGATGACTCCAACGCCAAGGTCGAGATCGATTGATAATTTGGAAAAATTTTCACCATCT
Organism: Zygogramma bicolorata; assembly: GCA_032362365.1. Taxonomy (NCBI): domain Eukaryota; kingdom Metazoa; phylum Arthropoda; class Insecta; order Coleoptera; family Chrysomelidae; genus Zygogramma; species Zygogramma bicolorata. Next base: position 384,616 of record JAVJAQ010005545.1, on the reverse strand, counting down.
TTCCTGAGAAAGAGTACTGGAGATACAGCATCACCACTCACCAGAAGGTTGACTGGAGATAGCATTAAATCCCAGGAAAGCAGCGATGGTAGTCTTGCAACCGAATCTAATTGCAATCATTCTCCTGCAAGTACTTTGTCAAAAGGAGTGTCTCCAGATGGATTGAAAGGTACAATTTTGCATTTGACCAATGCCATTCCTGGTAGTAAATGAACGTTGAACAATGTATATTATATATTTTTTCAAGATGAGTCGGATTCAGCGAAGCAAGCGAAAACGAAAAATTGTCCGACAGTAGCTCCTAAACCACGCCCTTGGTCTATGGTGAATTCAGAAGCTAAGTCAGGAGATTTGAGTTTGCTGAGTGATGGTTCATCACCGAATAATTCTACGGGAAATACTCCTGATTCAGCTGAAGCTTTGGATAGTTCAGAATCGTCGTCGATTGATAGGAGGCTTGCTAAAGACATGAAACTGAAACGAACGGGTGAGTAAATGAAAATGATATTCTGACACGTTCATTTCATGTAGCTTGACATGCACTTGTTTGGCTTCAATATTTAGCGGTTGAAGGGTACAAAACTGCTGTGAACGAATCCACAGTAACCTCATTTCCTGAGGATTAGAAAAAAATCTTGTAGTTAACGTGTTAACGATTAAATTCGAAGGAAGTGATGGTTCAGAGTCATTTGAATGTTAGGTTGACTCTTGTGGAAACTCATTTGTTTGCTTCTCTGTTGCTAATATAATATTCTTTTATACCTCAGGCAACCAGCAATTATTTTTAAGTAATCATAAAGAAATATTCACTGAACTACATTCCGCACAAACATTCCGAATATTTGTCACAACCAAGAATTTGATTTATATTTGGGTATTCTTTTTATTTTCTTGAGGGGAAATAGTCCTTACTAGGAGTGGAAGAGAGTGGGAGTAGAGTCCGCAAAGTTTATTGATGCAGAAGTTTTTTCTGCATTTTGAATAACATTGATACGTGTTTTGGACATATGTAATTAAGTCAAAGGAATGTTACTGTAGAAAGGTGACAATAGTTTGTCTTCATTCTTCATTGTCTTAGATATAATGAAGGTATTCACCCTTTTTAAAATACTCTTCCACAATATTTAGCCTTCAACTTATTTACACTGAATATGGCTTTGAAGACATGTTATTCAACAAACCACCTTTGAGTCAATGAATTTACGGCTCAAGTTTTTCAGACTCTATTAACGTTTCATTGATAGAGCTCATAATAATTTTGATAATAAATAACAGATCTTCATATGGAATATTGTGGTATATTTTTATTTGCTCAATTTGAAGAATTTAATTTCTTTTTTCTTTTGCAAGGCATTTTGAAGAATTATTTTCCAGATCGTGGCGATTTCAAGTTTTTGTCCCGTTACAAGGTATTTTATTTTTTATTATTTCAATATTTGTAGCTTCTTTGCTTGCCACCATTTTTGTTCATTTAGTTTTGTGGATATCTTGTGGCTGGAAATAATTGCATGAAAAATTTTCTGACGCCATCAAGTAAGGCATGTTGAACTCTTGAAAACAGTTTAATACGCAACTTGGAACTATTTTTAGGGGACAATTGAAAGACAAGATCATTCAGTCGATAATGAAGAGACGAGAAGGGATAGTAACTATAATTGTAGAGAAACAGAAGATGCACATATAAGTAGATAGTTTTCTCTATTTCCAGCGATATGAGGTGTAATAATTATATTCCTAGAAGTGTTTGGATTGGAAGCCCTCTTGTTGTATTTTTGTTACCTTGGCTTTAATAGTAGGCATCTATTTTCGAAGAAAAATATGAAAGTTTTTTAATTAGTATTAATATTCTCGACTGCCACATTTTGATATAGGAACAAAGTTATTTTTTAGACTTTCACATATTTTACTAAAACTCAAGTCGATAATAATTGTATTATTAGGATAAACATTTTTGCATGTTCACGATTTTTAGATATGACATCGACACAATCCAGCTTTGTTCAAATATTCAGAAGTTGTTGAGTCTTCAAATAGTTTTAATGATAACGTAATTGTAGAATAAGCAGTGCGAAATTTTTTGAAAGATCATTTGATGACTTTCATTCATATATGATCATACTGCCATTTTTTTTCCTGAAAAAATGAAAAAAAACTGTTTTCAGCTCCAAAGAAAAAGATATAACTGCTTGTAAGACATTCCGGTCTACCGCTCTATTTTTGTTCAAGATTTAAGTGTTTCTGGTTGAAGTGCTAAAAAAATATTCACAATACAATATTATCAAATTTGAGTACATTAATAACAACATAGATGTTTTCAGAATTTTTCTAGCACAGATGATCAATTTTTGCCATTTATTTAATAACATTTCATCCTATTGACATTTAAGATTATTCTACTGTGTATTGCATGATAAATCAGATTAGCTTGTTATTAACATTGTCAAAAGGAAACTGCAATTTATGAAAATCTGTTCATTTCATTCCTACATAATTATGTTTCATTAAACTCTAATCAACCACGAATAAAATTGAAACAATCTGAAATTGAACAACTAGCTCTCAGAGTTGTGAAATATTAAGAGAGCATTTTGAATGCAATCACAATTTGAACAATGCCCACCAACTATGTTGAATGTTTTTTTTATACTCTTATCACGGAATGAGAGAAAAAATTCGCCATATTTTGTATAAACTCTTGTCTGCTTACCAATATCTGGAATTCTGCAGATTGATAGGTATCATTAGTCAGTATCCATAAACAATAACTTCCAAGAAATAAAATGCATTCATTTTTGTTAATCGCGATGCCAATTTTTAACTACCCGAGTCTGTATGTAAAGCCTCACATTAATTTTGTTGTTATTTTGTGAATTCAGACACAAGTTGAAAACGGGTATTTTAACTTTTTTACTTCAAGAATACCATCAACTTTATAAAAATTCTGATAAATTTCCGAAACACTTATGTAAATTTCAGTCCACTATGATAAATTATACAGGAAAAGAACATTACATTAATGTCTTCCTCCTTCCTGCTGTTATCATCATTTATGACACTAACTTATATTTTATTAGCAATTGATTATATACAATATGAAGGTAAAACATAAATGAAGTGTAAAAGAGAATCTTATTACTTAATATTTATATTTTGAGAATTTTTTGTGATAATTTCAACTGAATAATTTCCTTATAAAGTATATTTAATCTTTACCATTGTAAATAATATATTTTTTATTTTTTGAGTGAAGTACTATGAACAAACTATGTTTTTATTTTTATTCCTTCTATTGTTATTTATGCATATGTAATGACTTTTTTACACATGCAGTGTAAAGATGCTTCCATTTTATGTAATCTTTTTATACTTTGAATTGAATAAAAGTATCCACTTTTTACAACAGCTTGTTTTATTGAACTGATGAATTCATAAAATAGGTTTGTTCAATATTCATAAAACAAAATACTTGTCCAAAATTTGTCTTCATTTCTAATTTTAACTTTATGCAATAGCTAATAATTGAATTTCCCTATTATTAAATAATACCAGGGAATAGTTGGCACAAATTGGACAAGGTAATAGCTGACAAAGTGCAGAGAACAAGCCACCTTAGCTAGGTTAAAAGTAGCAGAAAATAAGGTTCTACTATGGTCCATAATCATTTTTCCTTATTCAAATATAAACAATTATATTTTCTCAAAATTCACATTTCCATTAAAATGATACTAGTGGGTAGTCTGCCAATGACAAATTTCCAGTTGTTCTTTTGCATAGTATTGTAAAAAATAATTGTTTATATACTTGCTTGACACAGTGTTATGCTTGGAAGACAAGTTTTGGAGGTGAGAACCTAAAATTTCATATGAAATGGAATATAAATATAATTATTCAATTAAAGTCTTATTGCTTTTAGGCTTCATACTGATAATTTATCAGTTTCATAATACAAACCAGAATAAATAATTATCCAGGTTACCTGAAAAAAAAAAAAGGAATTCAATAATTTTGAAATTACCAGGAAGAGGCACTCACAAGAAACCCAGCAAAAGATGTCATGAATCCTTCTTTTGTAAGTTCCCATGCACCGCCATAATCATCTTCATCTACATTTTGAAAATTACTAAAGTAAATGTATATAACCCCTGCATTTATTAACGCAAATCTAAAATATAAATTTTGTCCCCTCAGAATATTAGAGAAAAACGTTTTTTTTACCCTTCAGTAGACGCAGCTGGTCTAGTAGATCAGGCAGGGTTATGATAGTTATTTTGAAAATTGACAGAACTGTGCATCCATCTATCTTCCGTTTAAGGGTTAGTTTACAAAATATGTATTTGTACATTATCGTTAATATCGTTGCTCCAACATAAAGAGAAATATTGAAAAACCAGTATTCTGGCCTGTGTGCGACTATTGTGATAATAATTTTGGAGGCTACAGATGGAAACACCTAAAAGAGCAGTGAGAAAGAGAGATATCTTAGTAGAGAGAACGGAGGGCATAACCTTGAGAAATTAGAAGTTTTAAGGGAACTTTGTAGTTGATTTTAGCTTCCTAACCTAGCTTAAACCCATACTGCAATCCTCTCAATTTCTATTGGTGTTCATTTTGAAACATACAAGAATTATATGGTTTGATTTTTCCCCAGCATTATCTAATATTCTTGTGATAACTGAGATAACAATAAATTCATTGTGGACCGTGCAACTACTGCTGCGTCTACCGAAGTGTTGAGAGAGTACTCACAGTATTAATCCTATTAACCCCTTCAGTGGTAAAAGGCCCCAAAAAATTCCTAACAAAATGCCTAGTGTCTGACGAGCCCAATATATAACGTCTAAAAATTCTTCCTAGAAAGCAGTTTAATTGAAAAAAAAAATCAATCCACAATCTTCAACATCCTTCTAACCTTATCTGGCCATTCTGAATTCGAAGAGAAAGCTCTATACCAAACTGATGGCAAAGTTGATTTTGGGGAGCCATTTTTTTCAATCAATTTCGTCTTTGTACTCATTTCAAATCGGAACTCGATAGTTGAATGAAAATTTTCAGCCTTCCTTTTTTTCGCCTAGTTGGAATTTTGATTTAACTATCGGAACTAACCTATAAAAATAATTGTTTACTCGCACTCAGTGTTGCCAGAACGCCAGAACCGACTTTCTTTGCAATTGCACCACTCTAAAAGACCAAAATGTACAATGTATGAATTTGCTTTTTTTATGGAATCAACACTTTCTACTTTCATGTCGTTATCACTCTTGGAAGCTGGATGAAAAATGAACCAATGGAACATGGAGAATTTGAAATTTTGTGTTTTTTTTACATAAAATTAAACTATTTCTTTAGATCTTTGAGAGTTTTTAAGGTACCCCTTCACGTACAGTCTTGGCCTGCACGTCACGACTAAGGCTGGATTCAGACAGATCCGAAATTTCATCGTACGACGATCAGATAGCTTTCTGATTGGTCTAAATTCAAATTCAGACCAATTTAGACCAATCAGAAAGCTATCTGATCGTCGTACGATAAAATTTCGGATCTGTCTGAATCCAGCCTAAGGCTGGATTCAGACAGATCCGAAATTCTATCGTACGAAGATCAGATAGCTTTCTGATTGGTGTAAATTTAAATTCAGACCAATTTAGACCAATCAGAAAACTATCTGAACGGGGTGCACTGCGTTGCACCCACATTTCGTAACACCCACAATGCGTAATACCCACATTTCGATACACCTACATTCCGTTACCCCCACATTTCGTAACACCCATACTCTCCGAACATACTCGAATGATGCACTGTTGCAAAAATTACCGGATATTCTGCAATTTTCTGTTAACCCAATCTAACTTAACCTAACTAACCTAACCTAAAAGACTCCCTCGGAGTCGGGCTCTTTCGTCAAAATATGAAAATAAACTCATGCAATTTTTACACAACATGCTTTCATGGAAAATTATCAGTAATTTTGAAGCACTTGTGTAATTACTCCCGAAAATGAATTCCTCCCTGGAAGAAAACAAGTACGCTTTGAAAAAATTAGCTTGTACAAAAAAGCAACTGCATGCCTTGTTACTGTTAGCAAGATCTGACGAAACAGAACATGTAACTCGAAGGGCAAAGGAGAGTATTGGTCTCGAACTTTCCTTAATTCCTTAGAGAAAGAGCTTCTGACTTCTGAGTAGTTCTGAGGTTGTTAAGCATTCTAATCACATTTCGTAACACCCACACTCTCCGAACATACCCGAATGATGGCTGTTGCAAAATTCACCGAATATTCTGCAATTTTTTATCAACCCAACCTAACTGACCTAACTCATCTTAACACATAACACATTCATTGTGGGCATATCGACAAGAAGAATTTTGCAAAAGTTGAATCATTCCGATCATTCGGGTATGATCGGAGACTGTGTGTGTTACGAAATGTGGGCGTGCAACGACATGCTCCCTTCTCCCTTCCTTATTTGCATCAGGTAGGTACAATGTAAAACCGTCTCGCAGAATTTAAATAATTTTTCAAAAGCCTCTCCCCAAATGCTTGTTAGCGCATTTCATTTTTATTTTCCATAAACATGGATAACGTCAAAAAATTTCAAGGAACTCCCCATACAGCACCCGATATCCTATGGACGTCCATTCAAGATTAGATGCCAGCGCCTAAGTGGCAAAAATTCGAACCACTCTCGAGTACATTGTTATCATTGTTGTCGTTGGGTTTTTACGATTTATCTTTGAATATTTTCATTTTGTTTTAGTTTTCAGTTTTTTTATGCACTATTTTTCATTTCAAGACTCAAGTGAAGTGATTTCTCCAGGTCGTACAACAGCATCATTTGTTAATACTCATTTTGAAGGAATCTTGTATGTATTAATCACCTTGCAAAAAACATTTATTTTGTGGGCTGGAATGATTCACAATAATCACAATTCTTTTCTTTCATTTCCAGGAACACTAAATTTGTCATTCTCTTGGATCACTAGCTAATAACCTACTACTTTTTCATATTGGATTTGATGTGAGTCAAAAGTGATGAAAAATGCCTTAAAATACGGTTGAGTTTGTTGTTCTAAAATTGTTCGTTTCCGTTAACCAGCTGACGAACGTCAACCCTCAGAAGTCGAAACTTGTGCGAGCAATGGATGCTAGAATACATGGATTACGTGAATGGCAAATAGTCTTCCTTGGTAAAATGACGAGAACAAACTTTCATGAAGTTAGACACCGGTTTTCCTATTTTCAGGAGATATATCCAGGCCCGCCGTCTGTCTATAGTCTCTCTTAATCCTAGACTAGTCTGCACTATAACGTTTCTTTCATTTTCCTGCGGAAAAAGATGAAAACTTATTCCAGTACTTTGCCGTTTTGCCCAAGAGTCACATTGAGGTACACAACAATAGTGGTTTGAACTTGAAGCACTCATTTTACATCTGAAAACTAGTAACAGTCAACAGAAACAGAATATCCTGAATATCCACCATATACATGTACAAGATTTTTATTACGTATCATATAATAATAATCACAAAAATATACAAAAACAACTACCAGAATGCACAGAATCATAGGAATTTAAACGTAAACAACGATTTCAATGTACTTATAAATAATTTAAAAATTTGACACCAGAGGGAGTACTCCTTATGTTGAATTCCCAATAGCCTTGGACCAATTTTGGATATCCATAGGATATCCAAATTTTGTATATATAAAGTATTCCCAGTAAAAAATATCCATACGATGTACAAAATGGATATCCTTTCGGATATCCATGAAGGATATCTTATGGACATCCATTTCGTACATTTATTGTATAACTCACTGAGCACAGAACCTTGCAAAACATTTCTGCAAATTACATATAGACGCCGATTGAAATGTTTCCTGGGGGAGTTACAGTAATATTACTGTGTTAGTTCAGTTGAAACATTGTGACTTGTTCATTAAGGAAACATTTCATTAACTTGTGATTTGCTTTCCACTGAAATGTTTATGACTGAGGTTGCGGTGATGTTGTCAGATATGCCAATTGAAATATTGCACAACAATTTTTTTAGAAATATTGCTGTAAGTTAGTTATTTCTTTTTTCGAAATATTTCATAACTAAGTTACAGTGATATTGTTAAATACACAAATGTCGAAATATTGTCAATTACTTTCGTGGGTAACATTGCTGTGTTGATAATATTCTTTCCTGTTGAAACATTTCTATACCTATGCATGGCGTTTCGTTTATCTTTCGAGAGATATCGAGAACTAGGTTTAAATGATAAAAATTTTTTTTCAAGAAACGTTACTGTCATGAAATTTTGACAATACTGTATGTTGAATATTAAAAATGCATGTTTCTGAATTTAGCGAAAAATAACGGATAGATTGTTAAATTTACCGCTACAAAATAACATTAGGTACTCATCTCAAGCTTGAGATCGCTGAGTGAGCTAGTTTGACGGATTCGTGCGTCTATTGGCCCATTCGAAACATTTTTTAATTATTTCTTTTCAGTGATGCAATTCAGAACCAATTAATCGCTTGAACTCTAAAACTTGGCAAAGGTTTATTTTCCGAGGCGGATGGATTATCGATGGCCAGTGTGTGTGTCATGTCTGTGAGTTGAATGGGAGACGACACGGTTTCATTTATGTCATTATGTCCTGCTTACACAAAAGGAAACTTCTTCGCCCAAACTCCATTATGATTCATGCAGATTTCCGATGTACGCTCGTTTCAGCATAAGTGCTTATTGTGCTTAATGTTTTCGTTTTGAGAATCTTCTGCGCTAGGTAACAAATTCTAGCTTGATAATTGGTTGAGAAATAACATTTGTCAAATTGAACCAATAGGACCACCGGAGCAGCACACTCTCGAACTGAAGCAGCACACTCTCGAACTGAAGCAGCCATTGGTGCAAATGAGGTTAGGTATCACTATCAGAACCTTTACTTTACTGTGTCACTTGTGTCACACCCATTTATAAATTATAACTAATGGATCTGGCCTTTATGATAGTTTTTTATATAACACGATGCGGAATACAATAGAGTGATACTGTGAAGGACAGATTGATAATTCTGCTATATCGAGGAAGAAATTCGCTTAAAGGTACTTGAAGTATTCTATCTTGCTCACTTTGCAGTCCTCTCTCAGGGCCAGTCCAAAGTCCAATAATGTCTATGCTAGCCAACGTTCATATTAAAAAATTATAACATTTATGAAATACAGGATATATTTTAATTCAGTAAGGAGTCTCAACTTTCCATTGACCCATGAATAAATGAAACATTCAACAGTTTGCCTAAATTGTTAAAAAAATATATCTACAACTTAGTCCAGATAGAAATGAAAGGCTTGTATTAAAAATCATTTGTGATATATGAAGACGTGGTACAGTGAAAGGAAATATATATTTATATATAATTAAATGTTTTGAAATATTCAATACTTTGCCTCAATCTATTATAAAAAATAAATCAAACCGCAACTTATTTGACAGAAATAAAACGGAAAAAGGAAATTAAAATGAACTTTTATGACACCTAGAATAATGCTAATTAGAAAAAATATTTAACTTTATGACTCATCGTAGTAGTGTATAGGTGTAAAACTAGACCAAGGAATCATGTAACAAACTATTTATATTTATTATTTTTTTTTGTACCTGAAATCGTTTTGAATACCAATAGTTCTACACATGAAAATATGTTGTTGTGCAATTAGGTGCTCATTTTTAGGATCATTCCTTACGTACTTGGGTATCGATATTTTGTAAGACAGCAAGGTATAGATAGTAGTAAGACATGTAGATCAGGTATCACCTAAGTATGGTCCACAAATTAACATATTTCACTCAGGATGTGATTCAATAAAGGCTGAAAAATTTTTTTTGGGAAAACAAATGTTCATGCCCTAGCAGGTCGATGGCATATGTTGATATGAAAATATTAGTAATTTTAAATTCTTACAATGACTTGCTTCTGTTCATTCAGTAAATAATATAATTCTTTAGATTTATACTTTTGTACAGTTTCAGAAATATATCATATCGACTTGTAGTGTGCCAATGGGGTTTGTTAACAATAAAAAGCATGATAATTTTTGTATTTCAGTATTTGTGTGGTAGTCAGTTTTTAGTTTAAAATTTGCATGTGATGCAAGTTTACATTCAAATTAGACCTGATAAGTTCTGTGATGGTTTGTTCTTAAGATATTTTGGATGTTCCTATTTGCTTTGTACTCAACTATAATTCTGAACGTTTTTTACCTATTTTTCATACTGATCTATACATTTATAAATTTTTTATCCGATTTTACTGACTTGTTCTGTTATATTCTGTTAGATCTTTTAAGAACCAATAAACGCTTGAACTCTATGAAGTTATTTTTGTGAGTTTGAATCCCCACAAAATGAGGTGTTCCCATAAGTTCCCCATGTATGTATATATTTGTTTTATATATAGTTATTATGTCGATTATAACACATGACAGAATTCTGATTCAATAACTAACTGCTACGCTAGCTTCATATTGAATTGAATGTTTTTTTGAGAAGATATGACTTGAAAATAACAGTGGTTCTAACTTTCATATAACTATATTTACTCCTCTCATATAAAACTTGTTATAATAGGCTTAACAGCTTTAATTGAATGATAATACTTGAATTGAAATATGTAAAAAAATCAAATGAGAAATATATTCAAAAACAATCATAAAGTGAATGAATCTTGATTCATTCATTTGGATTCCTATGTAAATTTAACACTATACATTAGAAGACGTAGATAACGTTCAAAGTATAATACAAAGCTCAAACATTTTTTTGGCATCGGAAAAAGATCCTTGAACGACTGGTAAACCCAAATACTCTCCATTTCATTTACCAGTGATTATCATACTCTGGCAAACTACTTCTTTCTGTACTAGGAATAGTCCGTTTTTTGAACAAAGGTATTCCTTTCGGATTTTTATCAACCATACCCATCAATTTTTCATTTGCTTTCGTTTTCAATTTTCACATATATCGAGATTGAGTTGAATTATCTGTCAAACACAAATACGAAGAGTATATCCACACTGTTTCTCAACTGACATTTAGTATTGAACACCATAAAGTTAGATTTTCAATATACATAGATCTTATTAGGAAAGCAGGTATTTTTGTGGCTATCTGTTGTTATCTACCAATCAGATACCAGGAACTGAAATCCACTTGCATATTAGTATATAGTGGAATTTCACCTTAATCTCATTGACGCCCCGGCAATATGGAGGGATCGGTATGATGGCATTTCGTAACCTTCCTCCTATATACCAACGTTGATCCTAGCACCCAGGAGCAGTGACACTTGAAAATGCCAACTCAGATGATGACGTCGAAATTCCAATACCGACAAACCGACGAATAAACTTCCAGGGCACCGATTTTTGAAATCATTCTCTATGTAACGAATTTGTTATTCATCACATCTTCGATAAAGAATGATATTACAAATATCATATTTTTATGCTGATATCGATTCGTTATCTATCTACATAATTGTTCTAAAATGGTTTGTTTCCGTTAACCGTCTGATGAACGTCAAACTTCAGAAGTCGAAACTTGTGCGAGCAATGGAATAACGAGGCCTTACCTTTCAACGTGCGAATAATTATCACGGTGGGCCGGCGTGGGATCGAACCCCGTTCTTCCGCTTGATAGGCGAATGTGCTAACATCTCCTTTGAGAAAATGAGTGAATTAATAAAAGAAAGACATGAAAAATCAGAGAAACCAATAATTTGCATTATTAGCATATATGGAATCGAACAGTGAGAGATTTTCTCAAAATATCACACAGAAAATGTGGATGAACCAAGCTAGTCAGTCAAATTCTGTATAAGAAGAAAATTCTTGCTTCTAATGAAGATTATCATGTTATAATCGTGAAATACTTGATAATAAATCACTACATAATTAATTTGAAATTCACAGTTTTGTCTAGCATCTTGAGTACTACTATACTATATATGAGAATGCCACTTGTTGTGTGTAACCACTGTTCAACAATTGACAGGACAGATGACTATCCCTGTCGCTGTCAACTTCACATTTCATATTTCATTCTTGTCATGAAGACATTAACCTGACATTCTAAGACTGACCACATGGTCTACACAGAGTGACGAGTTTTAATATTAATTTTAACGTGTAATTTGTAAATGTGCATCTGTGTACATCATTTACTAACCCGGTTTTATAATACAACTTCATTCCATGAGCACTCCATCAATGATTACTTTTGAACATCGTCTCATATAACCTCACCTAAGTGTAAGTATGATAAGACAACTTATTGTAACATCTTTCACATAAATGTAATCTAATTGTAGTTTCCTGATGATGGAATAAAAAAAGTTCCGAAAGCTTGGATCAACTTAAAAGAGTCTTTCTTTTGTGACATTGCTGCATTCCCCACTATTCACTAGTTTAATCCCTTATATTTAGTTCAATCCCTTATATATATATATATATATATATATATATATATATATATATATATATATATATATATATATATATATATATTGGAGTTTGAAAGTGGTTCGTATATTTTGTCTTTTCATTATTCTTCTGATCATCTCAGTGTCATATAGTCATATTGCTTCTGCTGTTCTATGCGTATCGTTTGTAATATACCCAAAGCTGGCCCTCTCAAGGAGACTATGAGTTTCGTAGCTTTTTCTTTTTCGCCCCTTCCATTGGTTTCTGCCGCAGCCTCAAATTGTCGACGAAACATGGACCAAGACGACTGTCCATCAAAAGTCGGTGGCTTTACTGAAATTCCTGATGTGGCAACCCTGTTTCGGCGATCTTGGTTCTCGAGAAGAGCTATCTGTTTTTCTAAACCTCTCATTTCATTTCTCATCTCCTCTCGCACTGTACCCACTTTCTCATTGACCACATCGATTTTCTGGACGTCTCCCTTTAGTTCTTCTTTTAGGTCTACTCTTAGTTCTCCTTTCAGTTCTTCCATTTTTACTTTGGTTTCATGAATAACATGCTCGAAAAAATTGTCCTGATTTTCTAGAACTTTCTGGAAGTCTATTTTTCGTTGTTTTTCTATCTGCTCTATTTCATTTTGTTTTTTTAGAATTTTCTGGAGGTCTTCTCGTTCTTTTCTCTGTTATTCGAGAATTTTCTGGAGTGCTTCTTCCCGTTCTTTCCTTTCATTATCGAGAATTTTCTGGAGTGCTTCTTTTCGATCTTTCTCTTCATCTTCTCGTTCTTTCTTTTCATTTTCTCGTTCTTTCTTTTCATTATCGATAATTTTCTGGAGTGCTTCTCGATCTTTCTTTTCATTTTTTTTCCAGCCGTCGTTTTTCATCTTCCAGTCGTCGTCTTTCCAAATCCGCTAATTGGTCTTAGATAAATTTCATCATGTCCTCCATCGTATCGTAAGATGTACTTCTCGTATAAACCATAAATTGTTTTTATTTATCAGTAAAATTCCACTTCCGACACCACTGTTACGATTATTCCTTTCAAAATCCAACTTCTGACACTACTGTTACGATTTATCCCTGGGTTCGTCTATTATTAAAACACCAAACAACACTAAACTACTTTTATTATAACTCTCTATCACAATACAATAGAACACAAACACTCAAATCGCTCCGATAACTTTCCAATGCTCGGTACTTAAACTCTCTGTAGTAAAATTTCTACACGTCGACTACTTGCACTCAGCAATAACAAAACTCTCTCCACTTAGCTCTACTAAACTCGCTCCACTTAGCTCTGAATACAAACTTCCGAATAACTAACTCTCTGAATAAAAACTTGTCTCCGTCGCGATGTCCCGCCGCTTATATATCTGCGTACCTATGGAGAATGTTCGAGAGAAGCCCCAATGACGTGTCTCGAATTCGCCAGACGGCAACCAACAGTTCCTGGAAAATGACGCGATCCCTCATCTGCGTTTACGATCTCGTCAGGACCGGCGCTAGGAGAGCGTTAGGAGATTTGTAACAGTATCTAACTCAGAATCAGAACTAATAGTCCTATATTCTCACTGACCTCACAATCACAATGGGTGAATATATGCTTCTGAGCATAATAATCATTGATCAGTCCGAGCTGGTCTCAGTACATTGATATATATCTCTTCAAAATTGGACAAGTATATTTTTCACCTACGGAAACTGAAATCTCATGTTGATCAAAAATCTCTTCTATCTGCCCATTTATGCCTTCATCCATTTAACTATCAGCTATAGATTGATATTGTGGGGTAGATGTTGAAAAAGTCTTTATAATTCAAAAACGATAATTTCAGGTACTTAATTTTCTCAATAATAATTTCTTTTAAGGGTGCTCACCACATTCGGCAAAACGCTTTTGCGAATTTCGAGATCATCTCTGGTTCGATTTCACTGAAACATGTACCAATCGATTCGAAGTATTATTCTCTAGCGAGGAAAGTTATCGTAATTTTTCGTTTTCAACAAGTTTGCCCAAAACTAATTGAAATAGAGAATTATTTTCGAGTAAGCCCGTGTTCCGTAAAAATACATCTAAATACACCAACGCATATGAAGTGTGTAAGAAAATGACACAATACAAATACTTGAAAATGTAAAATGAAAAGTGCATAATAACATTGCCGGAACGTGGCGCCATCATATCAGTGCGAATCGTATACTTCGGGATGCAATTCAGTTGGCTCAGCAGTAACAGTGGCGGAGACTTAATTTACAAGTCGACTCTTTATAATGCAGCGGTTATCGCGAAATGCAATTTGTTCTTACAAACGGATGTAGGTGCTTTGCCAAAAATATGGGTTGGAACAGTTTGACAAACAAAGTAAAATGCAATTATAGTAGGAGAGCCCACGATGCTAAATCGGGATTTACTCGAGCGTCATAGAGACCTATTGGGTTGCGAAACTTAGATGATGAAAAGAAAAAATGTTACGTAATGTATACCTTTTCATCGGTGGGGAAGCGGCTATAGACTTTCAAAAATATAAAAAAAAACTGTTGCATGGACATACTCGAGCGCATATTCATCTATGTCCAACATATTGTTGAAAATGTACGTATGTTAATCTGATTGTTTCCATGATGGGGGTGGTCGTACGTAAGGGTTGAAAAAAACTCGAGCGCGTCACAATTTTAGTGGGGATGTTAAGTGAACCTAAAAAAAAGCTCTTATATAATAATCTGACGGTTTGGATGTGACGCAGACTCGCGGCCGTTATTAGAATGTGAATAAAAAATTTCGTCACTTTGAAAAACACAAGCGCGTCAGATTAAGATATATATGTTTCATCTGGATGCCTAGCGGTTGCAGTCTCATAATCTGACAATTATCTGGAGGGATTCGCCTATTATGCCAATTTGATTTTTTTTTTAAATTTAAATCATTGAACTTAATTGAAAATCTCAGGAAAAAGCATGCGAATAAAAAAGTGTATGCTTTTTTAGTAGAATACTTGTATTTATAAGAGAATAATTATGAGAAATTAAATTTTTTAAATTTTAAAACGTTTAATATTCGTTGTAAACAATATCATGCCACCAACGAGTCTGTGTGATCAACAGGCATGGCAACAGAAACCACAGTGGGGACGGAGTGAGAGAGCAATAGATAGAGAAAGAGTGAGAGAGGAATAGAAACGTGGAGAGGGGAATATAGGCATCACGTAGCTGCACACATTAAACTTTATCGCGAGGGGTATTTCACTTCTTTAAAATTTGTACACCAAATTTTCATTTGAGGAATTTCAATTGGATTTCAGAAATTTCTAACGGATATCTGGATTTCGTACGAGATTTCAAGATTTCCTTTGAGATTTCTGGATTTAAAACGGATTTCAAGATTTCATTGGGAATTCATATGGATTTCAAGATTTCATTGAGAATTCATATGGATTTCAAGATTTCATTGGGATTTTAAGATTTCAACATGGATTTCAAGGATTTCAGGTCATTTTGTACACCGGATTTCCTAAGTGAAACACCCCTCGCTTTATCGATGAATGTTTATTATTTCGGCTTGTGGAAATCGTCAGATTATATATTTTTTGCAATTCTTGAATTTTTCCCTTCAAAATAACAATAAAATTAGCCACGCTCGAGAATTTCAGATGATCAATTTTTTTTACTAATCTGATCCTTTATCCTCGAAACAGTCAGTTTAGGGCCAATTTATACACCTAGTATTATTCCTTATTTCATTCGGAAGCAAAGTAATTTTAGAGGTCTTTGTAGGAACATTTGAAGAATTACTTCTCTTTTAGTCTTCCTTTCAATCTTAAAAATGTAACTCAGGAAGCTTATGACATATAACCACCTAATCCTTGAAACAGAGCGAGGAAATAACTGTCATTTTAAGACTAGAACTTAAATACTTAAGAGATGTATAAATCGGCTCTTATTTGACTGATCCACGATGGCCATATAGATACGCCACATTGATAGCCGCCAGTCTCTGTCATAAGCTTTTTATGTTTCATTGCGACTTGGATTTTTCTTATATTTCATAGCTGCCACTGTGTTGGATTACGATAGCCTGATGGGGTTGGAAAATGAACGTAATCAACATAAAATGAATATTTTTCCTTGAGTTCCCGAAACGCTTGTGAAACTATTTTTGTGCCGGTTGCAGAAATGACTCACCAGTGATCTGACTTATGATGAACATAGGTGGTTCAACAGCTGCTTGATTTCTATGCCGAAAAAGGCCCTTTTTCTTGATCGGCGATGGTTCTTCCAACTTTCTCCCCGAAGAACAAACCACACCAATAGTCCCAAATAAAGTAATAATATATTTCGATTAAAACACCAACTTGTGCGAAAAACCGAACAAATAGCCGACACGGGCGAAATAGTAATTAGAAAATAATACTTGATTGCTACCAACGAGCATAAAATGTTCAGGGAACGAATATATCTCGACGGGTCGAGTCAATGAATTCAACTGCGATATACGGTCGATCCCTGCTTCTTTCGACAGTTTTATATGTTAAACGAAAATGAAAACCACATACGGCTTTCCCAAACACAATGAAAATGAAACAACTTTTTTTGTCATGTTTGATCGTATACGTTTTTGAAACTACCCATAATAATTTTTTTTTCGATTTACGAAATAATCGTGAAAAATCTACTTTTTCAGGTTGTTAATGAAAATTCCAATCAAATTTGAAATATAGTTTTTTGGAAAAATCACGTTGCGTACCTCAAAAATTTACAAAAAATCAGAAAGTCTTCGACCGTTTTGAAACTAGTCATCTCATCTTTCAGTTTCAATATTCCATTTGTGTTGAAAAGATTATGGCAACTCTTTGGGATAGAAAAACTTCAGTGATTATTTTGGTCATTTTCGAGTTCTGCTGACGGAACTAGCTCATATCACTCGGCAAATGTTGTTTGCCATGGACATAGTTATAATCTAATCTATCCTAATCGAACCCAACTTTCAACAACTAATCTTAAACAAACAGAATTTGAAGAAGAATTTGAGTTGGCCCGTATTGTAAATCTAAACCATTCTCGAATCCACTTGAACGCAAACGAAAAATTATAATAATATAACTAAATCTTCCTCATGAATCACTCTATATATTGGTGGAAACTGTATGGAATTCAGTGGGGCTGTTTTTGAGTCTTTCACGAACAAAGACAGACGCGACAGATGACTTTAATTTATATAAACAATACCACAGGAGGAAATGTTGGCAAGCGAATCAATAGGTTGGTACTAATAGTCAGGATATCACCCTGATGATATCGTAAGAAAACATATTTATGAAATTAAGAATAATTCAATAAATTTTGATACCCGAAAGTAAAATAATTGCCCTCCAGCCATGATATTTAGATATGGTAACGAGTGCCTGGCGTTTATCTAGCTGACTCACTAATAAACACTCGCCTGTTCCTTCACATATTGAATGTAACCAAGGAATTAGACGGAGGCGTCCTTTGATCAGTGTGTCTGTGATTGTTTCATTCGATTTCAATAAGACCCGCCCATCGAATTCTGAAATATTTGTAGGTTAATGCAACTCTATAATATTGAACAGCTAAGGAACGCCCTTAACGAATATCCCAGGTTTCTAGGAAATCCCTCAGAAGACCTGCAGTTTATGAAATGGAATCCGAATCACTTTGATACATAGATCTACAGTATATAAGGTACATTCGTAACAAGTCGTTGGAATGTAGATGAACAGCATAACTGAACAATAACATATATAAAAATAACGCTAACAGTTAAAATATATAGAAAAATTACTGAATAAAATATACAGAACAGTAATTGAACTAAATATAAACACATTTTCACAAGGAAAGTGACCATAGAATGTGCCTGATATTATAGAAGTTCAAGCACTGAGTTTGTGGCACTACATTCTTCCGTACTATGAAAATAATGTTTTATTAGATAGTCATTGATGTGCTTTCTGTAATTTGGCGACGGTTAGTTTGTGATCCTAGATGGAAGAATATCATATAGATGACATCGAGTCAGATTCTTGTAAATTGAACCATTGAGGTTACCAAAGATTAACCCCATTAGTTTATGCCCGTGAAATTGGGAGTTTTTCAAAAATCTATCTATATTCTTACTGCCTAGTCCTCTGAAAAGTGGCCTACATGAATCGCGGAAACCTGCGTTTCATATAATTCTACACTTTGGTGGCATTGCAGGAGTTGCTCCAAAGTAGAGTTCAATAGGTAGCATGGGAATGAAAAAATGCATACTAAGCTGAGGAAAGATTTTCAATACTAACAAAGTTTCTCATTTGCCGGAGTGAAAAAAGATATTTTGAGAGCTTCTGATTTAATACCTCTATAGGAGAACACCAATTCAAAGCATCGTCAAGAGTGATTCACAGTAAATTGACCGTATTGCCCACAGAAATATTATTAGTAGTCGAGGAAGTCATAGAAAAGGGTTTCATTGTTTCGGAAAATCGTTGTTGATCATCGAATTCGTTACAGTATATAGCATTGAACATATGGATTAATGCGTCTTCTTTGTAAAGAGGGATATGCACAATTAAAAATTTTCTACCTTTCATTGATTTGCTCGCAGTAACATTTATTTTGTTCAGATTTCGAGACTCTTGCAGGCCTTTATTTGTACGCCACTAGCCATCTCCGTCAAGAGCTTCTTTTACCAAAGTGCCATATAAATGATTTGGTAGTCCATATAGAGTGAAAAAATCGACCGAATAACAGAATAAAGATTTATTAACAAACATATATAATACCTTTCATATGTTATGATCACTTTCGATGATAGAATAATTTAAATATAATCTAATGAGAATTTACCTACGTAGGTATCTAAATCTAATATAAATATCTAGTATCACAACTAGCTATGGCCAATCCTAAAATCGCAAACTAAAGAAAAATGATCTGAAGGATATGAAAACGACGGTACTCTGTGTTCCCCGATCTCTTCACCCGTAGGGAAGTCTAAAACGGCTTCCAGTTCCAACGAATTTTTAGAATAGAATATATAATCTATCGTGTGACAGACTTCGCCTTCTCCTCGAATCTTCCAGGTGGTGTAGGAAGGTTCACGTTGTGCGGAACTTAAGTTAGAGTCGGTATCACAGTCAGCATAGGCGCTTCCCAAGCCCAGGGGATTCTCCAGGATTGTTCGATAAATGGGTTCATTAGGTTCAGCGTTGAAGTCCCCGCAAAGAATCAACGGCCGTCCCTTGCATTGGTTTTGAATGAAGTGGAGGAGGTCCTTTCCCTGTTCGTTCCGAAGGGTCGAAAGAAGGGCACCGTTTCTGGCTTTCAAGTGGGTTGTTGTGACACATATTTCTTGTCCAGTTTCTTTCACTTTGAGAATCATCAGCAAAGCAACCTGAAATTACAATTTTCAATTGATTTTATTACAGAGTGAATTTTCGATATAGATGGTAAAACCGGTACATGTCTCGCCATAGAATAGCTTTCGAACAGAAGAACGTGGTGACAATATTTTGAATTATTCCGAGATACTCTCATCATTGGTACGTCAGTCAACTGATCGATGTTATCAACACAGTCTTATTCTATAGTCGGGCTGTTCAAAAGATAGAATTCAAGGACGCGTGAACAGTAAATGCCTGCATAGCCACGCCTTCTAAACTGAAATAAATGAAGAACTGTTTACACTGTACTGTACTCATTTGTGCTTTGTATTTACGTGTGTTACGTTAATTAAATAATATGGATGGAAACACTCTTTCACCTCCAAGAAAAAGATAAAAAAAAGACATTTAATTGTAGAGGAAAAAGGTGTAATAATGAACACTTATAAAAAAGCATCCCAAGAGTTGATGGGAGGACGACGCGGCGACTTTTTTGTTGAGTGGTGTAAATCGGACTTGTAACATTGGGGAGAGGAACATTCAAAGAGTGCGTGCCCTTCACGTGATCATTCTATCTTTTCAGCGGCTACACTATAGAAGCATATAAGCAGCTGAACACAAATCCGAAGTCACAACGCGGCGCTCTCGTTTGGTTCCAAAGATATGGCCATTCCAAGTTATGAAAAAGGGCATTTCAATCATTAGGTGCAATTCACAACTGATTCCATTGAAAACTTTTCCTAGAGATCAATTACCCTAACACCAAACTGATATTTTAGCACTCGACGCGCGTTTCGCTAACAAGGTTAGCATCTTCAGGAGAAGAAAATTGATACTAAATCTAGAGCTGAGGTTAGTTATTTATATACCTAAAGTTTTCCGGTCCGATATGGACTTCGTTTGTTACTGTTAATTATTCTAATCAATTTCTCGGTAATGAACTGACTACCTGCAAGTTCCGTCATCTGTTAGTATTGATTTCTGATTACTTCCTCAACAATAAATTGAAAAGCAGGCTGAAAGGAATAGGTCCCTTGTCACCATTCATGCTGTTTTTACATTTTGCTATTTCTAGACTCTCACATGCATCGAGTAGCCTTGTGACACGCACATGCTTGATCAGTTTCAGATTGCTTTCACTAATTTTGTGATCATTGTGTAGAACGTGTTGGGCGAGACTGGATTTTTCTACCCGTCCGTATTTTATATGTGCAAAATGCTCTTTGAAACGGGTTTTGATAGCTCGTCGGCTCTGGCCGATGTACTTGTTGTTGCAATCTTGACAACTGATCTCGTAAATTCCCGACTTCTCTGAGTTTTCTAGTTTATCTTTTGGGTTACCAAGAAGCTGCTGTAATTTGTAAGAAGTTTTATATGCAACTTTCATATTTACTTTGACAATACACTAGAGGACTCCAACAGATATTTGACAAAGTAAATATGAAAGTTGCATATAAAACTTCTAACAAATTACAGCAGCTTCTTGGTAACCCAAAAGATAAACTAGAAAACTCAGAGAAGTCGGGAATTTATGAGATCAGTTGTCAAGATTGCAACAACAAGTACATCGGCCAGAGCCGACGAGCTATCAAAACCCGTTTCAAAGAGCATTTTGCACATATAAAATACGGAAGGGTAGAAAAATCCAGTGTCGCCCAACACGTTCTACACAATGATCACAAAATTAGTGGAAGCAATCTGAAACTGATCAAGCATGTGCGTGTCACAAGACTACTCGATGCATGTGAGAGTCTAGAAATAGCAAAATGTAAAAACAGCATGAATGGTGACAAGGGACCTATTCCTTTCAGTCCGCTTTTCAATTTATTGTTGAGGAGGTAATCAGAAATCAATACTGACAGATGACGGAACTTGCAGGTAGTCAGTTCATTACCGAGAAATTGATTAGAATAATTAACAGTAACAAACGAAGTCCATATCGGACCGGAAAACTTTAGGTATACAAATAACTAACCTCAGCTCTAGATTTAGTATCAATTTTTTTCTCCTGAAGATGCTAACCTTGTTAGCGAAACGCGCGTCGAGTGCAAAAATATCAGTTTGGTGTTGGGGTTATTGATCTCTAGGAAAAGTTTTCAACTTTAACACCAAAGGTTCCAAAACTCATCGTTTATAACTGATTCCATGTTCTTTGGAATTTTGTTAACTGACACCTTTAGTATAGATGACAATTCATGGTTAGCTGTGTGTGGCGTCATTCTAACTCCAAGAACACCCAAGGGGCTTGCTGATAATAACTCGAGAATTGAAGTTGCATTACTCTAAATCCAATATGGCAGATTCTCAAAGATGGCGTACTAGTTATTTTCAATACACCCCTCGTACAATTTGGCAGACTACATTTTCATGCTTTGCTACAATACTATAAAAATATATCAAATTGTAAAGGGTCTACAATAAAAACTTTGATTTTGATTAATTATTATATTATTTTGCAACACATTCGTGCAAGTTGTATGTCACCTCGTTTCATTTGAAACAATATGCCTTCATTATCTTTGTGATTTGAACAAGGTTGCTTGATAAAAGTCGTCCATGAAAATCGCCGTTGAACTTGGCAAACGCAAATTCTGTTTTTCGAAGGCAGAAAAAATTGGCCCAAAAAAACGTTATAATTCGAAAAAAAAGATGTAGAAAGTGGAATTAACTTTCTATGACACCTGAAGAATAAAAATGTCATATGTACTGATTGGAATATTTTGCGAAAAAGGAGGCAGATAATATACCTTTTTCCCAAGTTTGAAGGGCCATTACTTTAGATTCGGGTTCAGCGGCCTCAAATGTATGATTGGTATTTTTTTTTTTTAGGAATAGGGTGTGCTGTGCAATAAACGGATATTTTTCGAGCTCCGAAAAAATGAAAGGACCTGTTCAACAAAAATGAATTATTCAACTCTGTTCTCTACTTGAATTATGTTGTGTTCAGGGCCAACGCGAATTAGTGCTAATTCGGAATTTTCGCAGCTTATATCGTTAGAAAATATCCATCCTTTCAATGAGTTCTACAGCTTTGTTGTACATTATAAAGATGTTCGTTATGAAATGCTGCTTATATATCTAGAACCATTGATAAACTCTCCCTATGTTTTCCCATTGCGAATGAGTTCCCCATTACCGATTATTAACAGTTTCTGGTTTATCTAATATTTTATGGCGATTACCGTAACCTTTTGATATAAAAGACGTAATAGGTCTACGCAGTTGCTATCTAAAGTTTATTGCCTTTTTTTTTTTTTGGTAAACTTGCATATCCTCAGCTGAGAGTGAATACTCGGGAATTGTTGTAAATTAACTGGAAAAGAATTGGTTTCAGCTCATGGGCACAATTCAGTAGACATAATCTGTGTTTTCCAAGGGACCAAGGGATTGAGTTTTATACCTCACTCTTTGGAACGAAAGATTATTAACTGTGATTAATTTCGCTGCGTAATTAGATGGCTTGAGAATATCGACCCTTTTTTATATTTAAAAACAACGCCTTTGAAACCTTTTCGAATTTTAATTCATCAACCTTGGTACTAACTGTTTTCCACTCACCTGGTTGCTTTGTACTTTCCAAATTTCTAGAATATGCGTTTCGGCTTTGAGAAAGTCGAATTTGTCTTTTTTGTAAAAAATGGCACAGCCATCAGGTCCATTATTTCCATTAATGTAGATACAGGGCGAGTCCGGTTTCGGAAAGAACATTCCAGTATAACCTTGTGTTTCCAATATGTGACTCAGAAAGTTGAAATGGTCGACTTCCTGAAATGTCGAAAGAATTTCGTAATCTAATATAGGCACCGCAATGAGGATTCTTATGCACAAACAATGATTTACGAAAAGCATTTCTCAACGGGAAAATATGGGTAACAGGGTAACGACATTCTATTTGCCTTCCATTGCACATCCCACCCATCTCCGCCTTAGAAGAAGATGTCGATTTTTGTTACTTCTGCCACCAGAGCGGAGATGGAAAGAGAATACACAAAAACCGATTTATACTGTGCAGGGGTTTGGCTATACTTTCTCTTCATTTATTCAAAAAATGCATCTGGAACAGTCGGACCAGTTTCGTCCAATAGTAGTAGTGGTAGTATTAGCTATTTTTTGCATGTAGCCAATATTCAGCACCCACAAGTATTTCGCTTTCGTACGGTACCGTAATATATTTGATACACTTCAAAGCGCATCTGTAATGTTCGTTTCCCTAGCTGATGAGATCTGTGTTCGATTGAACTAACCGATTGGAAGACTGTAGGTTTCCCCACATTTTAAATAGCAAATGCACTAGCCGTCTCTTGCCTGCACAAGGTTTCTAGGAGCACTCATAAGGATATTCGACACAGGAAAATACAAATTCATGAAAACAAAACTCTAGGTAATCTAATATCAGTTTCCAACATATCATCTGGGTTTTAGTCATTGGAATATAAGTCAACCCATGTTTTCAATATTCATATCAATCATTGAATTTAAGGTAGGTTGAGGTATTCTACATAAATTCCTAATTCATATAAGTATTTCATTTACATGCATTACCCATTTCTAATTTACCAACTTACAATTTCGAGAGTGCTAGTCGCTTTCATTGTGATACATTTGATCCCAGTATTATCTTGAACGTGTTTTGAAACGACGATTCAAATAAAAACGATTCCATACCGTCTGTTTGTTTTGAATTCCACAAGAGAAAAATACAGTTTTCCAGGCTTTGACATATATTTACTATAAAACGGTTCATCTACCGAAGTTTTAAAATGAATACTTTTATTATCATCTGAAATACAGTTAGATTTGACATGGGTTTATCTTCCATTAATTATATCACCCAGTTCGATGAATTTTGAATAATTCATTCGTATTTTAAGTGTCTAGATCGTTACGTCATGTGTATTTTGTTTTGTATCCACGGTATATACTGGCAAAATCACAAGAATATAGCTAAGCGATTCAGCAAAAAGTTGTTCTACCAAATATAAAACATTCAAACTGGCTTTTGACGTGAGAATTGGGTTAAATTGTATGTTTGTAGAAAATGTGTTGTTCTGGAAGGGATACTACATGTAACATGTACAAGTTCGAAAAACTAAATGAAACTTTTTTCTCCTTACCTGTAAACAAATTATGTCGGGGCAATACTCGACAAGTTCTTCCACGATGAGATATCTTCTCGAGTTCCACTCCAAAGCTTCATCGGGGCATTTGGCGAAGTTATCATTCATTTGTCCAAGAGCTTAAAAGAAAAAAAGTGATAACCGAGGCAAATCGTTTTTATCATGAAAATGATTCGACTAGAAGTGAACCCAATAAAAATTTTGTAAATGAATGGTCCATTAATTTTTTTGAATAACTATCAGTATTCAGATTTGTACACGTGTATTTGTTCTTTCAAACTGACGCCACAGATGCAAATTTAAATTTATCATTAATTAGGATACATTTCTATTTTCTTTATTTCTTAAATTTTTCAGAGGAGCTCAAAGAATAAACATTCTTTACAAATTTCGATATAAAAGAATGACAAGATATCGTCGAAATCATAGATTGTTTTGTCCAATAATACATTATTTTTCTTAACATGCTTCAATATGGGTATGAGTCGACAACCACCATTTTGGGAATGATCAAGTGACCTATTTTGAAAGATTATATTCATTGTACATTACCTTGAGAGAGAATATTCCACTGCAGAACTCTCAAATTGTGCGGACTGGATACGTACTCACTGCATGCTGAAAAATAGAAATATGTCAAAATTGGTTCAGTTTCATCATCAGCAACATGTAACTTTTTTTGAACCGATATTTGATGGCTTCAAGAGCTTTGAAAATGGTGAATGGTAATGGTTCGGACTTCCATTGTCTATGTTTTTAACTCTATTGAAACCTGTTGCTAGGAATGGAAAGATTAAAATACAAATCAAGTGAGAAAAAATCAAATCAAAATAAAATTTTTGGTCAATGATGATTAGGGATTGATTGATCAAAGAAAACACTGTTGTTACAAAAAATCGAGATTTCGAACATGAAATATAAGTCAAAAATTTTAAATACTAGTCAAAAAATGTAAATGAAGAAATTGAATGGAATATTATGAAAAAATGTTGAAACCAAGTTTCAAGTTGAGTTTACTCACGACGTTTCGATTGCTGGTATCCGCAATCGTCTTCGGGGATCATAATATTCCATCCAATTTCTTCATTTACATTTTTTGACTAGTATTTTATATTCGATACCTCAATTTTCTTGTCACAATATTATTTCATTCATTTCGTTATTATTTTTTTTTTATTTTTTTTGACTTATATTTCATATTCGAAATCTCGATTTTTGGTAACAACAGTGTTTTCTTTGATCAATCAATCCCTAATCATCATTGACCAAAAATTTGATTTTGATTTGATTTTTCCTCACTTGATTTGTATTTTAATCTTTCTATTCCTAGCAACAGGTTTCAATAGAGTTAAAAATATAGACCATGGAAGTCCGAACCATTACCATTCAGCAAGAAACATTGTCAACCACTTTCAAGCAAACTTCGAAAATGGTGTTAGAATCCTTTGAAAAAATGAGAATTGATTGAACTTAATGAAGTTCGAAAAGTTGTCAAAGAATAATATTTGATTCTTTCACGATATCAACCAATATATTATATTATGCTTTTCCTCACGAATAGTATAGGAGGATCGGATAAAAATACGATCAGATAGATATAGAAAAATACAATTCGACCAAATTTATATAAAAGAAGAGTCTATCGGAAACAAAAGTAATAAAATTTATTTCTTTTTTGACAGTTTAATCCACTAAAGCCGGCGGATCATGAGAAAGATCTGTTGAATAGTTTAGGTAGTGAAATTTTTGTATGAGTTCAATTGCGAAAATTAATAACAACCAACCATTTAGCACTGAAAAAAAATAATGGGATTAACGGATTAACAGCAGTATATTTTATTTTATATCGCTCTTATACTAACTGATAAAAAGAGTGGATACAGTGGAGTGGAAATAACTCAGGTATTAAAATTTGTGTAAAATGAGAATGCAAAACGATAAAAACTCAATATTGGAAAGAAGCTATTTTTAATTCACGCATCAACTTTTCGGGTAGATTACAAATCTGCCCTTCTACACTTGTATAGATTCATATACTAATTGTTTATTTTTTCATATTGTGGTAGGCTACTGACCCCAAAACACTACCAAGAAAACGTTCATCCACCACAAAATGAGGACTTTGAAACATTACTTAAACCAGTAGTTTTTCTCTTTCTTTATCACTTCTTAACGCTATTTAATCAATAATAATAGATTTCGTAATCGTTGGTGAAACAAATGTGGTCATGAACACACAAATTGATTCATTAACATTCAGAAGTACCTATTGTGACCAATGGTTCTTCGACCAGAAGAGGAGGTCAGAAAAGTACTTTGCCGATCTATTGGACTTCCTCGACCTCGTCTTCTTCTTTTATTCGAAACGTCATTCTGCTCATCATTGTTTGTATTGACCAACTCCAGCTTTCTCACTATAATATTCTCAAACCTAACAAAAAAGCGGACCAATTCTTAAACTTACCTAGCGGTATTTTCCTTCGACAGTCAATATATAACACATGTGTTTTGAATATGAAAACCCGAAATGCCTACCTTTAGTTAACGTATTCAGCTTCTTGACTTTGAGTCCGTAGTTAGAGTCTGGATTTTTGGCCTTTCTGAAAACTCTTTTAACCATCGGATGAACTTTTGGCTGTTGCTGGCAGTATTGTATCAATTCATGTCTGCTAATGTTTTTAGAAAAATTTACGTCCCCATCGAGAACGTCGTTATTTAGTATTTTGGGAGCGGAAGTAAAACTCCCCATCCTGAAAGACACAAGTTGATCAGTTCCATAATTATAAAAAATGTTTTGATAATAACATATTCTAAAAGTATATCAGCATACATACAATGCAGCAGAAACTAACTTATTGTAATTGGTTTTTTTTGAATATCACCTTTGAAGGATTCTGTTTCGGATACGGACATTTTTTGAGACATCACCACCTGGTGAACTGTACTTCATCATTATCGCAAAATAACTAGAATGTTGTGATGAAATTTTGCATTATACGAGAAAACAACCGATGCATATTGCATGACATTCTTTTATTGTCATGTAAATGCATCCTACGTACTACAATATTGTTATGAAATAGTTTGTCTGGAGAATATCTTTCACAAATGTCAAAGGTTATAGTTTTTTTGAGACTGAGAGCTTGTTTTTTTTGCATCAGCGTTTTATCTATAAAACTCTTTCGAGAATCGTTGAACTTTTAGATAACACGAGAGTGTTTAGTCAAGGAACAAAAGATAACTACTGTGTAATTTATTGGTTGTCTTATTGATTATGCTATGTTATTTGAAAAGTATTCACCTAAAATCCTAGAACATCATGCAAACTAAAATAAAAATGAAGAACGTCTTGATATCAATTTTTATAGAATGAAAATCATTATTGCATGAATCATTCAGTTTTTCAATTGTCTGTCAAAAAATAACATATTTAGCAGTTTGGATTATTATTTTGCAATTTAGGAAGTATAAGAACCTATAGTCCACCCTTCCAACTCCAATCGATAAATTCAAAACCATTGAAAGAGGACAATGTTAGTTTGTGATCATTGTGCTGTTTGTTTTTCCAAAATAATACTGTATTTCCATGAATTTGCAAAACTTAATAAATTTGTATGAACTCACAAGAAATCGATACATATCGCGGATAAGTATTGTTCATCTTCTTCGACTGTTTTTCTCTTGAACACTCGACAACCTGAACTCATTTCGACTGACGATTGATAGAATGAATCACAAAATACTGTTAATTACTTCTTTCCGAACGAATTATGATTCGCGAAATGTTTCCACATCGGTTATTTTTAGATAAATATTGATGTAACAAACGGAGAATATGGTGACAGAAACTGGTGTTTTCACTCAACGGATGTCTTATCAAATCGCATTATTTGTGGTTGATGAAATTGATAGCGTTCACAGAATTCATTTCTGATAAGTAAATTTATTCCGAGAATAAGTGACGCGGAATGGACGGACAAGTTCGAAATTTGAAAACACGGATTCACCAATAGTTTACATATTTATATCGTTGTTTGTTTGCTCTTGCACTGAGAAAGTGGCTTCGAATATTTTTGACTGATCTAGAATATTCCACTTCATCTAGTATTATTTCGATTATTATTTCAACATATATAAGCAAAAAATTGTGATTCTCATGTTTCCTGATACGGGATATGCTCGGTATTTCGGGAGGTATTCCCAACTTCTCGAAGTGTTTCAGAATTCGTGAAGAATTATTCAGTAAAAATGCTGACCTTTTAAATTGTTTAAAAGCTTGTGTACACTGGTCTATACGTAGTATGTGTTACAAATAGTTATTTATGATATAAGTGCTAAAAGTGATATTTTATTTTGTGAGAAGGGAAGTTTGGGACACGACGCCGAGGGCGGAGTGTTCCATCCCTTCAAACAAAATATCATACACTATATTTTCTACAAACACCATACAAAGTCCAAATTAACGCATAGCTATTTTACATTAATTAATTGATAAAATAATAGACTCGAGATTATCAGTTTTGAATCCAATTTCATCTAATCTATTCATGAAACAAGTTGCCAAGGCAATCAAAAAGAGAATTTGTTGATTTGTCTTTGTTGAGAAGTAACGTCAATAAATCACGAATTATTCTTTCTCGTTTCTTCGTTCCTCGATGGAAAGTGATCCACAAAATGAATTCCTACCGCAGGAAATTGAAGAAGTTGCCAATAGAGTTGCTTTTGAATCATTGCGTGGTAAGTCAAAGCGACAGTACGAGTTTTCATACGATCTTTTCTTGAAATGATGTGTCCAGGAAAATGTCAGTGGCAAGGAGGCCAGTGAAAAAGTGCTTCTTGCATACTTTCAAGAAAAGTCCAAAATATGGAAATCGTCAACGCTTTGGTCGAATTACTCAATGTTGAAGTCTATGAACATAACTAATCAAGACATCAGGGTGAAGGATATCGACCGAAAATCACTTTTAGCACTAGACCTAAAATGATTTACTTTCAACACCAGTGACATAAAATGGCATTTTAGACACTGACAGCATGCGTCAAAAATTATACTTTTACTGACGTTTGTAGAAAAAGCTATTTCTTCTTCTTCTTGGTTTTTTATGGTCTTTGCTTCCATTACGGCGCATTAGACCAAAAAAGCTATTTATTTGTAGTTGTTGATTCTAATTTTCCGCTCAACGTCAACAGATACAACAATATTGAGGGTTCCAGGAAAATGAAATCAGTCTGATTTTTATTTGAGACTCGTCAATATATCGAGGCGGCGTCAATATTATTGATACTTGTGTGTATTCCCTACTCGAGGGGTGTTTCACTTCAGAAATCTGGTGTACACAATTCACCAGAAATCTCGATGAAATCCAATATTCCCACCTGAAATCCAGTAGAAATCCTGATTTGGTGTACAAATTTTCCGAAAGTGAAACACCCCTCGTCCCTACTGTCATACTGTACAATAAAACATACGTTCATCATTATCGAGACGCGATAAAAGTTTTTTCTTGTATAATACGAGTGTTTGAGTTGTTTCTATACATGTATTGTCTTGGAGTTGGAAAGTGATTATTATTTTTGTCCACACAGTCCTCTACATCCTTTGTTTCCTCGTCCTGATGACCGAAACCTTGCATTACATCAATAATATTGTTTTTTGAATTCATCGTCTAAGTTGACAATTTTCTCTTATATCAAAATCATCATCAACATGGTTTAGTTTTATTTTTAATGCCACCGACACTGAAAGTAATTTTTTCTGCCTGGGAAGTGAACATTACGGTTCCCGAGACGGTTCCCGAATTTCATTTGATCTTCCGTTCATATACATTTTCCACGATCGAAGGAAAAATAGCATGTGGCTTACATGGTAGGAGGACTTCCCTAAGGGTCCTTCGTCAGCCTCCAGGTAAGCTACAAAAAAACATTACTTTTTCTCCTAATAACACAATCTGTTGATCTGTTGTTAAGCGAATTTTGGTACCTATTGCGAGGGAATTGATATATTTCCGATTTTGCCAATGCTGCAATACAGACCGTGCAATAAGATAATGCAACAGGTAACTTTTTGCATCAGAAGCCTACGTTGCCCAAGTGGTTCCTTTGTCATGTCAACATCCTATGTTTCTCGGAATGTTATTGTGATTGAATCAACATAAAAAAGTCTCCAGATAAGAACCATTTCGATCTGAAAAGGCACCTGCGACAGCTACTTTCTTTTTGAAAGAGCTCACGTATGATTTTATCAAATGCTGTTGAAGAAGTTGTCTTTCAAGGAATGTTTGTCTACTATCTTCTCTAGTAGAATTTTCCACAGAGGCGGGAAACACATTTCGTTTGAAATATTTTTATCGAAATTCAACTGGCGGAGTGGAATTGAAAACAAAATAACATTTCGAACGGTTTGTGTGAGGAAAACAAAAATAAAGCGCGTTGTTTTGGTTGGAGGTCAGTGAGTTTCGAGAAAAAGCAATTCCTTGCCAATTCATCCAGTGTCTCTCCATCAAATATTTTTGGGCTGGACGTTACAAATAATAAAATCGTCAAGTACGGACCTTGTTGAACGACAACCGCGACTAGGCAAGGTCAAGTTAAAGGTTCTTTATCGCACACACATTCGAATCGAATATGTCCCTCACCTTGGTAAAATGGATAACCTGGTAAATCTTCTCGACGTTATCGCTACGCATCTGCTCGCCGCCATTTGTCACAATCGCTCTCAAAAATCACTCGAACGACGATAAGCACTTTGTATTTATCAGGTCCTTCTACTTTCTGTACTATTGTCACAGAGTAAAGCCGTACACATCACTAGTTCGTGGTGGATTGCCATCGGTGTCCCAGTCTGCAGATAAAGGAAATCAATTCGTTCAATTTATGTGTGACCTATGATTCCGACGATGTATCGCTTCTGATTGTTTTGATTCGATTGTTTAGTCCCGATTCACGCTTTTCGACAAGTTAAACACTTAGATGACGAAATGCCAACACGTGGATATCGCAACCGTTCACCTTGCTTATTCAATTTTTGAACTATTATTATCAGAGAAACGGCGTAAAATGTTGACGGTAAACAACGCACGCTCTTGGGTAGAGCTCGGTGGGTGGAGAGTAATAACAAAGATGATAAAATTCTGAAAAATATGGGGATCCAAAAAGTAATGCCACGCAGCTGGTTTGGAAATGGTCAATACATTCGTTAAAAAAACTATTGGCGATTGCCCAAGTCGACATTCAAGGTTGAAAACTTCCATTATTTCCGGGTTAAAAGTTATAAAAATTTACAGAGATAGTTTCAAGTGCAAACGTAAATATGCTCTTTAGTCTTTATGCTTTTTTTGAGAACTTCGGTAATGAATATGTGAGCATTTCATGAATTACGCAGAGAAACCACTTTCTGAAAGAAGGCGCAAAGTGGGATCATGTAACCCTTAATGTGACCAGTTGTTTGATGGATACTCGTAAGTTGTGATTCATTTGGATGCTAACGAGGGCCTCTTTCACACAGGATTGAAGAAGCTTCTGAGTGAGACAACATTTCCTTACATTCTTAGTAGGAAGAATCAATTTTTTTTCCAACCGTTTGAAGTATTGACATTTTTGTCAATATTTTCGACAGAAAAGACGAACATATCCATGATTTTGGGTGGTTTCCAGGCAACGAGGAATAACAAACAAATTAAATTTCTCACTACCACCCGCTTAAGATGACTATCTTACACCCGCTGATTTATTTACAGTCTACACGACAAATGGACGACTTCAGTCGATTGCAAACGTGAATGTCTGAATTTGATAACAGAATAAATATTCATTTGGTGACACTGAATGTTATGAATTCTAAGCCAAAGAAAAAGTTATTCTCAAGAAATTTCTCTATTGCCATTCAGTTTTGTGAGAAAATTCAACAGTTTTCATCAGAACCTCTGCTAGCGTAGTGGAAGAGATCATCAACATCTGACTACAACTACCAACTAGATTAACAAAATGCCTACATCCATTAATGTCAATATTAGAACTCTTTACTATTTTATACCATGTTATATATCATATCGGTATGCAATCGTCTGCCGTTTTAACATATAGGAACGCCGAAATCATGAACCTGGATATGAATATAATCCGGATCTTGGACACTGAATCAAATGATTCTTATTACAATCAGCTGCATAACGAGAAAATTGCGATTAGTAAGTACCGAACGAAAGAGAAAAAATTCTCCCCTATTGTTTTATTAGTCAACTTGAACTGTAACATTGGCTGTAAGTTGTGTCATATGAAATAATATTTTGGTTCTGCCCCTAATCCTTCACCAGAAAATGATTCGGGGCCGTCAAGAAATATCCAACGAACTAAAATTGTACCTATCTCCCAACGAACACCTATGCAACCAACAATACACTACCATGTTAATACAGTAGACTAGTCTACTGGTCTCATTATTGGCTTCTAACGAAAACGAAGTAATTTTTGATCGTTTTTTCTATACGGGATGTTCCTTGAGTTATTCAGAATATTGCGTACACAATGGCGCACAACCCTTAGAGAAATAATTTAAAATGAAGTGAGTAAACTATCAGTAACCTACTCAGCTACGTTATTGTATTATTGAGTTTGTGCAAGAGAAAAAATAATTTGGATTATGGCAATGATAAAAGAAAAACAATAATAATAATCACAATAATAATAAATGTTTACATTGAAGTGAGAATATGTGGACAATCGTCACAATACCGGACAGAATTATTGAAAAATGTGGAGTTTGCGATGTGATATCTTATTAGAAGCAGCGCTCTTCCCCTAAACATGAAATAAATGAAAACAATTTGGGTGAATGAATAATGAATGGAGTCTTGAAACACTCATCTGCATTTCCCCTCGCGGTGATATCGTAATTTTTATTCACATCGCAGTGAAAAAAACTCGGTTGAAAAATTTAGTTTCCTATAACTGTCAAAAAAACTTGAAATCTCTATCGATGCGTGAATAATAATAATTGGTATTCCCAGTTCATACATAGTTCTTCTTCAGGCAGGATTCATTTTTCGTCGTATGTTCAAAACATATGACAACACTGAAGATTCTTATTCATGTTATATATTCATTATATGCTTACTTTTTTCAATTCCAAAGTGAATCACATAATAAACATGAAATATTAATTTATTGAGGATTTATTTTTAACAGTCAACTATTAATTGATTACTCATCGTAAAATAGTTTCAATTATTGGAACAAATAATCGAGTAATGTTTGAACAATCACTTCCAACATAAATTTCCGAATATGTTCCATGTTGCTGCTGATCAGAACGTTAAATATTTCTTGAAGAGTTGGTTTCACAAGTTTATCAGATATTTTAATTCGTTTGGAAGATGGACAATGCAATATTTTGTTACAAATCTCGATTTTGTTATTCAATATATATATATATATATATATATATAACGGGCCACCGTGCTGGGTAATCGCACGTTAAGGTAAGGTAAGGCCTCGTTGATCCATTGCTCGCACAAGTTTCGACTTCTGAGGGTTGACGTTCGTCAGCTGGTTAACGAAAACGAACAATTTTAGAACGAACAATATATATATATATATATATATATATATATATATATATATATATATATATATGTTAG
The DNA here is from genome assembly GCA_032362365.1 of Zygogramma bicolorata. Taxonomy (NCBI): domain Eukaryota; kingdom Metazoa; phylum Arthropoda; class Insecta; order Coleoptera; family Chrysomelidae; genus Zygogramma; species Zygogramma bicolorata. Next base: position 349,998 of record JAVJAQ010005545.1, on the reverse strand, counting down.
CATGAAGATTCTCACGGACGAAGTATGATGAGATGTTTTTTTGGGTTTCATTCCGTGTTCTGTGGTTTTGATCCCCTGGAGGATAATTGTCACAACGTTTCGGCAAAGTCTCATTTGCCATCTTCTAGGTGATGATTGAGTTTCGTCCTCCGAACTCGACTCAGTCGGTACCATAATTTTCAATGTTAATAAGCATTGGGGAGGATGATAGAGCACAAATCATAGAGTTTCATTGACAGAAAATTGATATGATTGTGGACTAGGATATCAAAATTAGTCATAGCAGACTCACAGGACGGAGTTTAACTAAGACCACGCCGCTGAAGATGGCTGCCGCAGATGCAGCCGAAAGCTCCGGAACACAAAATTCCAGGACACGGCCGTCAAGCCCGAAAAACTTGCGATATATGAATGAGAGCTGTTTCAGGAGAAGCTCTGCAACTCTTCTCAATTATCCTTCAGGGGATCAAAACCACAGAACACGGAATGAAACCCGAAAAAACATCTCATCATATATATATATATATATATATATATATATATATATATATATATATATATATATATATATATATATATATATATATATATATATATATATAAAGAATTTCAATGTCATATCGTTTGGCTTTTTGAAGATCGTGTTTTTCAAGTTCCTCAAAATCGATTTCAGACCTCAAAATATTCATTTCAACAACCAAATGTGAAAGTGAAATAATAAACAATGAATAGTATTCTGAAATCAACTTTGTAGAACTTGAATAATGAACGCTCTAAAATGAAAACCTTCTATTTAGTTTCGAAATATCATTACACCAACCAGCATTGTAAAATATTATGGAGGAGTTTGGGAAATATCTTGTTTGTCACGAATAAAATGTGGGCATTGAAGTATCACACACAATTATTATGGATCATTGAATTCCCTCGAGGGGTTGTTATGTGAAAGAGGTTTCGAAATGAAATGAAATTGGAGCCACTATCGAACGTCTATTGATATTTTCACGGTCGGTGCTCTTATGAATTGTCGCAAATCGTTCCACCGTCGTCGGCAGTATCAACACGAATGAATCGACGAGTGCGGAACTCTCACCCCTTTGTTGTGAGCTTGGAGACCTGTCGAACCTCTGCTGCTCAGGAATATTTTTTCAATATAACAACTGAACTTTGGATTTCCCTGCCGAGAGAGGTTCTTCCTGAGGCTTATGAACTTCAAAAATTTTAAGCAAATGTTAATTCGTATCTCCTGTTCATTGATTCATGTGGTGTTCTTTGAACATTACAGGGCCTTCCTTTCCTGTGGAACTATCATTCTCTGAACAGTTGAGCAATTGGTGTTCGATACTGTGTTAGCTACACAATACAAAATTAAGAGTGAATAAAAATAGTTACATTCGTAAAAAAAAATCTTCACAAGGTTTTTTCTCAGTTCATTTCAACGGCATCCAGTTCAAAAGTTAAAGAAGCAATAATTGAAAGAAAAACTGATAACCTTTCGAACGAGGTATCGCTTGACCGCTATTCCCATTTTAGATTGAAGGGTTGGATCATACCCCGCTCAGGGAATGGAAGTGACTAGGCCAATTCCAACTCCCTACACAGTGGGTTCATGAGCAGATACCTGTCAGAAAGCAACTACTCCTCTGGCTACTGGTGTTTTTTCACAGAAGAAATTCCCGCATGTTTTTGGTGATACAAAGGCCGTTATTGATTTTCAATTATGAGTATGGGCACGTCAGAGCAAGGTAGTTCCCACCAGCGCCAGCGGTTGGAAAATCGAAGGCAGATGTCCCCGTTCTTAGCATTGAAAATCAGTTCCGTTACTTGTATCACCAGAAGCATATGCAGGAATTTCTTCTGTGAGGAACCATGCACTGCAACCAAAAATAATTCAACGTCCTTCGTGGTATTACCCAGGGAAGAAGTTGTATTCTGACATGTATTTGCCCATGAACTTACTGTGTAGGTAGTTGAGACTGGCTTGATCAAATTGTTTGGAAATCGCAATTTGATTTATGGCCAGTATTCAAGTATGCTCACCGACTATGCCAGATTTTTAACAGTTGAGCAATCCGTGTTCAACACTGACAACATTTGATAGTGAAAAAAAAAACGTAATATTCAGGAACGAACGATTCCATTCATGAGGTTTTTCTCAACTACCGCATCAAATTCAAAAAAATTTCAAGCAATTGAAAGAGAAAGTGATAACATTTCATAGGAGGTATCGCTCGATCACAATTTTCAGTTGAGATTCAAGGCTTTGGATCTCACTCTGCTAAGGGGGTGGGAGTGAAAATATATATTCAAAAGATTTCCCCTTCGAAATGAAAAATCGACTGGATCTGACTATGGGGGTTGTGTGTACAGCGTTGTTGGAGAACGGATGCGATCATACAACAATGTCATCATAATATCCATTTCTTAGATCTTTACATGAGTTTGGAAATCGACGGATTTTTATTGTGAATGTTAACTTCTGAAGAATTTCATCAAAAGAAGTGAACAAACATATTGCTTAACGATGTATAAAGTGTAGCTGATGCAAGATATCAACTGAAAGCTCTTACTAAGTGTCTATTCTTCTTTAATGGTTGTGATTAACCTATTTTGGTTATTCAGTTAAAAGGTTTACACAGTCTGCCTTCTCCATAGATATATTATGTAAAAGTACCGGAAATTATGAGACTGATTGAGTGAGAAAAAAATTGATAATTGTTTAATTGACCGCAATAGCAGTTTTGCAATTAGCAACTGATATTAATCCACTATACGAACATGATATGGGTGAAGAAGTAAAAACAAAAATAATGACAAAGTGACTTTTATGAATTATATCTTTCTTTGCATCATATACAATCATCACATAAATTTTACTCATAATCAGATTAAAGAAATGAATCGATATGTTTGTTCTATTAGATGTTCATGACACATCGAATCTGCTGAAACACATAAATTGTTTTATTTATAGGTCGTAAGGAACAACAAAGATTGACCTAATAATACGAGTATCCAAATATTTCTTTTACTTCCATAACAACTTCGATTTGCTGTTGCTTGGTTTTCGAATAATTATTATTGTTACGCATCTGAATTTGTTTGAGCAATGATAACAATTTGAATCAAGTTCTTAACTGTATGATGAATACAGGTAGTATACAAGTTGACAGAGTTGCCAGCTTCATTGTATGTGCTTGTCGAGGACCATGCACAGTTTAGAGGGTATAATATAAGTACGTTGAAATATTCAAGTGACGTATTCCTGGGATTATTTCAAGAAAAAAAGTCTATATAAACTTGTGTCCAGAAATGCTTCGTTTCGAAGATATTGAAATTGATTTTTTTCGTTCGCTTTTTAAAAAAAAATTTTCGCAAAAAATAATTCATTTGTACGAAATTTGATACCCGAGATTTTTTTTGACGTGGGAAATCATAATTTTTCATTAATTTTCATGTAACATCTAGAGGGCGCTGCGTACACTGTCAGTATTCATTTCAAAATGCCCTAACTTTTTTGACAGTAACCTTCTGGTACTTTACATAAAAAAACTAATTCCCACACCTTTTCCAAGTAAAATAGTTCCTCAACAACGCTCGAGGTGATTGTTTTCGAGATATTTACCATTTTTTTGTATCACGTCAAAATAAACAACCTTTTCCCATTAAATGTTATTCGAAAAATGATTCGTTTTCGAGACACAGATTGTTGAAATTTTTCAAAACATGGGGGATATCTTTCCTAATAAATGCGTCTGGCCTCGCTTGAATTTCCGTCTGCCAAGCCGTATGCAGAAACCATATCAGCCATTCAGCATTCGTAAGTTGGGGAATGTTACCAAAAAATCATTTCATATAATAATAATAATATTCATTAAACATTTTTGATACACTTGGTATATGTGGTAATGAGTCAAGGTAAATGTACTATAAACTATAAACAATAGAGGACAATAAGTCAGCACTACATTCAGAGAACATGGTCAACAAACAAGAGAAAAAGCTGAATATACGGTTAATACTCACAACATTTTGAAAGAGTTTAAAAATTGATAAAACATGAATATGTAAACATATTATATAGTCTAAAATTACTTATCATCCACAACCCTAAAAAAAAGATAACATGTGTGATCTAAATCAATTGTTGTTAAAAATTACAAAAAAGATATCAAGTTAAGTTTGAGTCGATTGAGAGATCGTCACTTAGGAAGTCCTGGCAACTATAATAGCACTTTTTTAATAGATGGTTTTTGACATCTTTGTGGAATTTCAAGTCATTTGAGACCCTTTCAAATTCATCCGGTAATTTGTTGTAGCACAAGATAGCGTTGTACTCTGGAAATTTCTTAAACAGTGTCATGCGATGTTGAGGAATTCTCAATAACTCTCCATTTCTGGTATTATAATTATGTATAGTGGCATTTCCCGTGAAGAGATTTAAGTTTTGCCTAGCAAAGTTATACATTTCAAAATATATATGGAAGGTGCTAATAGGATTTTTTTCTCTACAAAGATATGACGGCAACTGTCCCTGTAATTCATATTGAATATGAGCCTCACTATTCTTTTCTGGGCAATAAAAACTCTCGTAAACTCCTTCGCCCTACCCCACGTCATAATATTAAAATTGATATGAGTATATACCATCGCATAATAAATGCTGAGTAATGCTGATTCATTCAATGTTGATTTCAGCTTCTTTATGGCATAGTAGGTATGCTTTATTGATCTTTGAGCATGTATGATCTACTTGTTTATCCCAGTTTAGATCAGCATCCGAGTAGGTACCCAGAAATTTCACTTCCATGGAATTCTCAATCTCATTCATGACAGGATCATATTGAGTATTTTTCCTAAAGTGGAATCTCATCGTAACTGACTTGGACGTATTCAAAATAAGTTCATTTATTTCTTTGACACCATGCACTGAACTGGTCGACAATACTCTCTGATTTGCAGATAAGCTGCTCAACATTTTGTCCCGATAGAGTTATAGGGGTGTCATCAGCAAACATAGTAATATGCCCGTCTACTATATATTGCGGTAAGTCATTTACATATAGGAGTAAGAGTCCTAGGACCGAGCCTTGAGGCACACCGAGTTTAATATTTTTAGACGATGACTGTGACCCATTACAAAGTACCGTCATGTTTCTTTCACTCATATATCATAGTAACCAGTTTATTATATTTTTCGGGAAACCCAAGCTAGATAATTTGGGAATTAAGAACTCCGATCATACAGTATCGAAAGCCTTCGATAAGTCAAAAAATAGAGAAAGGACATATTTTTTATTATCAATCTCTCGATATATAAAGCTCATCAGATGGTAAGAAGCTGTTTCAACAGTTTTTTTTTTTCTAAACTCATAAACTCCGAACTTGAGTTGAAAATGTGACAGCAAAATTCGTTTCTGATAAACAAAAGTTGATACCCTTCTCATTCTTAATTTGCAAGCGGAGAGTGACAGAAATTATCGAAATTAAATTTGGTTGTACTGATTAAGCAGTTTGATAATGCTCATTTTAGAAGAAGCGTGTGACAAAAACCAAATATGTTTTGAAAAAGTTATGTACTGTATTTCGAAAATGAATCAATTTTCGATGAACATTTTATAGGAAAAAATTGTTTATTTTGACGAGATCCACCACATATTTAGTTTTCGTAATGTTCCCAGCAACTTGGCTTAGCTCTAGGAGCTGAGTAATGTGCATCGACATGAGAAATTGTAAATATCTCAAAAACGATCACTTCCAGCGTTGTTGAGGAACAGTACCTTTTTTACCGGAAAAGGTGTGGGAATTGGGTTTTTTCATGAAAGGTATTTATGTAACACCCTATATAAGGATAAGTGGGATCTTCACCTTAAAAATAATCAAGAGCTGACAGGTTGTCAATTATTCATTTCATTTTTCTTGATATTCTCTCCTCCTTGCCGTAGCGCTTCGTGACTTACTGATTTTTCTATTAGTGCATTTCAAGGGCACCTATACAAGCATATTAAGGGGGGACTGGACCGGAAACAAAAAGGAATTCAAAACATAGCTGAACTGCGACTGTAAACTGTATGAAGTTATGAAGTTTTGTTCCAATTAATGGTATACATCGACTCATGTTGATGATGGCACTGCCTTGCACTGATGAGAGGCCAAATATCCCGAAACCGGTCTGCAAGTGTGTCCCGTCCCAATAATTGAAAATCAATTCTGGTAGTTGTATCGCCAAGAGCATATGTGGAATTTCTTCTGTGAAGAATCCCGCACTAACACCTGTTGGATGTAATCCAATGCCCTTCGTGGTATTAGCCAGGGGAGTAGTTGTTTTCTAATAGGTGTTAGTTCTTCAACCTACAGTGTGAGTGAGTTGAGGCTGGCCTGAACAAATTGTTTATTTTTAGAATATTTGATTTAAAGCCAGTCTTCAAGCATCCCCATGAATATTTGTGTTATAATTATCTTTTGTAGAGAATGAACTACTAACAAAATTTCATACCTAAGTTTTTGATGTAAGTTCATGTTTCGATAATCGATTCCATTGAGAATGATGAACTTCAGAAAAAATGATCAATTGTTTCCTCAGTTAAGAATGAAAACATTCATCTGCCCGAGAGCCCAGGGGTGTGTTGAAAACTGCAATTGTCAACAACTCGAATAATTGGCATCAACAAAGTTTGTCAAATCATTTCAAATGTTCTTTGTAGACGTTTCACACAAAAGCATTCAACGGCCCCAAATCCAGATGTTCATTTCTAGAACTTCATATTCAATAATAGGATTTGCAATCACATAGTTTCTAATCAATAAATTTTAACAAAATGGATATTTTTTCATCGTCGAACATATTCACAGGTGTAGGTATCAAAAAATTTTGAAACTGAAAATTAGATTTTATGAAGATTTCATTACTGTACTCGGTATCAGTCGGGAAATCGAACACAACGAATTTGTTGATCCAAAAACTATCTCGAATTCTTCAAACTTACAATTCAAAACGCTTTCAACACTTTCAAATTATTGTCGATAGAACAAATGTTGCAAACAGTGTTAAATACGCATACGGACAAGGATCATTTGGCTTTGTATAGTCAAATTTCTTATATAACAAAAATGAAAAATATTTTAATAGTATAATTTGATGGAAAAAATTATTCTCAGGCGATGACAGAAAAGAAAATTTCTTTTATCCTCCCGTGCATTCTATGATCGGTGGTGTTTTTTCATAAAAGATGTACAGAAATCAATTCGAAATGATCCATCAGAATTTGTTTAAGATTGAATGAGTGAATAATTTTTAATGAAATTGAATTTTCAAAAATATAATTGTCTATTGCTAGAGGATTGTGATTGGCTTGGCGTTTGGTACGTATAATTATTTGAACACATCCTTGGATCCCTCGAATATTCCTTGAATTGAAACTGAAGAAGACATTTTGAATAAGTTCACAAAGTATTTTGCAATTAAAGCAAATAATCCCGGAAATAATAAGTTGGATACTCCCCAGGGCAATTAAAGTTTTTTTCAAGATAAATGAAACAGAATTAAAGAAACGATGAGATTTGAACTTCTGATTCAAAGTTGAAAACTTTTTGTAGAGATCAATTACCTTAATACCAAACTGATATTTTTTGCACTCGACGCGCATTCTGCTGACAAAGTTAGCATCGTCAGGAGAGGAAAACTGATACTAAATCTAAAGACTAGGGTCAGCTGTTCATTTTCGTAAAATAGTTTTTTGGTCCGATATGGACTTTGTCCGATTACTCTCATTGATTTCTCAATAATAAACTAAAAAGCGGCCTAAAAGGATAGGTTCATCACCATTCACGTTACTTTTACATTTTGCTATTTCTAGACTCTCACATACATCGAGTAGTCAATCACATGCCTAATCTGTTTCAGATTGCTTTCACCAATTTCATGGTCATTGTCTAGAGTCTAGAGCATGTTAGGCGATACTAGGTTTTTCTACCCTTCCGTATCTAATGTGTGCAAACTTCTCTTGGAACGGATTTCAATAGCTAGCCGGCTCTGGCCAATGTATTTATTGTTGCAATCTTGACAACTGATTTCGTAAATACCCGAATTCTCTGTGTTTTCTAATTATTCTTTTAGTTGTATATGCAACTTTCATCTTTACTTTATTGAATATTTGTTCCAGTCCTCTAGTGTACTGAGGTTCACATTGGATTATTATAAAGTTTTTACTACTCACAATATTGCGAAACTCGAAGAATTACGAAGTGTTTTCCTAAATTTAATTTTTCTAATTATATTATAAAATATCTATGGGTTAACCATGATGGTAACTTTTGGTATCAATCAATCGGTCATTTGGCCGCCTTTGGAAAGGACCGCTTATGTCACACTTGCCACTATTGTAGAAGCGGTCCTGAACCCATTATTATTTCAATGAACTCCGGACGTGATATATCATGGTATGAGACGTTACCGGCGATTAATTTTTTTATTGCCTTACATTCAATAACCATGATGTATGGGTGGTCATTTGTGTGCTCTGGATGTAGAAAGGTAATTCAATTGAGATAAAAACGCATTTTTTCATTGAAATAGTTCTTCATTCCGGCCAAATGACTTTCTCAGATTTTCGTTCACTGAAGACTTAACTTCTCAAAAGTGAAGGTCGGTGTAGGAGTATAGTCAAGTCAATTCGAACGGCATTAATCTAAATAGGTATAAAAACGTCGACAGTTTCTTTGTATAGCATGGGCGGCGTGTTATAATAGTTTTTCACAATTATTATTCGTATGTGGTGGGTTTTATATGATATCAACTAGTAAATTTATCAGATGTTTTACATAAGTAGTTACTCTACTGTTCGGATTGGCTTTGAATAGACTTTACTTTGGGAATCGAGCGTTGCTGATTCAATTACTCATGACGATTCCTGTAAGAACCACCTTACGTTCCCGATAAGTTCAAGAGCTATGATATAACTAGAACAGAACGCCAATGGATTCCACTAAGTTTTACGTATGGACAAATAATATATGCCATTAATATTGTTGGTTGGTTATGAATTTAACGACACAGGAAGTATATGTGTAGACTTCCTATTTCATTATTCGAGATAGGTAACTTAACCACTTGACGTTTTTTGTAAGGAGTACGCATCATTCAAATGATTTCAGCAGTTATTCATTTCGAAATCAGGGACGGCGAGTAAACATATACGTTTATTTTAGGATCACTTTAATCGTGAATGGCTCTCGGAATGGCTGTCTTGTCAAATTGATTCGACGATATTTTGTAAAGGAAAATATTCCTGTTCGTCTCTTTTTTTTCATTATTGAAAAAATAGAAGTGGTACGTATGATTGTGGGTGGTTTAGTCCAGAAAGATGTTGAAAGCATTTTCTGGCCACTGTCCAGTCCACCCACTGTTTCTATAGAAAAGGGGCCCAGTCAAGGAGTGGTCTCCTTTCTCCGTGGAAGTATGCACATTTTCCAAATCATCCCCAAACTCTCCACGTTTATAAGGAAAAGATGAGCATGTGAGTTTTTATCTCCCTTAAACATGATCGCAGCGATCCTAAAAAGCGAATATGTTTATTGGCATTGAAGTGCCCTGTGGGATGGGCTATCGCAATTCTCACTTCTTGTTAACTCTCAATAATAATATTCTTGAGGAAGAGGCAATAAACGTTTGTCACAACCCAGTTGGGTTTATCTTAGGAACAGTATGAGATTATCTCAGTTCCTTTATAGTGACATCTAATACCGCGTTACTTCTAGAAGTTTGTTGCATAACATTCAACTATTTTTTCTGTAGTTTTCCGGATCAGTCACCTACCACAATATGAAAAAATCAAGAAATAATATTTTTTTTTAAAAACTTTGATGGAAATGGAGATCGTTAAATACCCCGCAATGAAGACCTACAGTTTTCACAAACAACACTCTCTGTAACGAACTTTATACTTTACGTTCCTCGACTGTCTGAAAAGATAAAACGGATCGGAAATAGGTATAATGTTAAAACAACATTCAAAACAACATCAGAACAGCATTTAGAACAACAAATACTTCACGTTCAATAGAGACACATGCTGAAGCGACTACCATGTTTATCAAAATCCTTGTTCGTGCGGTCAAAAATATATCGGTGAATCTTCAAGACCAATGGAAGTGGGAAAGAGAAAACACAAGAGCTACATAAAAAACATACAGGTTGGTGGTTCAAAATTATCTGAACACATTATCACTGTTGGTGGAGATCACACAGTAGAATTGAATGACACTCGAATGATAGCAAGAGGGAATAATGATCATCATGGTGTCTGGGAATATTTGCATCCGAGTTTGCATCTCGAAGAGTTAATTTGATATACACCGCACCTGGTTACCCCCCTTGAACGAATGATGCTATGTCAAATTTCTCATGTTTGGCATATTTTCCTAAAAACATTTATAGAAGCGAAGATTAGTTCTTGTATTTTTGTAGTAGTCAAATTTACGTTATACGAGAAGTTGTTGACTGATAAGATGTGTTTAATTTAGAAGGAACTGTTTTCGATTAACGCAAAAACTTTTCAGAGTAAATGAAACTCTGCTCTTTTACACTTGTGGGTTTACATATGCATCAGACTAGATCTTGATCCTTCTGAGACATTTGAGAAAAAATATTTCAATGAATCTGGGCAGTAGCTTTTTCTGGGATAGGGTAGGTGCAGAATAGTGGGCAACTCTCTCTAGGTACTCTTCTGAGTACTTGTCATTCAAGAATTCAGGAGTATCAGTCTCCAGATGTGTGTATGGCCTCACATCTCACATTCATTTAAGTGAACTGAATTTTAGAAGTCCGAAATGACATGAAGAATAATGCTTGCCATACAAGAAACCTTGTAGGAGGCAATGGATGAAAGAAAAAAAATTTTATCTGAAATTTGTTCAGATCATTAGAATATTTACACATTTTGGTCCATGAGAACGTGGCTGGAAGTATAATCAAGGATTGAAGTACTTACCTGTAAGGGAATTCAATCCTTATTATACGAGAAGATTCGATTAGAGACTAGACCAACCCTCCACAATGACATGAATATATTTTTTTGGTTTCTCTACCCTTTTCCGATAAAAATTTTGATGCTTTACCAGGAAAACGTAATGAGCTGGACAGCCAACGTTGTGTATTTCTTTTGGCAATAGCTAGTGACTGGTAGCACGAAAAAGGCGTGACTACACATTATGGTCTTATCTAACGCGGCTTCTCGTATAATAAGGTTTAAATTTCCTTACAGGTGAGTCATTTAATCCTTAATCATTATTACAATTCATGTCATGGCTGTATAAATATATTCACTCGAATATATCGACGGTATTCAGTACTTCTGTATTTGGGACCTGTGATAAATTTCACATCAGAACCAATCCATCCGAGAATACATCTTTCTCATATTGTTTACATTCCTATTGAAATTATTTGTTCTTTAAGTTACTTTTTACTTTTCGAATGGTGACAATATATAAGTATTATTACTGATATTATAAACAAGTGAATGATAACATCGTTTATTATATAGAGGATATTTAATATTTCATCATTGTGAAACAAAACATTTGGCAGCATTTTTGTTTACTGGATCAATGGTAAACTTTATTTTCACTCTACTTTCATTACCTAAGATTTAAATATTCCTGTAAGATTCAATGCTATTTTTGAATGTGGGTACATAATTGTTATCAGTAATTCGAAAGAAGAGAATAAATGAATATTGAAATGAATATCACGGTCACATTTATACGACATTGAACGATTGTGAGGGATGTACCACACATTTACAAAAAATTGAGACTGACATCTTCCATTTGGACGAATTCAGTATGCAACGAAATGTGACAGTGTGGATGAAAAATGACTTTTTTATAATCCTCCGTGACGTGAACATTCATTTAACCACCAAAATAGTAAAATCTTACCTCTTGTTCATGTTCTCGTGAGTAGACATATAATGCCACTCACATTTTCTGTTGTGAGGTTAAACGATAAATAATTGAAAATTAACTGAAAGGTACCAATATTGGGTAGAATCGTACCATTTTTGTGGATGAAAATTGGTACAATCGCTGCATTATATCAAATTATATTTTTCGAGGTAGCGATCTCGATTTTGCTTCAAGACCTAACATAAACCAGTTACCCTAATGATACATTGAGTTAGTTAATGATTTCAACTGTCGTAAGTGATAAGTTGAAAGCAAGGAGAAGCACTGGTTCAAGAGGAAAATTCAAGGAAGCCGCCTACATCCTCAACAACGACGCATTCAGTCACTTCAGCGTGGGGATCCGGAATATTTGGAGGCCGTTTATCCAAGGCATGGACCGAATGAGGCTCGATGAGGGAGAATCTCGCGCCAATACATCCATTTTCCGCTGAAAATCGATCATCACACTTCTAGTAGTAGCACCCGCTAGCCTAATTGTTAGTACCAGCCCTTCCCCCACCATAGGGAAATCGGGGCTTTATAACCGACCACACTTCGAAATATCGTCAGTCATCACGATGATTGCGGATACCAGCAATAAAACTTCGGCGTCGTGAGTATACTAAACTTGAAACTTGGTTTCAAAATTTATTCATAATATTTCATTTATTGCTTTATTTATATTTTCTCGAGTAGAATTTCACATTCGAAATCTCAATTTTCTCGACACAATATTATTTCATTTATTTCTTCATTTGATTTTTTTTTGACTAATACTTCATATTCGATATCTCGATTTACTGTTACAATAATTTCCTATGGTCGATCAATCCTTAATTTTATTATTGATTGATTCAAATAGAAACGTTCGTATTATCAATTCCAGTAAGTATATATTCGGAATATAGAATGCTCAATATTTCCAGGGGAGGTCATAATCAATCTTACGAATGTTTGTGGAAAATGGGTTTCTGACTGATTTCCTTGCAAATCGAAAACATTTTATAGGGTTTATACAGAAAATAAGATAAAAGAAGAAATAGGATAAGGAATTAGACAAAATTGGACCTGTTGATACAAAATAAATAATGAATAAGGATCAAACAATGAAATCACGCCTTTTATGACAATGTAGTTCAACTATTTTTTTGGCCAACTCTCATCTTATTGCTTGTTTCTTATCTTATTTCAGTAGGTGTATAAACGTTTCCATTGATTTACGTATGTTCAACTTCTTTATCTTATTTCTTATTTTATCTTATTTGCTGTATAAACCCAGGGTTAACTCGGAACTGAGCTCGGAACTTAGTATCAATATTTCTTGTTATTCGTGGAAAGCAGAACCCTGCCCTTTCAGGGCATTTGAAAAGAAAAGCTAGTTCTGAAAAAATTAAAGAAAAATTTAAAAAACATTTTTGTAGGTAGGTAAGTATTTAGTATATCTATATGAAGATATTTTGTCAATAAACGCATTTTGTATTATGAGTTAAAATCATTTCTCTCAGGTTTTTTAATATTTTCATTTCTTTATTGTCGCTTCTACTGATTTTCGATTTTATTTTCGCTTCTATTGATTTTCGATTTTATTTTCTCTTCATTCGTATTTTTTGTAATTGTGTTTATTACATTTGACCTCCTCTTTCTGAACGAGGGGGAAACAACTAGCTAAAATCTGTACATGATTTCAAATCTTTAAAAGACTTGAGAACTTAAACGCATGACTTGAAGACTCAAAACGATGACTTAAATGACTTAAAATTTTTAGGTGTACAAGATTGAAAGAAGATGTTTCCCCCGCGTTTCTGAATAATTCACATTATGAAGTACTTTATGAATTCTTTTTGATTAACATTCTTTCTATATTTTTAATAAAATATTTTTCAAATTTTGAACTATCACTACTCAAATTCAATTCAGTATCGCACCTCTTTGAAGAAAATATTGATGAACTTTACCTCACTAAATACATCAGCAGCTTTTTAGGAGGCACGAAATTTCCAGTAGCTTCGTCGAAAAATCCAAATTTTGGCGGAACATCTCTCCTGCTTGTTCTTTTCGCCGACTTCGGAGAGTTCAAATTTATTCTGGACAAACTCTCGGCCAGCGCGAACTTTTCCCTGAAATTTTTCAAGTCTATCTCACTTTCGTTGTCCGCGAGATTGATTTCCATGGTCGATCACCGTGAAAATAACACAAACTTCTCTTTGACGGTTCTATATCGCGAATGAATAGTTTCCGGTACGTTATTTTATAAATATTTCGAATACGACCTGCTGCTCTACCGAGTTCAACTGGAGTCCGACAACTCTATCACCGGTTTTTATCTTGCAGTATTTACTATAAAGCGATTACACCCTGGCTACCTGCGTCAGGGTTGGATTCAGTGAATGATTCCTAAGCTGATTAACGAAAAATGTGACGTGTTTTTCTATTAGATTATGGTCATCGTTCGAATATTTCAGGTGTAACGGGCCATGTAGGTGATCGAGGAAGTTGCGTGAAAATCATTAGATATGGGCGAGGGAGTTGGCGCAAGTGGTTGTGTGGCCGGATCCGACTCTCTTTAGAGAATTTCTCTCTTGGAACTTGGCGTAAGGAGTAACAATCGAAGCTCCTAGCGTTTGTTCTAAAAATACTATAAATAGCATTTGCTACTAATGTCACATTCCTTCCCAAAAATGCATTTTAAGATGATGAAGAGGGGGAATTCCATTGGGAAGAATACCCTTTGGGAAATTAGGTAATTTATTGAGGTACATTTTTGACTATACTGTGAATAGCTGTTCGAACTCTCCATTTTTAATAAAAAAGGCTAAAATAAAATAAATGCGTAATCATTTTATGTTGACTGCGAAATTTTCTATTCAAAACATGTGTTCGAGAAAAGTACAATCTCGAACATCAGAAGATTCGACAGCAGAAAAAATGAAATTTGTATTAACAGAAAACGATTTCAGATGATAGGCATGAGTAAGTCAACTCGAATTTTCCTTTAAAAATCTTTCGTTATTTTTTGCCTTTTCATTCATTTTGCTTATTTTTCTATTAGATTGCTCTTTTTTTGGGGAATTTTCAGCAATATTTTATCAATTCATATCGATTAAGAGTATATAAATATTTTTGATTTGATTTATGCAAGTTATCTACCCAAAGTTATCTGACAAAATGTTACTCTTTTAATGTATGCTTGTGCTAGATAGCCCACGTTAAAAAGTAAAAACTCGTTTGTTTATCTGTTAACGGAAAAATATTTCAAACATTCCAGCTAATCCTAACTTTGCGGAATTGGTGTTGTAGTGGAAATTCTATTGGATATTCCTTTTGGTTTATTTCTTTGTGAAACTGTTCGAAAAGTCGACGGTATGGTTAAGTTAGGTCCACTTGTTCAAATAAAAAGTTGAATGCGTCGGAAGAAATGGCAACGCTCAGCCTTTCAAGACACCTTGGCTTCTTATGTCAGGATCGAAAAATGTCTTCAATGAAAGATTTACATGTCATATTGCATGAGAGCTTTTGATATTATTAACTGAATGATAGCTTGACGTTCTTCTTTCAAATGGAATAATATGTAATCAAAAAATTGGTGTTGAAATGGCTTTTTACGTTTACCAGATTGGGAATGAAGATGTCTTGCCTCAAACGTGTGATTTCCAGCTCTAGGAAGGATTAGTGGTGGAATGTCTGTCCAAGTAAGCCAGGCTAACCATCCAGATCATACTTGAGTTGAGGGTTAATCGACCTCATGTACTCGACGGAAATCTATCTCCATATTGCTTCCCATGTTCGGATTCCTACTCAAAATAGCTTTTTTTTTTGTGGGTGCATGGATATGAGTATATTATGAATATGGTCTAAATAATTTGGGAATTCGAACCCCATTTCCACCATTTGAATCTTGAATTATTTATGAAGTCAGTTATACCAGGACTCTATTACTGTCATATTTCATATTTGATTCGAACTGATCTTTATTTTAGATTTCATTATTTTTTATTTTTCTTTACAGAACATTCCCCTGTGAAAGCAAGGGATGACTATTAATGTAATTGCCGTTGTGCTCCGGGGTTATTTACTAATTTATGTGGGGTTACACCTGCTATTCACACTACAGGAAAACCCGGAAAATCCATTTCACACAACCACAAAAATATGTCTCTGACGTGGATCACGCAAAAATCGTCAATTATAGTTATATTATAGTTTTTAAGCTCTGACACTTCGACACTTAGCCATAATCGACACTTTCAAAATGTCGATTATTTATAATCGTTTGACTTTCGATTATTCTAAAAATACCGAGTGGCACCTTAGCGCTTTCGTAGATATCACTTTCTATTTGAAGTAAAAAGCCATCATAGTTATTTATCAGATTAGATGATACAGTCCCTTAGTCGATTAAAGAGGAGTCTTCACTTTTTTGCTCTCATCAATAAATGACTGTTCTCTATGAGCCATTCTTGCCAGAGACTAAGATTGCTGAAATGCTAAGTTAGAAATTCCATGATTCAAAATTCTGTTGAAAAAATGAGTAAATAAATTGGCAGTGGCGTATCCACGGTACTGCTTAAGGAATAGTAGAGGGAAATTACCACATTTTTGTATCAAATTTATTTCATTTGTCATGAAATTCACTATGAAAGTCCACTTGAAAGATGACAATTACGAAAAAGTATGATACTTTGAATTCAAATTATAGTTCAGAGAGTTGTGTTCGGCGGAAGACGGTTATTTCTGTTAACTAGATGATTATTTAAATTGTGTCGTTTGAGAGTTACCTATTCCATTAAGAGAATTCGACACCCGTACAAAACATTCTACAGCGTTTACCCAATGGAAAAAATAACATCAAAGTTGTATATATTGAATGACATCTGACAGACATTTATGCAAAGATTTTCAAATAAGATGCGCTTGCAAGTGCTCGTCACATACCAGGGAAACACTTGCATAACGGTTTCGGATGAGCAATAATTGATTACTTGCAATCGCATGTGTACGTCAATTTGAATCTATTATTTGACCGATGAACATGTGAGTTAGTGTGAAAACGAATTCATTTATGTGTGATTTTTGGTTACCACATATTCATGAGTGTGTATGAGTGAGTCTATCTGTGCCTATATGTTCATACATACGGTGCGTCCGTGACACCCCCTAACTATTGAGCCAGTTGTTCGAGAGAAAAAATAGTGGAGGTGTCACGGTAGTTTGTTTGAATAGTTGATATTCCGTCTCAACCACACTCCCTAATTGCAACCTGGGGCCTGATTTTCAAATCATGTGAACTCTCCCATCAACAGTAAATTCGAATGTCTCTCTATTTTGTGATCAGAGGCCATTTGAAATAGAAAAAGACAGTCGACTCTCTCTTGTTATGATTTGAAGATCAGGCCCCTAGTCGACTGTTGCCTCGTCCACACTGCATTCATTTTGCATGAGGGCGATTGTTTTTCACATCTGTTTGTGTATATCCTTGTGCAAATATTTGCGTATTTTGACGTCTATTTCCATACAATATTAAATATTTGTGAATAAGTTTTGTATATTTTCTGTGTACTCCATCATTAAACACTCTGATTATTATGAAATACTTTTATTCCATCAGTTCAATTTTTTCAAAACATTCACGTGGCCATCCACCATCGCATCGCCTTATTGTTGAAATTACTCACCCAAGTCATTCTCTAATTTAAATTGCTTGTTCAATGTTTGAATTGGACAATATTTCCATCTATAAAAAGTCCATACCTGCAGTTTTGAAAATATTCGATTTGAGTAGTAACTACGACACTGTTTCATACCGTGATAAGCAGGTTAACTTGCTTGATGGTAATTGTTTGTTTATACAGGAATAGTCGGATGTAGATATTCTTTCAATAATCATACTTCACGGAAGTAGCAATTACCAGGTGACCTCCCAGTAGTATGCGTACCAATTGATTCCTAATGAATTCAAACTTGAATGATTCCTTTCTTTTCCTAGTACGGGTCACGATTGGCAAACATTTTTCTTATCGTTAAGTGTTCAATTTCAGAGATGAATAACGAGCAGACTTCCGGTGCCCTGAAATATATTTTTGGACAGAGGTATTACCAGCAAGCTTTAATGATTTCAAAATTCAAATTCTTGTTGCGGATTACGATATTGTAGGAGTCACAGAGACATGGATGCATTCAGGTATTTCTAGTGATATTGTTAGTCTCGATGATTATTCATTTTTACGGAAAGATAGGCCAACCCGAGGTGGTGGGGTAGGTAATTATTTGAAAAATAAATTCAGTTATGTAACAATCCGAGTCTTTGTAACGAACAAGTGGAATGCATCTGGATTAAATTGAATATTGGTAAAAATACAGTTGTAGCAATTGGTATAGTTTATAGACCACCCAATTCAAATTTTCCATTGTTTACGGAAGAAATCGAGGACATTTTCACTAATATCTATTCAAATTATGAAAACATCATATGTTTGGGTGACTTCAATATTGATATGTGAGATATGAATTCAAATAATACGGAAATATTTTTTTCTGTCTTGGAAACTTTCAATTTCAGACAAATAGTCTCTGAACCGACAAGAATAACTAGAATATGTTCTTCTTTAATACACTCGATCATAACAAATCGTGAAGAGGTCTGTAAGATAAATGTTCTTGATTGCGATATATCACATCATGCACTGATACAAGCTAATTTTCGTTTTGGTACTGATGTCATTCCACACAAGAAAAAAATAACCTTTAGAAATATCAAGGATATGGATTTTGATAATTTCAGAAATGATCTGTTGAATTCACCTTGGCATTTGATATATAACACTCCTGATATAGACTCGAAAGTAAATCTCATGAACGAATTTATCACACAGACTCTGGATATCAATGCACCAAAACGAACTGTCCTAAGAAAACGTAACTATGCTCCGTGGATAACCGAAAATATAAAATTGATGCGAAACTTGAGGGATAAAGCCTTAATCAAATTCAAAAAGTCAAAACTTCCCCAACATTGGGCTTACTATAAGGAATTGAGAAATTTTACTAACACAGCTATACGCTCTGAGAAAAAAGCATATTTGAATTTTAAATTCGAAATACTGACAACAAAGGTAGATGGCAGGAACTTGATAAATTAAATCTCACCAGAAATAAAATCAAAGATTTACCTGAGAATTCAAAAAATGTTGAGCATCTTAACGATTTTTTCTTGAATATTTCACATTCTGCAGCTTCACCCAATGAAAACCTTTTGAAAGTTTATGATGCAAATTCTCAGCTAAGATTTAAAGAACATGTCACTTCCAAACTGAAATCCGCTTATTCATCTTCAAATCCTCTCCAAAGGAGATTTCTAAATATAGAAGTTAAGAAAATGTTATGGGATTCTTTAGTTTTATCTCATTTCAATCACTGTGATGTGGTATATCAACCTTGTTTGGATTATAACGACAAACGTCGCATACAAAAATTACAAAACTCATGCATAAGATTAATATTCGGGATCAGAAAGAGATCCAGTACTTTACATAAACTTGAAGATCTAAAATGGCTCAATATGTATAATCGTAGATCAAATATCAAACCCCCCCCCTACTTGCATAGATATCTATCATATAGAACAAATGTTCATAACGTGAATTTACGTAAGAAATTGGTATTAAGTATTCCCCCCATAAAAAAGAAATATTCAAGAGATCTTTTTCTTACAATGTAGCATCTACTATAAACTTCCTCAATAAGTTGAAAGATAACTGTTTTAATTTATCTGTTGGCGCATTCAAGATTATGTTCACACAGCATCTACTCTCTGTTCAGAACGGCGCGGCGGTCCGCAACGAGAAGCTTTGTGGACTAAGTACCTAACTAATAAGATGGCATTTTCTCTTTCTTCTCTCCTTTTCTTCTATTCCCCTACTCTTCACCTCATTCATTTGTATCCAACATTAGCCCTGTAAGCTAAACATATCTGTTTTAAATTGCGGCTTTGGTGGAAGATCAGATGCGAACTTATGTTCGTGATCTGAACCAAAAGCCATTTGGTCATCACTAGTTGAGATGTGCATTTATTTTTGTTTTGTTAAACTATTGGGATGCTCAATAAATGTATTATTACCATTATTATTAACGAAACGCCATAGGAGAAGTTTCAAAAAATAGTGCCAGATAGTAATGTGTCATGTGTCATCTAGTACGAACATTATTTTGAAAAAGGGTATGGCCCAGCTCTTCAGGTTGACTGACAGTCATTCGTTTTCTGAAGTTAAGCAACGCCGAGCGCGGTTAGTACTTGGATGGGTGACCATGCAGGGAAATACCGTGTCGAAAGCCCGTACAGCTGCAGCAAAATAGCATATCATAGCTCGTAGGCAATATATCAATGAGCACAAGATATATTGATGATATGCCTTAGTTCGGAGGGGACGTAAAGCCGTCGTTCCCAAGTCCATGGATGTTGGGCTCATTAAAGATCCCTACCTCTGGTTGGAATACCAGAGGGTTCGGCAAAATTTCCAGTTGGGGGTAGTGTGCTCACCGGCGTCGGTGATTGGCCTTAGTAGCGGAGATAGGCCGACGTTAAATAAAGAAATAAAAAAAAGTTAGATATTTTAAGTTTCAGTCGTAATTTGATTTTTTAATTTTCCTACCCAGCACAGTGTCAACATTCAGATCACGTTCAAACAATGGAAAAATCTCCCATGGCAACTCTCCTTTTGAACAAACTGACAGTAGGACGGGCATATGTTTTCAAGGTGGCGAAACCGAAAGGCGGAAGTCATTATTCCCAGAAAATGTGAACAATTGAAGAAATATTAGTACCTCCATCTTATAAGACAGGGCCGTCTTCAAAAACTCAAACTCGTTCGCTGTTTCACTTCACTACGGACATTCCTTGAATTATTTGTTGGTCTGTAAATGTTTCTTTGTGTATCGAATTTCTTGTTTGGAATAATATTTCATTGTATATTACTTATTTTCATCATGCGCGGTCAATGTAAATATGAAAAAGTTATTGTTGAAAGAAAAAGATGTTTTTTTCTGTATCGATGGGAACTTCAGTGCTATTTCTTATTCACTAACTAATTCATGACTATTTTGTCTGTTTCCATATTTGTACTCGGTTATTGTGTTTACGACATCTTTTTATGTGGATGTCGAAGGAGTTTCATTTGAAACCTTACCAATGCCTGGTGTACCGTATAGACCAGCCACGAGGTGGTGACAGGTGACGTTCTCCCATTTTACACTGCATGCCTTTATAAGGCTTGATGATTAACCATCAAGTAAATGGCATGCATGTAGCTGCAGCAACATACAAACATTGTGAAGAAATTGAACATATTTTTTTTCAAACAATAATTTGAAAAATTCTGTGACTTTTTCTTGCACGCTGCTCTGCATTTCATTAGTGAATATTATTTTAAGATAAAATAATAAATGGAAAAACATAAAAATTCCCCACAAAAAGAAAAGCGTTCTTCCTTATTATATATATATATATATATATATATATATATATATATATATATAAACTAGATTTGGAAGTTCTCAGGTTTGCGGTCTGTTTACTAATAAAACTCATTTGTTCTTGATCTCAGTATTTCGCTAATGTTTATAAGCTTCATCAGGAGAAAAGCTACAAAGAATATGACAAAATTGTACAAGATTAAATCGAAAATAACAGTTCTACTTACAATCATAGAATTAATATTCCTGGTGTGCTCATTGCCTTGGGAAACTGAATCAAACTACCCATGCTCTCATAGTTACTGCCTCACTGAATCAGCTAGGCAAAATTCATGTTTATAGGAGTCCCTCAGCTGTCCCAGGCAATGATGTGATTAACGTTAATCTAAGGGTTTTTATAAGTAACCACATGTCTGTCCTTATTTTTAAATATTACAAAAGAGACTAAATAGGATTCAAAATTTTGCAATAAATGTTGCTTAACTGACCTGTATCGGTTTTATTATTAACTGTATTTGGTTTTTTGTTGATGTGGTACATTTCAAGGAACAACCTGGTTTTCTGGTTACTGACTCTGTCTAGGATTTTTACATTTGAAGAATCGAATTGATGGTCGGTTTTTTGGAAGTGGTCGACTGCTGCACAAGAGTTTCTCCCTAGCCGGGCATCGCTCTTGTGGAGGGCTATTCTTTGTTTGAGCCACTGCGAAGTCATATTGCGAAAAAACTATTTAACGTTTCACCAAATAATTTTTTCATCAAATGTTATATTGTCGTTATTGGTTTGAACTGACCTTATTTCATTCGTTCGGCGCGTTGTTATTATATCGTTCACAATTTTCAACAGTCGCAGTCGTTTGGAATTTTTGAAACGTTATTTTCGATTCCATTTCCGTAGTAGTCTAATTTTTTTTTGATTGGCCCTTCTGGTGTTCTCCTATATCATAGAAATGATATACTTGTTTGAATGACTTGTTTTGTGGATTATCATATCATGAAACATATTGTTTTTTCATTTATTGATTTTGATAATCAAGTTTGGGTGGTTCAGTATTTGTGCTCGAAAATATTATTCGTACTAATGTAGTGTAGTGGTCTGTAATGCATGTTTGTATAGTTTAATCGGAATTTTCTTTTTTTGATTCAATTATTATATGTTCAGCACATTTGCAGATTGCGATTTTGTTGGAGAATTTTTTTTCAATCCTGTTTGAGGAAGCTATTGTATATGTCAATTGGAATGAGTTTTAAGTATGAAAAAGACACTTTCATCAAAAAACAAGACAATCTCAGTTAATATTATACACCCACGATATTCCCCAAACTCTACATACGCCTTTCGACGGTAGGCGCGGTTTGAAAATACTGGGACCAGGGTGGTATGAGAGGTTCTTGTCAAAATTTGCGGGTTGTGTTTCCATTAATGTATATTTTCCATCCAAGATGATTCCGAGGGCAAGGCATCAATGCTTTGTGGATTTACCCAAGATATATTTGGTACAGCACAGTGTTTAATTTTCTCATGTCCTGTTGTAAAATAGCTCGTCTTGTTCCTTCATCCAACTGGGGAAGAAGTATGTCTGGGAGCGCCTCCCCGATTTTAAGACAGCCCATCAATAATGACGGTGTCAGTACCGTGAGATCACATGTTAGTTCAGGTTCCTAAAAATATTATGGACTTCATTGATAACGATATAAAATGAAAGCAGTGACGTCATTCTATCGACACAGATTTCATACATCCTACTGTATGTAATCTGTGCTACCGATAAAATGGCATGAATTATGAATTTGATATTGGATTCATCTATTGACTACTGTAATTGAGAGTGATATCTTTCTGTCTTCGTTTTCGTGAAAAATTCTAATATTATCTCGTGATCGAGAACTGCGTGTTTTGAAATAAATCATTTCATAGCAATTATAACGTATAATCCTTTTTGAAAAATGTCGAAACAGGATGCTAAACAGCACTATCAAGAGTTGGTGACAATTTATATAAAATCATAAACAGGTATGCATAATGAACGATTACATTGGGTTCTGTATAAAAATTAAGACTTTTTCTAGAGATCAACTACCTTAACATTAAACTGATATTACTTACGATTGACGCACGTTTTGCTAACAAGGTTAGCATCTTCAGAAGAAGATCAACAATGAAGATAGCACTGTTGGTATTTCTGGGTTTTTCTACAGTTGTAATAGCAAATGTGCTTCCGTGAAAATAAGTAAGACGCCCCAGAGCGCTTCAACGTCGAAGATAATTAGCCGACCCTTACCCACACAAGGCTCCGCATTATGGGCGTACTCGTAAGAGTGTTCAACAAAGAAAAATTATTGAAAGAAGATACCTTCTGAACAAAACTTGCGTCAGGTGGAGAATGAGATCAATACTGAAGATTATAACCTTGTTATTTAGCGAACCGTACGTCGAGTATAAGTAATTTCAGTTTGAGTGCTAGGGAAATTGATCTCTAGAAAAAGTTTCAGGTATGTTTAAGATTCAAAAACTGAATGGAAGTGGCAGTTACAAGATGAAAATCCACATTGAACAAATAATATACAGTTGCCTGTAAGATCTTCACATATTAGGAATTACTAAACCGCGACACGTGTTTCGCTATATAATAGAGCTATTGTATAGCGGAATACATGTCGTGGTTTAGTAAACCCTAATATGTGAAGATCTTACAGGCAACTATATATTATTTGCATAAGATTTGATTGAAAATATTTCAGGAACACATTACTTGATCATGACAATAAATGGGGGTTTATCGAAGATACAAATCTTATTTCTCCCCCAAAAACTCAAAATTGTGACTATTATGGCGAAATAAATTCAGACGATTTTTTTGCATCGGTTTGAATATCATCGACAATACTTCCTATCGGAGACCATTATTGATCATAATACCGAATACACCACAAGGGAAAACTGAGCTAGCATAAAATTTACCTGTCATCACCCGAAGACGATTGCGGATACCAGCAATTGAAACATCGTAAGTAAACTCAACTTGAAACTTGCTTTCAACATTTTTTCATAATATTTCATTCATTTGATATCTTAATTTTCTTGTCACAATGTTTTATATCTTATATTTATATAATTTATATCATTAGATACAATTTTTTTGACTCATGTTTCATATTCGATATCTAGATTTTTTGTAACAACAATATTTTCTTTGATCAATCAATCCTCGAATTCATTATTGACCAAAAAAATTGATTTTGATTTGATTTTTTCACTTGATTTGTATTTTATATCCTTTCGTTCATAGCAACAGGTTTCAATAGAGTTAATAATATAGACAATCTTCACTCTGTCAAGATGAGTGCTGGGGGTTAAGGAGACTTAGGCCTCGCCACCAAGTCAAGAAGTCTTGAGAATGGCTTCAAAGTGGGAGCCGAAACGTCAGCAGAAGAATAATTCCAGACGCGGTTCATCCGGAAGTTCCAGACAGCATATATATATATATATATATATATATATATATATATATATATATATATATATATATATATATATATATATATATATATATGTAATTAATTTTTTGGGGTTGCACTCAGTTGTGTTGGGCTATATCACAAAGAAAACTCTTTGTTATTATATATATATATATATATATATATTATATATATATATATATATATATATAAGTAAAATGGAAGTTTTTTGCCGAAATTAAAACACAAAAGCAATCATTCTCGCTGACACTGTGAGTAATAATTCATTTTCCTGTTTATTCTTTATATGATATCATATTATTTGTAGCTTCCCTGACGATGACAGTAACAACTGTCGAAATATCGGAATAAAGTGTTGAAAGAGTTCACATTTCTGCTTGCTGCTTTACCCAATAACAATTTTCCTCATATATATATATATATATATATATATATACATATATATAGAAATACGGAATGTTGTTGGGGTTGCAGTCAAATTACTGGGCTGTTGTTGTTTAAAGAATACTCTTTATTTTCTGGTCGAGCTTTCGAGCTTTATCAAGACATCTAAAAAATTTTAATCATTATAAAACAGTTGTAAAACATTAAGAAAAAATGTACTTACTAACGTGAGGTAAGAAGGTATCAGGTAAGAAGTCAGACGTAAACTGAGACACAGAAAACTGATACTTTTCCTCATTTGAAAAAGAGTCGCACATTACATTCAACATAACATATATATGTATAAAACTTATTTTAATTCAAATTTTTTGGAAGATTAAAATTTCACCGGCACGTGCTCGGAGGTGGTGAAATTTTAATATTCCAAAAAATTTCAATTAAAATAGGTTTTATACATATATATATATATATATATATATATATATATATATATATATATATATATATATATATATATATATATATATATATATATATATACAATGGAAGTCCGAACCATTCAGCAAGGAACATTGTCAACCACATTCAAGCAAATAAAATTTACCCTTCAAATTCCTGAAAATGATTGCTGTGCTGTCATATTTAGGATCAGAAAAAATCCCGAAATGAGTAATTTTACTCGAACTGATGAAATCTCTCTGTCTAACGTCTCCATTCCATCAGGTAACGAATGCAGCGTTACATGAGGTCGTTAACGCGGAAGGATATTTCGCAAACTCGCAATGCATAATGTTCAAAAAGTTTACTTGAGATTGAGTGAGTCAGCTGTTCGTTTCTTGCTGCAATTTGTTTCTTCTCGCTATACGACGGATTTCGTCATCCAAGTACTACAAAGATAATCATCGTAACCTCTGACTTGTGGCATTCTGTTCCGCGTGCGTTTTGTATAGTTGATGTGACTGGCTCTTATCACAAATTGCGGGCAATTTTGGGGGAGTCAATGACACAGAAATGTTATCAATTTTTTGATTGGGTTCACATACGAAATGAAACGATATGCATATAAAATATAACATAATTTTAGAAGATGATTCGCTCTTCGCAAGAGTCGGAAAAATTTTTACCAATATATAGTGTGGTCGTAAGTAGTCTCCCTCCATTTTGACTTCTGAAGAAGACCTGACATCACGGTCGGTCAAAATTTACTTATAAAGGAATCACTTTAAGTACTTTTAGAAAGAAAAATCAACAGTGCGATGTCGCAGTCGAGAAGTCTGTATCAGTTTTTTTTTCAAATAGAAAATGGGATCTTATGAAATCCCTTTTGGTAGGTCTGTCGGTAGCTGGGCGTGATTATTTATTTATTTATTCATTTATTTATTTATTTATCTATCTAATGGTCATGAAAGATACAAACAGACAAAGGTCCACTAAAGTATCTACATTCTTACAAAAGATTGGTATATCTTCTTAGTAGTAGGTATAAAACTATAAGCTATACATAAGTCGATTTTGACTTTAACCAAATCAGAGGGGCAGTTAAAAAGTAACAACGTAATAGTTCAATAGTCGGTATCATTAACTGACATGAGACGTTTCAAAATGGTCTTTAATTTTTGATGGGTCGTGGAGAAAATATCAATTAGATCGTTGTACTTGTTAGTATTGCGAACAATTCTGCATAATGGAGAATTTTAAGACGAATTAGTTCTCCGAAAAGGTATGTGAAATAAGTGATTTGTTCTAAGTGGCCGAATAGGGACGTTGAATTCAATTTGAATCAATATATTTGCATTTTCTACGGTATTTGAGATGATTTCATGTAAAAATAGAATATCTGAGATCACTCTTCTACTTGATAGGAATACAATATTGAAAAGTTTTCTTGCATTTTCAATGTTGCCATTGTAATTAAAATTTTGTTTATAGGAAATATATTTGACAAACTTGTTCTGGATATTTTCCAGGCGGTTTATATACGTTTTGTATTGAGGACTCCATATAATAGAAGCGAAGTTTAACTTACTATACACAAATGCATTATATGTTTACATGTTCTCATTACATACCCTAACATCCGTGAGGCGGAGTTTGCGATTGATTCGACATGCATATCGAATACAGGAGGTTATTGAAATACATTGGAATTATTTCTGATTTAATTTCCATTGAAATTTTGATTTACCGTTAGTATTTCCTTCTGAAAAATATTGTACATTCCGTCAGATTTCAACCTAATGGTTGAGCTGTTCTGGAAATTGTTCTAAAATTGTTCGTTCCGTTAACCAGCTGACGAACGTCAACCCTCAGAAGTCGAAACGAGCAATGGATCAACGAGGCCTTACCTTTCAACGTGCGATTACCCAGCACGGTGGCCCGGCGAGGATGCGAACCCCGCCCTTCCGCATGGCAGGCAGATATGCTAACCACTACACTAGCTGTGGGATTCTTACACACAGCGAGGTATTTCCCAAGGCTTACAACCATTGACATTACAATTAATGGACTAGCCCTAAGAGAGAAAAACACGTAATAAGCAAAATAGATAACTCCAAGTATAAATTAAATGAATTCCAGATGGTGTGAACTTCTTAGGTGAAACGCCTTCTACTGGATGGCCAAAGACTCAAACTCTTACTACACCAAATAGAGGAAACTCGTTTGAAACCTCACAGGTTTGAAACGAGCAATGTATGGTATGAAGTTATTTTCGAATTGAATTTCCGTTGACATTTTTTTTTGTTAGTTTGAGCATTGCTGGGAGCCCTGCACATGAAATCCATTAAGATTGGAGGTAGGTTCGCAGAACATGGAAGTTGCTGGCACAGGTCAGATGAAAGTTTATCAATTTAATATCAGTATAATATGTGGTCTCAGCTTATATTGACTGATACTCGGCTGGTAAATAGGAACGAATAGACATATCATCGAGGTTATAATGAGGTCAAATTTTATCAATCGCACTTCACTAACAATGTGGTAGAGATTTCTTGTGAACTATGAATGAGAGTGATTAGGCTTGGTATTCGTACTTCATTGATTTGAATCTATCACTTTTCAGTAAGTGATCAGTGTTCTCTTTTTTACCGCGATGCCTAACAATTTTCACTTATGAGCCGAGAAAAAATTGTCAAGAAAAAAGTGCATATGATTGATTTTTAATTTATTTATTTATTCATGAGCCTTTCAAATTGCACCTGTACTTTCAATCTGAAATGAATATTATTCTTCATACGTTTCATATATTTCTACCCACTAGTGACAAGGAAATAGTAATTTATTGTATAGGTGTTTAAGATTTATTCGCGTTCGAGAAAGATCGAACGCAAGAGCGAAGCTTCAGCATTCAATTTTCTTAAGCAACTAAAATATATCTTAAACACGCATGCGATACCACGTTTACCACAATCACATTTATTTAGAGTCAGAATCGCCGAAATTTTTCAGCAAAAAATTATTTGACATTTTGCTTTGATAGCGGCTGTCATCTCCCCATTGGAATTACCTCGGTGAAAAATAAGATGATGCCTAGAAACCCTGATGATTCCGCTGATTAGATTTTGTTAAGATTTTTGTGGCGGCAAAAACACTCGACGCTTTTGGAGGTTTTCCCTATTTTTCGTTAGGGGCGTTATTTAACCCTTTTTCAAAACTTGATGTCAAGTGTCGAATCAATTGTCATGTCACTTCGACATTTTGTCTATAATGTTTCTATCGTGATTATTTATTTATTGACCACCCATTATCCTTCATGTTGCAATTTCTCCTCATTAGCCAATCAGATAAAAATGGAAAAACCACACTGCACATTTTTACTTAGAGCGTGTGGGCGACATCTGTACGTATTGTACGGAAACCTCCAATTGCTCAATTATCCACCAAAAATCAAGCAATCCAGATTTCGCCACTTTTATCCCAAACTTTCACAGGTGTGATTGAAACACCATCTAGGCATCTTAGTGGAAAATAATGGGAGGAAGAGTTGAATGGTTGCCATTTATTTTTGATTGTTCATTTGTGAAAATTCGTGAAGAAACCTACAAGCTTGTTATTAAAGGTAACCAAGTGAAGGATGATAAAAAAAACAAAAGAAATGTTGATGTTGGCTGTGAATTGATAATCTCCTGATAAGGATTTGATCAAACTGGCCGATACTTGATGAAAATCCATATTCAACGAAAAATATCACAGATTTGATCAAACTGGCCGATACTTGATGAAAATCCATATTCAACGAAAAATATCACAGTTGTATGTAGGATTCTCACTAAAAACGGGTTCACAAAACCGTGACACGTATTTCGCCCTACTATTGTTTTCATTACAGCTATCAAGTCAGGTGCTCAATTGAAAAAATTGTTGCAATAGAATTTCATGCCAATGCTACCTGAAACTGAAGTTAATCGACAGTTCGATTTCAATAACAAAGTTGACAGAAATCCAAGTCTATTGTACAATGGCAATAACAATAGCAAAAATGGGCTGGGAATGTGGAAAATGAGTCTAAATATATGTCTGATTGAGGATTGACGTCATGCAAGGTTGAATTCGAATACTGTTTCACTATTTATCCCTTGTCTAAAATATAATAACTACAGAGTCATCGAAAAAATTGCCAGATTCTTCGTTTGGCTAGAGAGAATAAAAACATTTCGAGTACCCCACGTTATTTGAATTTTCCAAAAGGGTTGCCACCCCTTGGATATCGGATGAAAATTGAAATGCATAATGCACTTTACAGATCACATTATGGAGTAAAGTTGAAAAATTCTTTTTTGATAGGAAATAACGTGAAATTGATTTCGTTGAGGACGCATAAAATTACTCGTTGACGATTATTAATAAAAAATCTCAGAATACTTAAAACTTGATTGTTATAATCGGTTGCGATTTTTTTCATGATTTTCGACAAAAACTATAATTGCAATCGGGCAATTTACGACTTTTTTGTCGGACGAAATGTCAAAACAATCATTAGCAACACAGTGTCATCAAAAAAGCAAAAACAAACACTCACCATTAAATTTGTTGAATGTAATCGTATCATTCGCACTGTGAGGAACTCAAGTCACAGGAGAACTTTGCAACTGCGATTTTGAAAAACAACCGTAAGATTCTCGAAAGGGAGATCAAGTGGAGTCTCGCAAATAGAATCCCTGTCAACGACCCAACTGGTGGTAACGAAAACATTCTGCATTGAAATGTGTTGATGAGGCTCCTTTATCAGCAATTATTTAGTATTTGTCTATCGAATCAATCTGCTTGAATTGGGTTCATGGTTAAGAGACAATTTCTTATCCGATCAATAATTGCGAGTATCGGTTTTAATGAAATAATTATGGTTCATATTATTTTCGATTTTTTGCATAATATAGTTAGCTATCATAAACTTTTGTCATAAATATCAAATCTCATGAAGTAAAAGATAGCTATATGAAAATTCAAGTGGGAGGTGAAAGAAGCAGGGTACTGAAAAGATCCATTTGTTCCGGAGAAAACTGATTCACCGGACTGCCAGATAAGTTTGGCGGGTTGGAGCAATGACGGGCACTCAGAGAAGACTTTTTGAAGTTTTTACGTATGAAAATTACAAATACTCCTGGCTATGCTTGAAGACTGGCTTCAAATCAAATATTCTAAATGAACAATTTGTTCAGGCCAGCCTCAACTCTCCTACACTGTAGGTTGATGGACA
The DNA here is from genome assembly GCA_032362365.1 of Zygogramma bicolorata. Classification (NCBI taxonomy): domain Eukaryota; kingdom Metazoa; phylum Arthropoda; class Insecta; order Coleoptera; family Chrysomelidae; genus Zygogramma; species Zygogramma bicolorata. Next base: position 319,029 of record JAVJAQ010005545.1, on the reverse strand, counting down.
AACACCTATCAGAAAATAACTACTCCCCGCGCTCATCCCACGCAGGGCATTGGATTACATCCAACAAGTGTTAGCGCAGGATTCTTCACAGAAGGAATTCCTACATATGCTCTTGGTGATACAACTGCCAGAATCGCCAAGAGCATATGCAGGAATTTCTTCTGTGAAGAATCCTGCGCTAAGACATGTTGGATGTAAGTCAATACCCTTCGTGGTATAAGCCAGGGGTGTAGTTGTTTTCTGATAGGTGTTAGTGTGTCAACCTACAGCGTAGGTGAGTTGAGGCTGGCCTGAACAAATTTGTCATTTAGAATATTTAATTTAAAGCCAGCCTTGAAACGTACCCAGGAATATTTGTGATAGTAGTTATTTCCTTGTGATAGAAATTGGGCCATATGGATATGCTCTTGTTAGTACCTAGTCTACGGGCAGATGACGCCGCAACGGCTATATTGCTTGTTGTTTGTATCAGCCCAGGTCTAGGGAAGATACTCTGTTCGAGTATGATTTTTAATTATGGGAAGTCATCGACTTATGTTGATGATGGCACTGCCACAGTAACTTTACTGTGGCACTGCCTTGCACTGACGAGAGGCCAAATGGCAAAAGGCCAGGAGCCGGTCTGCAAGTGTATCCCGTCCCAATAATTGAAAATCAATTCTGGCAGTTGTATCGCCAAGAGTAAGGTAGCTATAATACTGGTGTGTTTACTCCATATAAGAGGTTGTCAGCAAATCAGACGACCGATATGGCCAACTTGATCAAAAATTGATGATTGAAAATCCGCCAGGTACCGGCACTCTTGCAGTGGAGATGACAGTCCTGTGTTGCCAAATCCAGTATATTATATTGTTCTATTCCAATGATTTGCTAGTACAGGTACAAGTACAGTGAATATATTTTCGGACTCATTCTCACTTTCGGCACTGAATATAAACTAATACTAGGATCGTCTTTTTTCGATTGTCCACTACATGGAATAAATTACGCATAAAGTTAAACACAAATTTGGCGTGTTTTGGTGTTTTCAATAACCTCACATATCCAGTCCCGATAAATTCTCTATCCTTTTACAAAAACATCAGAATTGGCAACGTGTTCCATGGATCGAGTGATCACGAAAATTAATAGAAATTTTTGATTTCCAGCGCTCCCTCATGGCCACTGATGAACTACCACGCCTTGTCTACAGGTTCGTCTGAAACAATATCGCAAAATTAGAAACACCAGTATATAGACATCTTAGCCGAAAGCATATGCAGGAATATCTTCTGTGAAGAATCCTGCGCTACCACTTGTTGGATGTGTGTTCTGATAGGTGTTAGTCCATCAACCTACAGTGTATGTGAGTTGAGGCTGGCCTGAACAAATTGTTCGTTTTGAATATTCGTATGAAAATTGTCGTAATCTTTTGGCAAAAACGCCTTCTATTCTCAACAAAATGGTGAGTTTTGATGACGTGAGAGCTGCAGATTTTTTAACTCACTGATGAAGAAAATTGCAGATATATACTCTTTGAATTCTTTAACAATTTTTGTTATTGCAGTGATTTTTATTTTTCATTATGTATTCAATGTCTGATGTTTTTTAAAAAAGCTATGAGGTTGACACGTTGAAACTCCGGTGAGCAATTTGATTAAGAAGGCAAGAAAACATTTCATTTTAGAAAAATTGACCCTATTACTCAACCAACCTTTCTCGAAAATAATTATTGTATCATTAAGGGCCGGTCTTTTCACTTATAGATAATAGGCCAAGAGCCAGAGCAAAAAAAGTAGGTTCATAATGCAATCTTCTACAGAATTGATTTTCTTGTTGGAAAATGTTTGGGGGTGTCCCCTGAATATAAATTCAAGTTGGCGGGACAGGGGGGGGGGGTGTTGAGCTTCAGCCATCATCTTGGAAAACACGTTTTATCAAATATCTCGTGAACCGTGCATCGTACGACAAAAACAGTGGGGATCATTTTCGTAGATAATAAAATTCTCTTCAACTTTTATTCGAAACTTTTTCCCGTATAGTGCATAGGTTTTCATTTATAGCACGCCAAACTTTTCCCAGCATGGTTATTGCTAAATATATAGTTAACGGTTGATGAAACAGTATAAATGGCAGTATTTTGGCGCGCCATAAATAAAAACCTATGCTTCATGCAAAAAAAAGTTTCAAATAAAAGTTGCAGAGAATTTCATTATCTACAAAAACGATCCCCACTGTTTTTATCGTACGATGCACGGTTCACGAGATATTCGATAAAACGTGTTTTCCAAGATGGCGGCTGAAGCTCAACCCCCCCCGTCCCGCCAACTTGAATTTACATTCGGGGGACACCCCCGAACATTTTCCAACAAGAATATCAATTCTGTAGAAGATTGCAGAAAAGAAGTACCTGGCTCTTGGCCTATAAGGTCTCTGATAACTATCCATCACATAAACTACACAGGAATACATATTGATATCTGACAGATAAGTTATCAAGGACTTTATCTATAAGTGAAAAGACCAGCCCTAAACCAGTCAGCTAATAATGATATTATCATACTCTGGTATAACTAGGGGAATTGTTCCTTCCAATGAATCGAAAAAACACTTAACATTATTATTCGGTGGATTATAAACGATGTCAAAAAAAATTTTCCCGATTTATTTGTGAGTTCAACCCATAATGGTTCAATATCATCAGAAGTTTGAATCGGATCGTGTCTGAGAGGGATGCCAGTATAGTAACAATCTTGTGCTGTTTCCTTTCCTCAGAGTTCACATCATTTGCGACAGCGATTTGACTCCCTTTCCAGAGCAGATCGAATATTTCCGGAGTTGAAACAACGACGTTTAAAATTCAGTATTTATGCCTGTCAAGATGACAAATGTACATTTTAACAATCGTTACCGTTACGGTATTTACCAGCCCGAAAATGTCCCGCCGGGAATTTATCGCTGTAATTGATCGAAAATGTTCCGCTTCATATGGGATTTTTAACATACGATGGAAATATTCGATGAATTTTTATTCTTTCGGCTTGTGGGCATCGTCAGTTATATATTTTTTGTAATTCTTGAATTATTCCCTTTAAAATAGAAAAAAAATTAGCCACGCTCAAGAATGTTGAGATGACTTTTTTTTAACACCTCTGTAGCCCTCCCCCTTCTTCAGGTCACTCTCGAATCGTCAGATCAGTGGAATATACACGTTTCAGGATGTAACTAACTCACCCTACCTCAATTTGACGCGCTCGAGAATTTCAGATGATCAATATTTATTTTTACTAATCTGATCCTTTATCCTTGAATGGCGGCCATATACAGGGTGTTTCGGAATTCGACGGACAAACTCATACCACGTCATTCCTCTTGCAAAATGATGAAAAATGAGGTAGGACATGTGTGTCCGGAAATGAGCCGTTTCAGAAATACAGGGCGTTGAAGTTGCAAAATAAAAAGACCCTTTTCGTCGTAGCTCCCGGACTAATAGGAATAAATTAATGAAACTCAGCAAATCGATTACGAGCTAGAATGTGCTTCCTCCAGTGGTATGTTTGCTTCAGTATCAGTAGCCAGTGGCGTTCCAGCGGGGTAATAGCTTATATTTCCCCCCTTATTTTTTACGCCACTGACTTTATATCCACAACCGTCTTTTTTTTGAATTCCTTGATCAATTTTACGTAAAAACCAAATAAACATTCACTATGAAAAAACCAGTAGTTTTCGAGAAAAATTGAGTTGAACTGATACGTGCATTCTTATATGGGAATATTAATAATCGAGTAAAATAATCGAAATTCCAAAACCGAAATTATTTGAACTCTTTTATGATTTTACCATTAATTTAGCGCTTGCAAGTGATGGTAATTATTGTGGGTTTTCTATCATCGTACCAATTTTTGTTATGTTTAGCATATTGTAATGACAAATCATAACTCTTGAGGCTTATTTTCGTGCTTGTCAATAGATTTCATTGTTGAAATGTTTTCATTGTTCTCAGATCTTCGAGTGACTTTGTGATCTGAAAAAAAGTGACCCCAAATAAAATTTGCGATCATTCGGAATCTCGACTGAGTTAGGCTCCAATAATCCTACAATAACACCATTATTCTCGATTTTGGGAAAATTATGTTTTGTTCACAATTATCCTGTCTTTCCCATTCGTGAAATCACACTTCTCTCTGTAGAATCGTAAATATCTTGAAGAATATTCATTAATAAGAAAATGAAAAACATTCTCAAAGTATACAGTGTTTTCAAATTTTCACAGATGAAGCCGAAAAACAAAATTTTACCAGTAGACTCTAATTATACGCCTGAAAAAAAGAAATGTATTTGGAAGAAGTCAAGTTATTTGAATAACCATCTGATAAGATCTTCGCTAACTCTAGTCAGTAAATGAAGTTTTTTAAATAAATGAAGAAATGGAAATTGTCTATTTACAGCTAATTACATAACTCTTAGTTGGATGTCGGTAGTCATAATTCATCAATATCAATCAATACTGTTGAAATTCTAGAACAGTGAGTCATAAACACGAATTTCTTTTTGAAATTTACATTGAAAATTCAAATGTGCTTTTGAATAATGATGGGAACATCTGATGAATAATCAATAGGGTAATTGTTCGAAATTTTTTCCGTCAACACTTATACACGATCTGCAACGGCGCAACATAGAAAATCGCACTTTTTCAAATGATTCTAAATTTTCGGCAATCGTTATCGATGCAGCTTGAATGCGGGCGACTAATGCTTCTTGGCTGTTTGGTTCTGTTTCATAAACCAGTGACTTCATATGACCCCAAAGAAAATAGTCAACAGGATTCAAATCTGGTGATCTGGCAGACCATTTGTGGGGTCCGCCTCGACCAATCCAATTGTCACCGAATTTCCGATTTAGGTACTCTCTAGCAGCTAACGAAAAATGAACAGAAGCACCGTCGTGTTGAAACCACATTCCATTCCGGATATTCAGAGGAACATCTTCTAACAATTCAGGCAATACTTCTCCCAAGAAAGTGCTATAATTGTCCCCATTCAAATTATCTGGTAAAAGATAAGGACCAACTAAACGGTTTTCTACTATTCCTGCCCAAACATTCAATGAAAATTTTGTTTGATGGCCATGAGGATGAATAGCAAAAGGATTTTCCTCGGCCCAAATATGGCTATTGCGAGAATTGAAAATACCTTCCCTTGTGAATTTTGCCTCATCAGTGTATAACACTTGCTTGATAAATTCCGGATTATTTCTCCACATACTTAAAAACCATCGAGAAAATTCAATTCGATCTGGATAGTCCTCTGGTTTCAGTGCCTGAACTTTTCTCAGTCGATATGGGTATAACTGCTGTTCATGCAAAGTCCTCCAAACAGATGATGAAGACACATGCAGCACTCTAGCTATAGATCTACTACTTTCAGACGGATGTTCAGCAGCATAGTTCAATATCTCCTCTTCTGTGATACAATTTCTTACAGTTCTCTGTATACCTGCATTCCTTCTGGTAATTAAAAAACTTCCTGTTTCCCTGAGTCTTCTGTCCACGTTTTCGAACGTTTTGAAATTAGGAATTCTATTTCTTCCAGGAAAATTTTCACGATACATTCTTTGTGCCAACCTTCCATTTCGTCCCGATTTTCCATAAATAAGGTGCATGTCCGCTAACTCTTCGAATGTAAAATTCATTTTTATTATACGAAATACACAATCAAACACTTTCTGACAGCTAAGTTAACTTGGAAGTGTCATACGAATCTCATTTCATTTCCACAGCCCCCTAACAAATTTATTGTTGTCAATGAATAAAGTAATCCTCAATGCTTAGGTGGATCAAAGATTGTTATAAGTCACGTGAATGTATTCTGAAACTATTCAACCAGTGGCTGAAGAACTCGAGAATATCGGTACAGTTATCTAACAAAACTATAATAGATATGCCCAGGAAACATTGTAGATGGCTAAGGTTGAAACAAGTAATGGTATTTTGGTTAATCGATAAAACTTGGATTTTTACCCAGTGAGAAAAGATAATTCGATAAAACATTCTGAGTTCAGTTTTGCCAACTATTCGTAGTTGTCTTTGAAAATCGTTTGGATGGAACATTTTATTAAAAAATAAATCTCGAGGTAAAGCCATTCAGTAGGTCTGCGGGCTCACAACATATCTGCAAAAAAAGTTGGTATAATGGTAGACAATCCGCAATATGTTGCCGAAGTGAATAATTTGTCAAACACACAATGAATGGTAGAATGATAAAAGAGTTCAAATAATTTCGGTTTTGGAATTTCGATTATTTTACTCGATTATTAATATTCCCATATAAGAATGCACGTATCAGTTCAACTCAATTTTTCTCGAAAACTACTGGTTTTTTCATAGTGAATGTTTATTTGGTTTTTACGTAAAATTGATCAAGGAATTCAAACAAAAGACGGTTGTGGATATAAAGTCAGTGGCGTAAAAAATAAGGGGGGAAATATAAGCAATTACCCCGCTGGAACGCCACTGGCTACTGATACTGAAGCAAACATACCACTGGAGGAAGCACATTTTAGCTCGTAATCGATTTGCTGAGTTTCATTAATTTATTCCTGTTAGTCCGGGAGCTACGACGAAAAGGGTCTTTTTATTTTGCAACTTCAACGCCCTGTATTTCTGAAACGGCTCATTTCCGGACACACATGTCCTACCTCATTTTTCATCATTTTGCAAGAGGAATGACGTGGTATAAGTTTGTCCGTCGAATTCTGAAACACCCTGTATATATACATATAGGGCTCATATATAGTGGAAGTACTCAACCGGGTACAAGGTATCCCCCTGTATATTAATTAGCCGCGCTTTAGTAAATCCCGTCATCCCCGCTTGGGCTGCCCTAATATAACACAGTCTCCGTTCTCGGTTTGCGCCTCTCGGAGACAAAGGCGAAGTTGCAGTAGTAAAATCAAAATTTTGAAATAAGGAATATAAAAATTATGTTTCAAGTATGTTTTTACATTAAGTGAGTGTGTTTTTGATATCTGTAGAACATTCGAAACGTTTCCAGGGTATTCGAATTAATCGATGTGAATTATTGTATTATTCCTTACCACGTGAATAATCCTTATGATAGTAACATGTATATGAATATTTTGCGATGTTCCAAATTCTTTGAGGAAATTATTTACTTCAAATGTTATATTTGAGTGAGAGATAGGTAATTTTACATATTAATATATATATATATATATATATATATATATATATATATATGTAGCCAAAATGATCAGTGATTGGAGAAAATTGATTTATTAGTCTGTTGTTCCTGAACACAGAACTGAATGTTTATTGATTATGAATATTTTAAGCTACAAAACTCTAAAACTTTTACAAAGTATACCAAAAAGTTTTGAAAAATGCTTCCGTTTTGTAGATTTTGAGGTAAAAAATTCATGATTTTTGTTGGTGTTTTCAGTACAGTTTTGTCTGAACAATACTCATCAACAACAATATCATTATCATAGTCGTAGCATAATGAATGGACATGAATATTCGAAGCCTGTATGTGGCTAAACTGTTTTTTTGTTTCAAGTTTTTTTTCATGGAATACAAAACCATTTGATACATATATCAATATTGATAAACAAAAAAGGATATTACATGTATGTGGATGTGTACATATATCTATGTATATACACATTCTTCCCAGCCAACACATCTGTGACATGACATCCCTGCGATGTCACTATCAAGTAACACTGGGACATTACTTTTGTTAGGTCGCTGCGATGTACACATTTGGCATGTAACTATTGCGATATCGGGTAGATGTGATATTTGTGACATCCAGTAGATATCGCTCTTTTGATGTCCAGTTGATGTCGCTCTTATGATGTCCAGTGTATATAATTCTGGTAATATCCATGAAATATCAATGATACAGAATACAGTGATCAGTTGATAAAAAATGACATAAACAATGGATCAGTATTTAAATATATAGATACCATTAACAAAAATTGACAAATTTTCATTACAAAAATACTCTGGGGTGGAGCTAAGGTTAGTATTTTGTTTTAGTAGAAGACATGCACATTCATTTTTCGATTATATTCCCTTCAGTGTTGCTTATTTTAATACTCATTGTAACGGCAGTCACGAGAGAAACCCCCGGCATCGTTAAACCTGAGAGACCCTTTAAAAAATATGAAAACCTTTGAAGATCTATGAGAAATAATATCTTGAAATGAGTATTTACTTAATAAGCCCTGTGAATTTTCCTTGTGATTTCAGAGCCCTTCCTCTTCCAAACAATCCTAGGGAAAAATTGTTGGCTGTTGACAGCGACAGCACTGCCAATGGCCAATACGTGACATTGACATACTTCATACGTCGTCGTTTGTTTACAGTTTTTCCGCCTTTACCGGTTAACCTAAAATCTGATTTCTGATTTGCCTGATATCGCCAAATTCATGTGATCCTTTCTCAAATATTTGATATTTCGGAATTTTCGGACCAGTTGAGTGTACCTAGTCGAGGTGGCCAATTAGTGTTATTAGTAAGTATTCTTTTTCATTTACTGCTACACAAGATGGAACGTTCTTTTTCCTGTTTTTCTTACCGTCACAAAAGGCGCTTGATTGTAAAAAATTCAGAAATTAGTAGTGAAGGTGAACGAGATCAACAAGCACATAATGTTAACGAAGATTGTATACCTGTTTCGTTAACACACTGTTTGTCTGATTCTGTATCATCTGCCCTGGTTGGGCCAACAGGAAAATATCCAAATATGAAATTTGCGGATAGTTACATTGTTAAGCCGTAAGTATTATGTTTTTTGTTGATATCTGGTGACAGTATTTCACAATATTTTTCCAACAACTCCCAGTAGATAATGGTGATATGTATTGTATGTGTATGAAAGAATTACATAAATTGATTTATCTCAAAGGTTACATCCCACTTGTTTTTTTTTAATATTTGAGTGTTTGCCTCATTGACACGAAATTAGTAAAAAGATATTTGTTTATTATTTGTTATATTTACACAAATAGGCACTCACACAAATAGAAAATATCAGTGACCTGCAACTGGTTTGTTTTATCTTTGGATGACATATATGTGATATTCAAAAATTCATTGTGATAATCGTAAAAAAAACCTGTTGGCAATTATTTTCTCTTATTTGAATAGATTATTATAGCAGTGACTTATTTGATCTGAAAGTTTGGTCAAATACTATTACATAAACTTGCTAATCTCGTTGATGTGCCATAAAGTGATAGGTTTCAATTCTATTGAGGCTCTAGTGTAATAAAACATCAGGATTCAATGAAATTACCAGTAACTGTTATTTAACTACTTCCATCTCAAATCGGCTACGGCGTGCAGAATCGTTAGAACTTCTAACTTGTTCCTGCATATTTACCACATTCTAATAGAAAATTCTTCAAGAACTTGTATCCAATGAATAATAAGTTATGTATGGGATTATGGTTTTTTTTCAGAGCTAAAATTCTTATCTCTTATTTTCAGGAGTCATTGTACAGGAGCATGGCGAGACACAAGAAAGGGTGCAGGAAGTGTGCTCCTACTGGTTTCGTCATGCCAGGCAAAGGTTGGGACGATATGAGAAAAAAAAGGGACAGACGGATTAAAGTTAGCTCTTTCATTATTTTATTTAATTTTTGAATATTATTTTTGTTTTCCACCTTTTTAATTTTCATAGAAAATATTTCATTTTATTTGTTATATATATATATTTATTTGTTATAAGAATTATTTTTGTTTTACAGTTTTTTAATTTTTATATAAAATAAATTTTATTTTGTGTTGATAATGAAATGTGTTTTGCTGCGTATATTTCTATATACAGGAAAAAATACTTCGTATTTGTTTATGAGTGCTAGATTGAGAGTTTTCTAATGAATTGCCTTTGGGTTTCATTTCTCATTATTTCCCTAAACATTTGTGAAAGATTGGAAGATGAAGGCCTGCTAACATTTCTGGATAGATTTCAGAATATATCCCACATATTAAAGGTAGAAAGTATGTCGCAGATTCATAGCGAAATAAATCGCAGTGGCATCGCACATCTTGTCGCAATTACGTCGCAAAATTGATCTCAATTTTGTCACAAAATTTGTCGCAATTTTGTCACAATACTTGTCGCAATTTTGTCACAAAACTTGTCGCAATTTTGTCACAAAACTTGTAGCAATTTTGTCACAAAACTTGTCGCAATTTCCTCACAAAACTTTTCGCAGTTGTGTCACAGGCGATGTCGCCTGAGTGTGACATCGCTACATGTGAGCGACGTAAATGCAAGTTCCCTGCGACAAGTTTTGGGACGTCACACGCCTCGTCGTGATATCGCAGGGACGTCTCTGCGATGTAACTGTGTTGGCTGGGTTGTTTATTCTGCTTAAGAAAACTATTGTATAAAGAAACACATGTTGCGGTTTTGTGAACCCATTGTCAGTGATAATCATACAGGAAACTCTTATAATTTTTGTAAATGTTCATTCTCATCAAGTATCGGCCAGCTCAATTGAATCTTTATATATGTGCATATATGTATACATATGCATTTGTCATATCAGTATCTCGTCGAATATGGTTCAGCAAGCAAGTTATGATAATAAATCATTGGTGGTATTTGAACAATAAATAACTATGGAACTAATTCGATATCGTTGCAAACGAGTCGAATTGGTGGTTAAAATAGTATTGAAAAATCATTGACTTCAACAGAGGAATCTTTTGATTTGACTTTTCAACGAATAGCCATATATAAAAAAAATCGAAATGAAATCGGATACAAAATTTCTGCGATTTTTCATGCTCTCAAATGTTCGAGAAATGATATTAAAGTTACAATATCCTTCTTACGGCAAGTTTCAATAGGACCAAGTTTGGTTGAACTATTGGATAGAATGTATCCTTATAATGAACACCGAACAAAGACCACCATTTGAATTAATTAGAGCTCAACTGCAACCTATAATACCGCCCCTTCCGATATCTGACGACAGGACTTCGAAAAAAAATATGGATGTAAGAGAAGAAGGGATCGTTTCGGTTCCTGCAGGGATAGCGTTTAGAAGGAAGAGCTACTTACAGCAGAATAATTCTTTCTGTCTTCTTTCCTATGATCCCTAAGTCAGAGTAGCTGTTCTTAAAACATAACTGAAAACGTGTTATTTTTTTATTGAGCTTCCATACTCATTTACCCTAATGGTATAACTGATACCAAGGTATTTTCAAATCACGAACTCATAAAAGTTCCGGTGTCTGAAGTAAAGTTTATAAGTATTGATAGAATTAGTTTTGAATATTGACTGATAAATATACCTTATTCAAACTATCCATGAATATACAAAATGCGACCCTCTTTTCAACAGTATTACAGAGGACACTCATATTGTCATGCAGTATTTGACAACGATTTATCTTCTAGGTACTTGTCATTGAACAATTCAAAAGAAATCAGTTTCCTCCCGTAAGGTTCAGATGTTATGGAAAAAAAATGTGGGTAGGTGAGGCATACATTTTTTTTCTCTCTCTTAGGAACTTTACCAAACATTACCAGATGATGAGATGACCTCACATCTCACATGTATTGAGGTGAACTGAAATTTAGAAGTACGAAAATGACATCGAAGAATAATGCTTGATATTCAAGAAACTTTGTAGGAGGCAATGGATGGAAGAAAATAAAAAAAAAGGATATTTTTATATGAGAATAAATATTAAAAAGTTATAGCGCTCGACCTTCTCCGGCGGTTTTCACGCAAGAGACCATCAGGATCATCATCATTAAAATAAAAAAAGAAGTTTGCAGAATACTTTTAACAGCAGAATCTATGCGAGCTAAGAGCTTCTAGGCCCATTGGGAAAATAAAGGTGAAATAGATATTTACTCAGAATTACATTCAGGTAAATAGAAATGTACCCATATCTAGCCTAATTTTGTAACATAAAATATGGCATTTCAATGTCAGATGACTAAGTGATTCTTGCAAAAACAATTGTTTCCAAGAATGCGATTAATGCCAGAAATTTATTGTATTATCCAAAATTTGTTCAGATCATCCTCAAACATCTACAAATTCTGGTCTATGAGAAAAAGGCTCGAAGTGAATTGAGGATTAAATGACTTTTCCTGTAAGAAAATTCAAGCATTATACGATCAGATCGAACCTTCACAATGACAAGAACATATTTTTTTGTCCCCCTTTCCTTTCCCGAACAAATTTTTGATGCTTCACCAGATAAATGTAATGAGCTGGCCAGAGCATGGTGAGTGAGTCATATGATATCAGCGTTTTTGTAGTTTTTTTTTCTGGCAAAAAGTAGTGACTGGTAGCAGGAAAAAGGTGTGACTACGAATTTTGGTCTAATCGAACGTGGCTTCTCGTATAATTAGGATTGAATTTCCCTACAGGTTAGTTATTCAATCCTCAAACACTCAACCATTATGAAACACTTGTCGACTCTAGCCTACAGTTTTTTACAAGCATAAGCCCATCATACATATTCAAGTGTAGGACACGAACATTATCGACTCGAATCATCTTTGGAACAATCTGTTCAGGCCAGTCTCAAATTACCTACACAGTAGGTTTTGGCTGGCATCTGTCAGAAAACAACTACTCCCCTGGCTAATACCACGAAGGGCATTGAATTATATCCAACCGGTGCCAGTGCAGGTTTCTTCACAGAACTAAATGCCGCATTTGCTTTCGTCGATACAAATGAAGGAATTGCTTTTCAATTATAGGGACAGACACACTTGCAGACCGGTTTCGGGCTATTTGGCCACTCGTCAGTGCAAGGCAGGGCCATCATCAAGATAAAGTCGATGACATCCCATAATTAAAAATCAAAATCCTTATCAAGGAGTATCCCGACCAAAGCTGATGCGAACAACAAAGTTATTGCACCATCTACCATTGGACGAGGTATTCCAAAAGCAAACCGAATTCGCCCATTCCTCCTGCGAGGAAAATGTAAAAACACTTGACATAGTCAGTGGGCATACTTGAAGACTGGCGCTACTGTGTAGGTAATTTGAGACTGGCCTGAACAGATTGTTCCACAGATGATTCGATTTAACGCCAGTCTTCAAGTATGCCCACTGACTATGTCAAGTGTTATTATCGACTCGACTTCATACTATTTATTTTGCTAGTCATATTCTCGAAAACAACTCGATCTTTATAAAAATCGTTTATTACATATATTTTTTTCTGAGCATTATTTGGAAACCACATACATAAATATACAAATCTGATTAGTCTACTCGTGAAGGAATTAAATCTCAAGTGGTGATGGGGAAGACAATTACACGTTGAAAATAACGTCATCTTGAAATAAAAACAATTGTAATAAATATGGTGGGATTTGATTGCTTATAAAATAAATTTATACAATAGTTTCAATTTATACAAAATAAAATTCAGTTGATTTAGTTGAATAACACAGAGTTTGGATCTTCATTATCCATTTGCTTGATGTGCCTTAGTACATCCTTTTTCGTTATCACACCAAGTAGACGCCTGAAATAAAAAAAATTGAAGATAGTAGTGACGCGAGAAAAATAAGGGTGTAATGTATTTCTGATGGAATATTAATCAATTGTATTATATTCATACAGCTAGAAGGACTGCGTTTCGATATCGGTGAATGGGTGGGAATTCTGGGAAGACATACGCACACATTTTTTGAAATAACGATTTTTGCACTCGTCTTAATGGAAACTATACGTCAGGACGGTTTGATATCAAATGCCGATGAAGTACAAGGGGCGGCAATCATTTTGAAAATGAATGTGTTGAGTGATGGCTCGTTAGGGAGTCGATTCAGCTACTGGACATTAACAATATCTGTTTTGAAATAAATGTTCCCAAAGTTTACTGTTGTATATTACTGATTATTTTTTTCACTTGTCAGAATGTGACATTTTTGGCATTTCCACCAATAGTAGCGGGTTATTCTATGGTTATTCTAGCCAATCATGGGTATTATATCGATAAAGCTGCCTGGTCCTTTTGATTGTTTCGATAAAACGTTGTTTACCTTTGAACTGTCAAAACTACAAGTTTTACCGCGTCGATTCTATTGAACTGGCTCATATCTATATAAATTATCATGAATGAAGAGTTACCTTATTATTAATAGTCATTCACTTTTCACTTTTTCAGCATAATAATAACATAACACATTTCAATGAACACTCAAACACGTAAATAGCTCATAACCCCAACTTTATGACAGATATAGCGAACGACCGATTCAAATATTTAAGGTTTCCTTAACTCAAATGAAGATGGCGTACAATTAGTTTTTATTAAATACAATTCATTTTTTGTTGTATGATAAGAAACCGTTGTATGAAGATTTTGATACAACGACATAACGAATGTTTTTATGTTCCTTCTGGCGCGATTTTCATTTCATAAGAACCTTGTACAATGAGAGGTGTGACGCCATCTCTTGGTTTCGTCGGCAAGCATTATCATATTCAATGCGTAAGCATTATATCTCTTCTGGATCATAGAGGGCATACATCGTTTTTTGACATTTCAAATTTGTAAATTTTCACCTATTCTCCGTTCCTTCTTATATAAATGAAATACTGATCAATTAAATTGTTCTTCCTTCTATTTGTTCAAAAAATAATTTCTCCAAATACAACTCGTTCTTCAAATTTAATAAGATAAATTTTCATTTTCGAAACACTCAAACTTTTTTATTTTGGGGCAAAAGCATTCAAACAAACCGAATTAGATACTTTTGCCAAATAAAAAAGTTTTTGTGGAAAATGAAAATTTATCGATTAAATTTGAAGGACTCGTGGTATTACCTTTGATTAAAATAAAGGATCTCTACTATCATCTCCTAATTTTATCATAGATTATATGAAACATAGATCTCACTTGAAGTTTCAGTGAAGTTTGTAATATTCATACCAGAATCAATCGAACATCGATCTATCCCTGAGATTTATATAATTACTTGTGCTTCGCATTGTAGAAACTTTTTTTCACGAGATAACAAATTAGACTTTTTTTGTTCTTAGATTTTTTCAATTGACTGCAAATTCCAAATAGGACGGCTGGAAGGAAGGTGCCGACGCCGTCTTCTTGGAAAAGGCATTTCGAAATAACTCCTATCGGTGTGTCTCACAGTGGGGGAGATTACCTCAGAGGTTGGTAATAAATAAAAAAAACAAAAGTTATAATTTTCACAGATTGTTTACACCAGACCACACCTGAATACATGTTAGAACAAATCTCGGACTTCCCCGAGGTCCTGCCGTCACTACCTACCAGCAATTCAGTTGTCAAAGTAGGAGAATATGAGTGTTGCTTTTCATCGGATAGCGTGTGACTATATTGGTGATCACCATGAGTATTTACATTATTTGCGGTCTTTCAATCATGGATTCAACTGCTTAAAGTTGATAGAAAAGTATTTGAATTAGCTGAATGTTCTTCGTTTCCCTCCATTGATTGCAGGTCAAGGCCAAAAATAATTTGTTCGTTCAGATAACTTCTGTATCTCTGTATCTGTAGAGTAGGGAGGGTGAGTATAGACCCACAGCACTTAGGCCACAATATGGTCCATTGTACATCCTCCCAAGGAGTCGCCCTCCTAGGACATTGTCCATCCTGTTCAGATAACTTAAAAATAGATTTTATCGATGAGTTAAACACAGTCAAGCCAAAGCTGAGGTCATGTTCTCTTCGATAGGTATCCTAGAATACATCCTCGAAATGAAAACTTTCGCCATTTTTTCATATTGAAGTTCAACTATGACGAATCACAGCAATATAACTTTTTCAGTTTTTTTGCTGCTTTCAGCACTCTCAAAAATAGAGAAATGTATCCCATGTGTAATCACGTGTCCCACTGTGAGTCATTTCACGAAAAAACTTGTCGAAAATATAATTTAGGATTTTTTGTGTCTCTTGACTTTGTCGTACCTTAATCAATACTCTCGGAGTAATTGTGGATACAAGTTGTAGTAACTACTCGGGATTTTCGAAATACCTCGTGAAATTGATCCTTCATGAATATATTTACACATTAGATCCGGAATTACTTCGAGAGCATTCAGCATTCGAATTTCTTGCCGTTGATTACTCCAGTAAGCAGATTCCAGACTTGAAGTTTGTTAATTCATGTCTTAACTCTGACCATTCTTTTAACCGATATATTGTTGTATATTAAAACACAGTACCCAACTCACCCATTATGCGTGACTAGTGTTTGTCTCAGACCCAATTTTCTAAACATATCAACAACTGTTTCCATCGGGGTCTGATCAGTGATCGTAATTGGTGCCATATCAAGAATCTTCTTCAGTTTCAATGGAGGGGGCCCCAGAGTCTGAGGAGTGTTCCCCGTCGTGAAGATTACAAGAGACTGGCCACATATCCCATCTACCAGTCTCTTGGCATTGGCTGAAAAAAAAGTGGAAATCCAATAATCCCTCAAAATGCAAGGAACACAATTATGATTGCTAAAAGGAATACAGACATAACAGGAGTTACTCAATTACGAAAATACTTTGTTACGGCGGCAAGAAATATTGTTGATGGAATCCTAAGAACATTTCATCAAGATAAAAGTGGGGTAGTTGTTTCGGATAAACTCATTTTACTTTTTATTTATGAATGAATCATGAAATCATCAGTGTTCCTTGTTTTCGGAAATATCGTCTCTTTCATGTTGGCGGGGGCACAAGCAAAAGATCTCTTTATTTTCATAATTATTTGATCTGATCAATCAGGATTATACATTTTTTTACTCACCTATGGCTAGATTCAAGTCCCTTCTGAGTACGAAGCCAACTAAATATTGCGATTCTCTGGATACTACAACGGGATAACCGTTGTGTTCTGTTTCTTTCAATAATGCTTCTATATCATCTACAGTCATCGAGTCTTGTGTGATAACACTCAAGGTTTCGTTACGCCTGCAAAACATTGGTGAATTGTTAGGATAGAAACTTCATTTTGATAGTTCACAGCTCAAAAAAACATACAATTGCATAAACAGGTAATTTACAAATTCTAATATCATCAATAAGGACCATACGATGATAAATAGTGAAGGATGGGTTCATATTTGGGTCAACGAAATTGTGAGATGTGGCACATGTGCTTGAGAAAGGAAGTGGATTCTTCAATGTTTTCACAACTGAAAAACTGCGTGGACACTAGCTCTGACGTGTCAAATGTTGTACACCTTCGGAAATACCTCATTCGGACCAGCAAAAGTGCTACGAGGAATTATTTTAGTGTAGAAGAAGTAATCAGGGAAAATAAACAACTATTCTAGTTGTTGTATTCTCAGGGTGAATGTCCCAATTATCGACACAATAGTGTTTGTTGTCTTGATAATGACGAAAAGTTTTCGAACTCAAAGAAATTTTTTATGTGGTTGCAATATACATTTCCTAATCTTCATGCCTTCATTATCAATAAACAGACGAAGAAAACGTATCATAAAATGCTAAAATAATCTTAATTGAAAAAAGGAAAACGGGAAGCAAATGTCCCAATTTTCGACACCTATGAAATAAGAATGACTAATCGCGGAAATGTAAGAGGACCAATGTTCGACACTGAATCAATTAATAATAAAATCTTCAAACTGAATCATAATCGATTAAGTTTGAGGGAAATGTTAAATATTCTTTGCGCTGATTATTATATCGAAACTGAAATAATGACGAGAGGATTGGCAAAATGACACACCGGTAAAAGCGGAAGAAACTTGGTACACAGATGGCTCAAAGACCCTAGAATGAGAGGAAGCTGGTACATACGGAGGCAGAGCAAAAACGAGAATCTACCTCAGCCCTGTACATAATGAAGCACTGTTCCAGGCAGAAGTAGCGGCCATCGAACACTGTATAGGAGAACTGATCAGGCAGAAGGTCACAAACAGAACCGCATTGCCGTTTTCTCTGACAGCCAGGTGGCAAATAAGGCGATGAGCTCATATCAAGTCTTCTCAGGACTGGTGGGAAGGAAAGTTGTCACTCTAGCTTGGATACCCGTACATGAGTGTCACAAGGGCAAAGGGGAAGCTGATGCTTTAGGCCGCGAAGGTGCTTCTAAGGCTATGATCGGCCCTGAACCTTTTTGTGGGTTAGCGGTAGAATGTATAAAGACATCTATCAATTCATGGATGTAAGCCGAATCAAAAGATTGGAACAAACTCCCAGAAATGAGGCAGGCGAGAGAGGTAATAAAGGAACCATCGCCCAGATTCACGGAAGACCTGCTAAACCAGAACCCTAAGGTTGTAAGGGCAGTGGTGGGTCCACTGACAGGGCATGGGTCTGACAGAAGAAACCAATGCAGGTTCTTTCAAGGAATGCGAAGCCATAGCAAGGCTAATTACACGCGAGATGCGAGGAAGAGAAACCAGAGGCTACTGGCTATATGAAGGGGACAGTGTGAATGTTGTGGAAACAAGCAATGAGCTCTTATAATCAGGGAGCATCACCACAATGTATATGAAAAGGTCGCAGTAAAAAAGGCCTTGGGCGAGCTCCCCACAATCTAATCTTATGTTAGTCACCGACTTTAGATCAGACCATTTATCTACATAAAGTTGTCCGCAGTATCGAACTCGATATTTTTTGTACCCATATTTGATAATGTGAAGCAGAACAATATATCGATAATTGGTACATAGAAAATTGCGAGTCTATTGAAAATACAACAAAAACAATTGTTTGAAGGAACATTAAATGAGAGTTTCTGATAGCAGGTCGAGAATGATCTTGGCTGGTTCATTTGTCGATATCTAGAACACACCCTGTTAGAGAAATACTTAAATTTTCATAAAATATGATATGAATAATATGTTCCCCATAGAACCAAATGAAACCAACACTTTATAAATATGTTTGTGTTCAACATATTATACTAAAATTTTGTGGGATTGTGGAAACTTATTTGACTACGACTGACACTCGAGTAGGGATGCTTAGAAGAGAACGCTGGTGAATTCAAATATGTAGGAAACTAAAAGTTAGACATTTGACAAATGAAAATGTTTATGAGAGCACTCACTCATCATTTCGTTTCATAGAAAAACAACTCGAAATTGTCAATAACTGGGACATTTACTTTTTTGCTTCTGTGCATATGAACGTAATAAGGAAGAATACCTACATATAATTAAGTTTTTAAGTTTTGTTTTGAACCCTTTGTGAGAGTTCAAGTATGCACTATTTTCTACTTCTTCCGAAGTTTAATTCATGTTTTTCATGATAATGCTACCATACTACACTCAGTAACCGATTAGCAAATATGATATCTCAATGTTATGGGAACTCCAAAGTGAAATCTAAACTGATGTGGAGATGCAGTGAAGAACTCAAGTGTCCAGTCCACCAGGTTGAGCAGGAATTACAGACAAAGAGCTTGCGGGACAAACACCATCAATACGAGCCGACACTGTGATATCCAAAACGATGGTTGGGAATCACGTAAGGAATCAGGTGAAGGTAGAAGATGAATATTGTTGGTAAAATTAACCCAAGAAAAAGACTGAGGAACTGCTCAAAAGTAGCAAAAAATGAGCATCATTACAGGGCTACTAGTTGGACAACGTCAGTTTTTCTAAGTAATCTGAGATGAACCATTTGAAAGGTTCTTACAAGCAAAAACCATATCTAGCTGTTACGGAAGTTCTTCTCGGCGAATTGGAGAGCAAAAACCGTCTGATACACGGTATGTATAAACGAACACTTCACTACTTAGTTGCTGCTAATTTAATACAGGTGTAATGAAAATGCGTCTTACTTTGGCTGCATCACATCAGCTGCTAACGACGTATGCTGGAACTCGTCCTTGGAATCCAGGAACGGGTACCCGTTGAGGGCTATATGAGCGTCGTAGATACCCTGCCTGCCCAAGGCGTCACCCACCCATTTGCTGGCCATGGCGGCGGCCATCAGCGGCACGATGTACCTCACGCCCCCCGTGAGCTCGAACATGATCACCACCAAGGACACCGTCATCCTGGTGACTCCCCCGAGCACGGCCGCCGCCCCGACCATGGCGTACAGCCCGGGCGTGATGCAATCTTCCCCCGTGGAGCACTCGCCGCTGAACAGCCATATCTTGGGGTAGTTGTAGGCCAGCTGCTCCATGCCGATGCCGACGATGCGGCCCACGATAGCGCCGAGGCAGAGCGAGGGGATGAAGAGGCCGCACGGCACCTTCATGCCGAACGTGAAGATGGTCATGATGAGCTTGAGGATGAGGGCGAGGATGAGCAGCCAAACGGCGCGGTGGACGCCGGGGCCGGCCGCTGCGATTTCAATGGCCGAATTGACGTCGGTGAAGTTGCGGTTGTAGTCGCTGGAAAGAAGAAGAAAGTAATGAGCTGTTGTAACTCTGATCTCTCTTGGAGAGTGGATAGAAAACTTTAAATGGAAGCATTTCATGTGGCAACATTTGAAATTATTTCAATTATCCATTCATTCGAGGAGCGTTTGTTCATCGAATGAGAGTTAGAGAGAATCGAAACACTTTGCCTATATGTTGCTATTGAAAATATATTCGATATTGCTGGTTTCTTTCTCATTAGTGCTGTTGGTCGTAGATCATCCCAGAGAAAATAAATACATTTTTCATTCTTCGTTTTCCAAAAGTGAACTTCTGTCTCCTATTTTTTTTATTTTTTCGCTTCTTTTGGATTAACCCCTTAATTTTTTTCGTGGTTATAATTTCCCCGATTTCGAATTTTGAAGATTCCTACACGTTCACAAACTTCAAAAAGGTGTCATGACATCAATTGTTCAATTTATTGGTCAAATCTTTGATTTTTGTTGATGAAAAGTGCGCGACATATCGAGGAATCCTACAATTTCTCACATTCGAGATGTCCTGACCATCTCCATATACATGGAATTGATTTCATTTTTCGTCCATTTACCAAGTTATAGTAATAGTCCTCGAAACAATTCTACATACGCTTGACCACCTAGTTCGTAACTTCACAATCGCCTGAGTTCATTTTTACACTCAAAGCGATATGTATTTTCAAAATAAATAAAATTCTTCAATGAAAATCTGTTATCGAAAACCACTTCTATAAAAAAATATCAATGTTTATCATTAATATCTCGTTGAGTCCCATCCCCGTCTCTGTATCGATAAGTGAGAGGAGGAAAATATTTTTCAGCTCCACCGCTTCACAGCTCCTCATTAGGCCCACTGACATCAAAAGGACGAGGGCGATGATATGGGGGGTGGGGCGATGATATAGGGGTAGGAAGCACCGGTCAAAAAATGAGGTTGCTTGAAAGGTAATACCCTTATTGTATATTAAACGTTTTTGGGTATTTTATTTTTATGAAAATAATAAAAAAAGAGTAAAAGTTTGTTTGATTGGATGGCATTCAAAATTTGAACTGTTATTAGTACAAATAATGCTGTGTATCAATGCCGATTGAATTCACCCCTACTTTCGCCACCCCCAAACCTCATTAAAATTACAATGATGCCATACGAATATCTTTCTCAATTCTTACTTACCGACTGCATGGACGTTAAAGAATTATAAACGATTCATTATTTCCAATTGAAGTATTTTTTATGAAGATGCGAATTCTTTCTAAATTCATCCCCCTGTTTGGATGCCCATATTGTCCTAGGGACAAAGTTTTCAACTCACAATGTTTTACTCATTTTTGTATTTGTTATTTCAACTGCAGGTGAACCCAGAATATTTGAAGCATCTTTACCTTCAGATATGCGGATACAGCGATTAATCAATAGATTCTCATTGAGCATCATTGTTCTTGTTAAAATCATGTTAGAATAATGAGTAACTTACCATAGATCATCTGCATTAGAAATGCCACACTGGCTGAACAGTAGGTAAATGAGTTGGCTTGTATTCATCCTGGTGTAAGGATTGGGGTAGGCTATTATGGCAGTCATCACCGTCACTACAAGAACTTCCGTTACTGGATATTGTCCCAGTTTAGAGGATTTCCTGTACCTACACCAGTACAGATTCGCTTTTATGAAGATGGTTGCTATCACGCCCTAGAAACAAAAAACGTTGAGGATATCCACTATATAACTGACAACCGTTTCAAGAAATGGGTAAGTATACAGTTCATGGAACTGAATGTCTATCATATTATCAAATGATCTTTTTATATCGAAAGAGGCATAGGTATTTTGTTTCACGGAACTGAAATGAGATGGAGCGAAGGTAGAAGCTTTTGCTCAAATTCATGCATATCACTCAATATTGGAAAATAAATTATCATTTTGAATGCAGCGGATTGGTCCCAATCTATCAACGCATGAATCGTGATTTGAATTATTCAATTGTACTCCTTTTGTAAAGAAAATATTTTTCAGGATTTCTCTTGGAAAAGATCCTCAGGTTCTCAGGAATGGGAATAGTTATTAGATTTAGTCGAGTTCCGTCGAGTGCGTCTGAGGTCAAGTAGTTTTGCGCAGCGGAACTTGGACATACATATCTTCACGTATGCTAGAAATCACATGTTAAAAGGTGAGACCTTCTCAATCCCCAGGTCGAGTTACGATTTTCTGGTTTCGACGTATATAAGGAGCAAGTTAACGAAAAAACCCATTTTGAGATTCTTCAAGCTCTGAAGTCATTTAAGAGCTTATACGAGCAAGGAATATCCTGAGTTATCCAAACCACTTCTCCTCGGTAGCTAAAAACTATAGACCGAATTTGAAAAAATCAAGTCTAGCTTAAAGCAAAATGATGGATACGGCTTGTTGGAAATATTGCTAGCCGAAATATGAGTGGTTCACATCATGATATGTCGAGGAATTATGAATATCTCAAGTCGTGATAAATTTGAAAATTCTCATTGATAATTTCTGAATATTTCCTAACTTACCCCTATAATTCCTAATCCAATGAATGGTATCAGTTCGAAAAATATCCATGGTTTGTTGTATTCTACATAAAAGAGAACAGAATGTTCATTACCGAATGGGTTGATGGATCGCAGAACGAAGGCTGCTATCAAAGCGCAGAAGAAAGACCGCCATAGCGTCTTCAGGGGAAAATAGTAGCTGACCTGTGAAAAAAATTAAACTAACAATCTTCTTCTTGAAACATTACATTTTCGGGAAAGTGCAATCTGAAAGTAACAAGGAACTTGAGCCATAATCAAGCATGGCTCAGTGTATTAACGAGGATAGACTCACCTCCTCTAAACTGAAGAGCACGCCTCCAATAGGGGCGCCAAAAGCGACAGAGACCCCCGCTGCCGCAGAAGCCGATAGTATCTCTCTCTTCTTCGCTTCATTCCTCCCGTACTTGGGAAATAGATATGATAAAATATTACCTACAATGGTTAACGTGGTAATCTTTCAATTTAATTGGTATTTCAGGAAATATAATTCAACAATATTTGTTATATATGTTATATTTATTTATTGAAAAATAAACATCCTACCACCTTCGTGGTCTGTATGAAAACAAGGAATACTTATACAATTTGAATAGAAATTCAGTACAGGTAAAATATAATAATAATAATATAATATATTTTTGGATTGAAACTTTGGTGATTGTTTTATACTTGGGTTCTACGAGTCATGCGGTGCAGTTCTCATGGGCCGATTTCTGTTATTGAATCTGTGTAATTAATTCCCACGCAGAAGTGAAGAAGTGTTCCTTAGTACATCCTTTTCGAAATATTCTCTTTCACCAAACTTGTGATTACATCGTTGCCTACGAAACAACGCGAGATAGTGAGGTAGTGGGTCCAACACCTGACTCAAGATTTATGATAAGGATTTCTGTATTCAAAGTGTACAATAACTAAAAGTTTAATCATACCGGGTAATTTAAAATATCTCGTGTCGGAAGATATTTTTCATAAATTTGTTTATGGGTGCTGAGATTCAATTATCTAGTTAGGAGATGTGTTTGCTCTAATTGAATTAATCATTTCTGCTAACATCAGGTTAAAGGATATTATTCAAATGACAGGTGAAACAGAGTCTTTACAATTTTGTATATCAAAAACGGTTCGTTATTAGACATGCTTTTAACCCACAGGATTTATTGAACTTTTGATTGCAATCATTTATTTCTGTAATAGAATCATAGATGAGTGTAATTTTTATTGCACTAGTGCAATAAATAATCAGCTTTGCCATTGAATATACTTTGGGTTTTTGGATGAATGTAGAAAAAAACACTGGTCATCTCGTGATAATGACGAAGTAATTGTGACTTAGAAGAATTGGTCGATTATCCAAAAAATTGAAAATTTCTATTGGTATGGCGTATGTAAATCCTTATCATCGTTATTCAGCTCTGTGATTGGGGTTGAGAAGCTTTGAGTGCCCCCTTTGGCGAAAATACCATTTTGCTTCACTTATCCATTCTGAAAGTAATGAGGTGGATAGTTTTCATTCGCCTATTGGTTCGGATCAGATACGTTTCATTATAATACACAATTTATAAAGAAAAGCGGATAATTTTTTATTATAGTTAATGGATAGCCTTGCGGATGGGAGACACTCCTATGTGGAAATGACGCTAATTCCTATGATCAGGCAAACAACAATTTCAATCATATAACTGTAATATATTCGGTATTCTGTCAGACACGATTGGGACTCACCTATCGCGCACGCTATATGCACCATGGGACCTTCCTTTCCCAAACTCAGTCCTGCTGACACCGAAAGTATGAGACCAACGCATTTGATAATGAGTGTCCATTTACCCAGGTACCCTCTGATAATGAAGCCACTGAGGATAGTCTTTATCTGAAAGTACGAAAATAGTTATTTATGCAAGAAGTGTGCGGACACTGGTTATTGCATTCGACTTGAAATTGTCAAACGAGAACGTCGGCTACAATAAACACTTTTTGCATGAATTCCATACAATATTTCCTCTTCGTTCGTGTAAAAACCAGAACTTTTTTGGACAGCAATAGTGTAATGATTTTGAAATAAAGGACCAGTTTTCCACTGAATATATCCAATATATATTGATGTTTTTTGTATGAACGTAGCAAAGTACATTCACGTATTGAAAGCAACCCCAAGTACATATAAAAATATAGCCAAAATTGAACAAGCAAAAAGGGGTCGATCATATTGTCTGAAGGCATGTTTTCAATCATCATGAATCGATTTTTATATACCCCTCGATAACTCTGATACATCCCTTTTCGGGGTGTCATACCTTTGAGACTGAAATATTTTAATTCTCTTTATCTGAGTTAGTATTATATTATCCTAAACAATTAGAAGTGGTGGAAAAAGGGGAATTAGGAGAAAAATATGAATTGAGAGAAAGCAATGAAATGAGATGTAATTGTGATAGAACTTACCTCAGGTATACCCGATCCACAGGCATATGGTGCAAACATTCGAACTAGAGATGCCGACAGGGCAGCGAAAAGCAATGCCCACACTATGTAAAATAAATAAGAGATTATATAGGATCCTGCACCCTCTCGGGTTTGTCCCAAAATCTCAGCCCACGTTGACCACTGAAACAAAAGATACACTATTACCACTACTGATTTTCTCGCTAGTTGGCAGCTGAGTTATAGAAAGGAATTGTGAAAAAAAATTGAGGATATGAATGTTGCCATAGTTATGTGATGTTTTTTATCACGTATACATTATATTTATGAGGAATGTGAATGAAATAGTTTATTATACGCTTTGGAGAGAAGCCCATTTTTCCTTAGATATTATTTACTTCAACGGTAGAAGGTTAAAGTTCGACCTATGGCCTCGGTTAAGATTTTTTCAGGGTAAATACATAAAAAGCCATTTTTTTATAAAATGGATAGATTTTTATAAGGGGATAAAAAATGCCGACAGCTTGCTACAGTGATTTTATTTCCCTTGATTCCAGGATTGATTGTCGTAATTAGAATATTGAATTTAATTTTAAACGTATGTGAATATATCGAGGGTGTTAACATGTAACCAACATTAAAATTAAC
The DNA here is from genome assembly GCA_032362365.1 of Zygogramma bicolorata. Lineage (NCBI taxonomy): Eukaryota > Metazoa > Arthropoda > Insecta > Coleoptera > Chrysomelidae > Zygogramma > Zygogramma bicolorata. The sequence continues at coordinate 293,044 of JAVJAQ010005545.1, read as the reverse complement.
ATAAACATCGAACAAAGTAGATATGTCGCTGATTAATATCGATTTCACAACCAATCATGTTTTGGTTCATAATTTAATGATAATGCTGATTTCAATTTGGACTGCATGGTTCCACCCTAACCTAACAATTAATAAATCAAATAAAAAGCGTTAATCTCTTGGAACTTGGAACACTCGTAACAGATAAATCAAGATTTTTGCACATTGAAAGTATAAATATTCAATAGGTTTTGATGTATTTTTTTGTAGATTCACACTATCGATACTAAACTGCAGACGGGTTTCATCTATACTTTGTACTATTATGAAGGGTTAATGTTTCTAACTTCGTTTTAGTTCGTTTGTAGGGGGTTAATCTTCGGAAATACTAATTCGATCATAAACATTCTTTCAATAACAGAAAGCTACACTATTCAGGAGAGATATAGGCTATATTGTTTTGTGATTGAACAAAAAATTCAGTGAAAAATTAAAGTATATGTAAATGAAGACTGAGAAAAGCGGGCGAGATCTGATGCTATACGGACATGCGCTGACTAATCGGTTCGGTTCAACTTCTATCTATATATTATATGCCTAATTATTTGATTGCTGTTTTTCGTTCTGATGGAAAAACCTATAATGTCTTCTAGATCGATTTACCGTAGTCCCAGAAATACAATTTTTAGTAATACGACCTACAAATTTTCATTTATATATTCGTTAACATTTATATAATAATAAATTGTGCCTATACCAACTAAATAGGAAAAGGGGATTGTCTGAAGTTCCGAATATTCAATCGTCCAATGTCCGACTTATTGTATATTCGTTCTAAACATGTAGATGATACAATTTCTTTCATTTTAAATATGTGAAATTTCTTGGTATGTGACTTTGAGGAAAATATACTTATGATTTGAAATCGTTTCATTTCAACTATATTTAGAAAGTTTTATATTAGGTATACCTAGTCCGAACTGCTCTGAGGTACTTTGTTCAGAACAAATAAGTTAGAATGTAATATGTTGTTAGAATAATATTATCACAAATGTGATTAGTCATGTATAAAATGTATACGCAGCAAGCCAGTGGATAATATTGCACATGAATTCTATCATATATTACTATCATTCCCAACAAATACCTACAACATATCTCTCAAATGAGGGTTTCTGCTTTCAGGGCACGTCTGAGAACCGATCTGACAGGATGAAATGAACGTTTGTGTTTCTAGCATGTTTCGCCGAATTATCCTCGATAAGCGTGGAAGAAATATTTATATACCGTTATAATAGCAGAACCAGTTCATGGGGAAAATGTATCCAGAATTGGTTTCAACTTTCAGCTCTCAAAGCAGAGGGGAATTCAAATTTCAGTCGATCGATGTTTTAGAAAATAATTCTTTCAATACAAGATAGCAGAACGTCGCGACGAAAGATTTGAAAGCTTGATTGCTTAGTCACGAAGATAAAACAGTGTTGTTTTGTTGCTTGGATATTGAATCGAATCAAGAATCATTTTCAGCATGGGTTTTTTACTAATTTGTTTTTTCTTTCTACATTTCATTACAGTTAAAAAACATTTCCAATCGAAACTATGACTATTTGGAGGATTATATGAAAAAATGAAGCATTCAACGAATAATAGGTAGAATGAAATACCTGTGAGCAATTTCCAGCTTCGAAAGTAGTCTCGTTGGACGACCAACAGCACTGCTCTTGATTCAGCCAAAACGCCTGGGGACATAGGCCAAATTTCAGATCTGTCATCCAGCTGGCTCCGATGTCGATGACACCGGCAACAGCGCCAGTGAATAGTCCCACTAACAGAACACACAACCATCCCGACCAAGCGTCGTGGGCTCCTTCGATCAAATTCCAAAGGGAATCTTGTTTCTTTTTGACGATGTACCTGTTAGAAGTAACGAATACTGTTTCATTTAATTTTTTTTTCAATTTTCTCAGATTTGGGTGGGAACTGAATGTTTTTCAATTTTACGCTGTCCGTTGGTAGATGTTCTTGTCCCAACTTTCCAATTTTTTATTATTTCGACCGAAAGTAATCAAATACTAACCAGGAGGTGTAGGCAATGGTTGCCTCAAAAAACAGGAATTTAGTAATTTCACTCAAGAATGCGTGATTTTTCAAAAATGTCACAGTAGCGATTAGTTTAAGCGTGAAAAACATTTTGATTTGATTTGGACCATACCCTTCATTTTGCATATTGCCAGTTGTTTGATTCATTGTCAAGTCTCAACCTAATCTAGCGGAATAAGCAAATTGTCGAGATAGAGAGTTTACTCCAAATTCAGGGGGTGCACGCAACATTTCGGAAAATTCCAATTGCATGAAGTGTTGCAAAATTTCATTTCCATTCACATTAATCAAAATAAAATTCAATAAAAATTTAATCATTAATTTTTGATAATGTTCAGAAATATCCTACTAAAACAAACAATATCTGCCATAACAATAAGCTTTCAAAATGTTTCTACAATTGCCCAAATAGTAACCATTGACATTATAACTAATGAGCTGGCCTTTATGACAGTTTTCCATATAACACGATGCGGAATACTTTAGGGAGAGAAAGGAAATGCACATTGTGAAGGATAGAATGATAATTCTATTCTTGAATCAGTCTATCCTTCTTAACCTCTATCTGCTACATTGAGGAAGGAAGTCGCTTATAGGTTATACTTGAAGTATTCTATCTTGCTCACTCAGCAGTCCTCTCTCTCTCTCTCTCTTAGGGCCAGTCCATTAGTTATAATGTCTATGATAGTGACATAAACATGTCAATAAAAACAATATGTATATGAAAAATAAATAGATATGTCACTTGAAGTTTGTCAATAAAAACAATATGTATATGAAAAATAAATAGATATGTCACTTGAAGTTTGACGACATGTAAGGCCAAATTTCAATTATATTTAATTGATCCTTGTTATTTTTGACTCGAAAAGCAGTGATGGGAATTTTGTTTAAATTCTCTTTTCTTCACTATAGCTTAAGAGATTGGAATTTCACCAGATTACTTGCTTCATTTCATATTTATAATACGAATAAAGTTCAAGCAATGTTCAGCGTACTTATTCGGAAAAAAACAGCTGTTGAAACTAAATAATTGTGAAAAAGAACAGATCGTGTAACCTACAAAATGCTGTTTTTGTCTGGAGGTGAAATTGTATTTCGCAAACGTATTATTTTTCATTAAATGACGAGAATATTATTCCTTTCGTGTTCTATCGCAAATTACATTGAGAAATAAGTACGATGAAAATCGTATATCTAATTTGATCAGTTTATGTTTCTAATTTATTGATAATGTTCTGTTCGTGAATGATGCTATTCATTCAACAAATGCATAAAGTACAATATTTTCATTTAATTATCGCAGCAACTTTTCGGCCTAGATCAGAAATCTATCCTTCTTCACTTGTATTGATTCCAATATTGATTTAAAAAAAATCACACTGAAACACTCTTGACACAATCCACAGAGCAAACGGTATTCAGATGCTAGTTGGTGTAATTAAAGCCTACGTCAATTAGTATTCTGCCGTTGTCACAATTATCTGACCTCTGGATACCTCCATCTGATTTCTATCCGGGAATCTGGAGCATACCAAGAAAAAACAGGAACCCGAGGCGTCATTTACAAAACGATTCGTAATTAACAAAAGGTTTTGTAAATCTACCTTAAGATTTAGTTTCACGAGCTTTCGAGTTTCTAAGGGGTACGGCCGTATGGGGGGAAATAAATTTCGAGAGAAATGTGGGCTGGAATTCAGCCTTCGTGAGCGAGCCCGATGTACTTCGTCAAAGTTCGCGTTGTGAGAAGGGGACTGTCACCCTATCGAAGGCGATTAGCACATTGTGCCAATGGTTTACCAACTTTGTGGTTCGGATCAATTTCAAGTTATTAGGTACTGATTTGTATCATTTTATCAATTTTTAAAAAACTACAAAGAAAACATTCATCCACCACAAAATAATGATTTTCAAACAGTACACAATATAAACTTTTTGCATGAGCTGTATAAAATATATTTTATCTCGTTCAATTTATTCAAAAACCAAAATTTTATTTACACTGATAGACGAGTGCACTTTTTTGCATTGCTTCGGATAACTATCAAGTCATAAACTCGTATCAAAGAAGTTCAAAATGGGCAGCACAATTTAGTACGAAAAATAGTAACGCCAAATCAGTTCTAACAATTTTGATGAAAGCCGCACCTTGGATTTTTTTTCAGGTTGTAGTACTTGTGGTGAATCAATATTTTGGTCTCGGATAATTACGAATTTGTCACGAATCATACTTAATAAACTACCTGCCGATGTGACAATCGTTAATTATTCTAGCCACAATGGATTGATTATACATGAAAATAACAGGGCTCAAGAAATTGTGGGTATTATGGGATTTATCATTCTGTTTTCAGAAACAAAACTTGTTTTTCAGCTTTGAGAATATTCATCAAGGTCATTGCACATATCTATCGCTACACGCCAGTGCAAGAACCTAAAGAAAAATCTATTCAAATAATCAAACATTTTTTTGAGAGCAGTTAGTGCAACTTGTCACCAAGGACATCAGTGATTTCGAATTTTTTTTCCCCATTTCGGACGATGTTCGCGATTCACATGGAGCTCAGAACTCCAAAGGAGAATTCGTCTTACTACATCCGTTTTAATTCGTTTTTATCTACTTGAAGATGGGAAAGACTTAGTTTTAAAAGATCCATACACTTATTTTAGATGAAATCTCAAATATAGATCATACTAGCTAACTTCTCTTCCAAATCATCACATTTATTTTCATTCGATAGAGCATCAAGTTAAAAAAGTCTAGCCCCAAAAAGAAAACTGTTATAGCGCTGCATCCTGTATATCGTTTCGGATCGATTAAAGTACCTACATCCGCCTTCACATATGAATATTATATTACCTATGTCGCATACGGTCTCTTGCAATATCGCGTTGCCAATCGATTGTGTGGAAATCTTCATACTGTCCAATACCAGGGATGTCTGCCGATTCTGAAATGAAAAAGACTCTATATTACAGTATCTCATTCAAGAACTGTCGCAGCGGCTATATTTCTTCAATCAAATTCCGTTATATACTCACCATGTGTTCCTGAATACGATACTGAATCTGAAATGAAGAAAGACGATGTTATTTTTCAGTGATTGCGTGACTGTCTAAAACACAGCAGGAGATTTCACTTCATTGTTTTTGAAAAAGTTGAATGAAACTTGTATTCTCAAATGCCAAACCGCACGGGTTGATATTGAGACGATGGGACAGTATCCCAATGAATGAAAATCTGTTCCGGTACATGAAACTTTTCCTAGAGATCAATTAACCTAACATCAATTTTCTTCTCCTGAAGATGTGTACCTTGTTAGCGATACGCGCGTCCAGTGCAAAAATATCAGTTTGGTGTTAGGGTAATTGATCTCTAGAAAAAGTTTCAACTTTTACACCAAAGGCCCCAATCTCACCACAAAAGTTTTTGGTTTTTGACAGATGAATTTATATTATCCCCCGTTTCAACCTGTACGAGTGCGCCCAGTCGCCACCTTGAAATTTTTAGCTGTCAATTTCACCCCAAAATATAGAATTTATGCATCAATTTCTTTATCCCAAGTTCCAACTTTTTGAGTTCAAAGAACGTTCAAAAAATAAAAGGAGGAGACATCAAAGAAAAGCACTGTATGGCCTGGATTGTTTTAAGTTCATTCGAAGCGAGATTCTCTGAAATGTCAGGCACGTGTGATACACGGATTCAACTGAAAAGAAAAGTGGTTATGAAAATGTGCAATGTGTTTCAAAAGAAATTCGCGTCATGAAATCTTTGAAATACTTGGAATTATTCAACTTCTGCTGATCACATGAATGCACAACTTTGCACCGAATCAACCGCCTCCGTATCACATAGTTATTTCCCTGATGATAATAAGAGTCGAATTTGATATAGGTACCTGGTATAAACAGTGCATTTGACTTAGTTCATTCCTCGGTTCATTCTAACAGATTCTTTCAAAATAAATCCGCAATAATGTTTATTTGTAATACTGATGTCGCCGGAGTGAAAAGGATTTATTTGCTTCTATATTTTCGCGAACTATTGTTTCGATAAACTAGAGATCTAATCGTTCTTCAGTGATTTGTTGACGATGGATAAGTTATCTGAAAACCTTTCAAGGGATAATGTTGTTGTAGTAGCTGCTTACATATTTCGTTTGTAATTTCAATGGATGAATGAACCTTGTCATGGAAAGGGCTCCTGATATAATTGGAAACACAAATGAACACTACGTTTGCACAGAAGATTCCTTTTTAAATCATGTCGTTTTTATAATTTATCTTCATTCAATATGTATAACGTCTCCCATCAATTGTGAAGGTTAAGTATTCCTTATCTCACATATATACTCGAATCATAGAAAATTTGAATTTCCATCTTTTTGGTGCCTTATAAAAATACATGAATTGACTTTGATTGCTTTGAAGAAGCATGCATATCTCCGAGATACTTCTCATCGATTGTTGACCCAGAGATATGAATTTGGGATTATTTTATCCTTTGTACTATGATCTGGTGGGATATTAGGCTTATAATAGTATATTATGCAACGATCGTGTAATGATGGTTATTAATACATGAGCATAAACCGGGATACGAAACGAGCCGAAGGTGAGTTTCGTATGGTTTATGCGAGTGTATTAATAACCATTACATGAGAGTTGCATACGCTATTTTATCTACACCCAATAAATAATGAAGAACTAAAAATATCATATTATTAGTTATTTATATTGAACACAATAATTGTAGGTAATCAATCGTATTTCTTTGAAAAATTCTACAAAATTATAATTAATGGTATAACCACGGAAAATACAAGAATGAGAAATGAAAAGAAGAAAAAAATGAAAAAAAAACTCTGCCGAAGTCAGGATTTGAACCTGGACGTAATTTTCCACTGCCGACGCCTTTGACCACTCGGACATCATAGCCCATTTAGTTTGGTTGGAAATAAAAACATATGTGTTCCATTTGTCAAATGAAAAATATGATCCTTTCGATTGAATTTTTTTCTTGTCTAAGACATCTGCGATGGGTCGCTGATAATTCTTCTATATCACTGCTATAAGACATTTTCATACGATTATCGAAAATTGACTAAACTCTTCAAAAATTCAATACCTACTGATTTTGACTTGACAAACGTCAAAATGCAAAACTTGCACATCATGCTTGATTGAAAAATAATGGGTTTCTATTGGTTGAAAATCTGTATCGTAATGAAAATCTGTATCGTAATGGATTTCATTATAAAACGGGTTGTGAGCATATAAGCGTATTATTAGAGTACGGGTGTAGATAAAAGTGTTTACGTATTGTGATGCCACAGTTTTCCCTGGAGATAATTCTAGAAATCATGTAACAGATTACAAGCCAGGAATTTAAATCATTTTTCATGCCAATGTTACGAATAATATTGGAATCATCTTCAGGATATTACGATTGTCAACGAATAGTTTTATTATATAGTTGAAACAAATTGAGTATAAATAAGAAAAGAAATGAAACATGGAAAAACAAATATATTATCTAAAATTGAGATCTCCTGTGCCAAAAATATAAAAAAAATTGCAAAATAACAAAAATTCATAGGGCACATAACATCAAAATAAACGTGAACAATTGAACGATCAATAAAAGTTAATTAGGTCAATATTTAAATCCATATAAAAGTGTTGAAGGGCAATTTTTTTTCAGATTGTGGTAGGTTAAAAACCACAAAAATACGAAGAAAAATTCACCCATCACAAAAATGACTTTCAAAAAGAAGGTATCAGAACTACTGATTCAATGAAATGAGTGAATTTCTTCTTTGAAGATTCGCATCAGCATGCACACCAGTATTTTTTGAAGGAGGGGTTGATCGCCAAGAATGACTCAGTGGCTTAAGTCGACCTTCATTCTCTGGAGTGTGAACTGATATGGCGGGATAGAAATATTCCTTTTTTGAAATCTTCTTGAGGAGGTCCTCACTGAATATCATATGTATTATAGAAAATACCTTATCGAAACCAATTTACTATGTGATATCGATTATCGACTGAATTCTGTAAGTGATATTGGAAATCTGTTGATAAGCCTAGTGCAGAAAATGAAATTGATTAAATAATGAAATTAATTAAAATATGTCGAAAAATTGAAGAAATATTGAAAGAGAAGCTGATGAAGTCAGTTTAAAGTGAAAAGCGGGAGAAATCAATAATAAAAATAAAAAAAAATTTCTTGTTCACAATTTTAATAGGCTGATTCTCCTTTTTTCAAGGTGTATCATTTTATTTCAAATTTCAGAGAGAATAAGTAGTCTAGACAGTAAAAGATCATTTCATTACCACTTAACAGATTCGAACCCATGACCTTCCGTTATCCAGGTTCGAATCCCGCTCGAAGAAGTTTATTTTTCTCAAATTCTTATGATTTGTCTGAATGCCGTTATAATTTCATTCAATTGTTAATTATACAGACATATATATATATATATATATATATATATATATATATATATATATATATATATATAAGATGGCATGCAGTGTAAAATGGGAGAACGTCATCTGTCACCACCACCTGGTCTAAAACTAAGGTGAGTCCTGTTTTGATGGCAATTTTAGAATCACAGCAAACTCTCTTGAAATATTATAAACTGACAAATTTTGGCCCTGTAACCAAAAAATTAGTGATCAGCGACCCAAAAAACATAAGATACCACCAAGTTACCGAGGAGACCTAATCGGATATAATTGCACGAGTGCATAAAAATTACCGATAATTTTGCAAGAAAGCGTGATATCTGAAAATTGCAGGAGTTTATTTTCATATTTTGGCGAAAGGACGAGGGCTCTTTTACAAAATATGAAAATAACCGAATGCAACTTGTATAAGATATCACGCTTGAATGCAAAATCATCTGGTCATTTTTATGCACGAATGTAATTCATTGGAATATTTCCCTCATATATAAAATGTCCCATAAGAGCAATGCAATTATCGACAACTTACAGCGGTAATTGCATTGTATCAAGTCACCATAACAACACATTTGAGACCGTATCGATAGACGTCAGTAAACAACACAAATAAATGTCAGATAGACTTCGAAAATAGAAAAATATTTCGCGTTTTGGTGAGTGCTCCATACAATCTATAGAGGAAAGTATAAATGAACAAAAAATAACATTTCCTTGAGAATTTATTTATTCGTGAAATATTCCAATGAATTACATTCGTGCATAAAAATGACCAGATAGTTTTGCATTCAAGCGTGATATCTTATACAAATTGCATTCGGTTATTTTCATATTTTGTAAAAGAGCCCTCGTCCTTTCGCCAAAATATGAAAATAAACTCCTGCAATTTTTAGATATCACGCTTTCTTGCAAAACTATCGGTAATTTTTATGCACTCGTGCAATTATAACCGAATATTTCACGAATAAAGGAATTCTCAAGGAAATGTTATTTTTTGTTCATTTACACTTTCCTATATTGATTGTATGGAGTACTCGCCTAAACGCGAAATGTTTTTCTATTTTTGAAGTCTATCTGACATTTATTTGTGTTGTTTACTGACGTCTAGCGATACGATTTCAAATGTGTTGTTATGGTGACTTGATACAATGCAATTACCGCTGTAAGTTTTCGATGATTGCATTGCTCTTATGGGACATTTTATATATGAGGGAAATATTCGGGTTAATTGTTCACACTCTAAAAGGATGGCTGTAATGCTTGAGGTGACAAAGTCAAAAAAGTTTGTGGTCTGAATGAAGGATTTTGTAATTGGCTTATCACATTATTATATTATATTGGCAGATCGACTGTAGGAAGCACAATAGCCTACTGCGTACGATTGAGCTGAAAACACCTTTCTTCCAGTCAGAAAATGATGTCGTCTGTAAAGGATTCTGCAATTGGCTAAGTAATTGGCGTAACTAGTTGGTTACTCAATAATTTTCCAAGCTCTAGCTGAACAGATCGAGAGTAGAAAGCACAAGGGCTACTGAATACGGTTGAGTAATTTTCCTTTTCCTGCTCTCACATTTTTAATATGCAAATTATACATAATTATTATGATATCAATCTGCCATTCTGTTTTTTTTTCACTTTTTGAGTCAAAATGTTCCAGGCGCAATTTTCTCGGTAAAACCCTGTCGAAAAAGAATGTCTTCTATAAAATGGATTCTGCAATTGACTTGGTGATTGGTGTACCAGCTATAGCGAAAAAAATCGACAGTAGAAAGCAAAAAAAAGCCTGTTGAATTCGGTATCGTCGATTTTTTTCCTTCTTCTACTTTCACAATATGTTAATATTACATAATTATTATGACTTCAATAGTCTCTAATATCTTATTTTTCTTTTTCGAATAACAGTTTGAACCTTGAAACATTTTGTAAAAATCCGAAAACATGTCTTTAGGTTTAGGTAATGACTGGTTGAACGAGTTCGACATAAGATATACTTATGGAACATTCTAGGCATGTCTTTTGGAATCCTATGCAGCTTTTTCTGACCTTCTAAAGACACCCCTTAATGACTTTTATTGGTTGAATAATCCCTTTAGTCCAGTACCATTGGGTCTTCAGTTCGAGGCTTTCATTTATGAAGCACTTGAATTCCTTCTTGATTTTTTCACTTTGGGTCATGTTCAAGTCTTTTAGTAACCATGCCCAGATGTTTCCCATTAGGAAAGTTTCAACTTTATGGTGCTCACCATGTGTCAATCGTGAGATTATTTTTCGTGATTTTTACAAATTTTCTGTTTTCATACTTTGAAAGTTGAAAGTTTTCATACAGTTAAAATAAAATGTTGTCTATGGTCAAGTAGATTGTTTTTGAGAATGATTGTCTTAGATGAACCTGGTAGAAGGTATATGGGTATTGTTACGGAATCTCCTAGCGCCGGATTTGTCGGTCGTAAAATATTAGATTAATATGAGAGGTTGACGAAGGGTCTGTTTGCTTGCGAAACAACGGAACGAGTTCCGAATAGCGTGGAAATTCTCGATTCTTCTATCGAGGCCCGAATGAATAAGTCTGGAAGATTCTCCATAGGCGTACGCAAGTATATATACGGAAGCGATTCATCGCTACGGCAGAGTTTATCAGAGTGCTTTAGTACAGAGCGTTAGCTCTGAGCTGGGCAATTTGAGTAATTATATTGTAATGTGTTGTTATAAAGAGTAATAAAAGTAGTTTAGTGTTGTTCGAGGTGTTGTTTGAAGTTTAAATAAACGAACCCAAAAAAATATCGTAACAGTATCATCAGTCAACTATAACTGTAACTAAATTTGTGAATGAAGTTCATAATGCAGGGGATTCTGACATTAATAAATGTTGGCGCACGAACGGGTGCGATGATTTCAGGAATGACATAATATTGCATTATAAACGAGTTGAAAAGGAGTTCAATTGAAGACTTGTATAATTAAAGATACCTACTAAACTGTTCAGAGTAACCTGTTTAGAAATATTGAACGTCGTTGTCATGTTTTTTGTCAATTAAAAGTCATTTGTGCCTTATATTCCAAAAATTTGAATTTCTGCAAGGAAATTCTCGAAAAAAGGAAATAAGCAGAATCAGGCACCGTTATGAATATATTAAAAAGTAATTACGAAATGAGGATTCGATAAATTTTCCGAGTGAATACACAACAGAAATGCGGAAGTAGTTACAATCAATATAAATGGTACATGTTGGTAGAAGAAAAAGGGAAGCTTTGTGTGGCGAGCATGGAGAATGCAAGCTGTACAAACCAATACTTTCTCCGAAAAATACATGCTATTTATTCTAGTGATAATGATTTGAGTTAGACAGGAGTAAAATGTCAACTTTAATGTTGTATATCAGTCTCGAAATTTCATTCATTTTTGACGTTCGAAGAAAAATTATATTTTATTTTAATTAATATCTGTCGTTTACGACAGAAAAACAAAATATGACGGAATACCGATGATTTCATTCAATATTCTTAATCACAGCATTCTGATAATACGCAGTTGGCAATAAACTAGGCGATAAACAACACTCAATTTGATATACAGGATACATTATTGATGAATAATAACATTTTTTCAATTGGAAACAATATTAAAATATGTTTCAGTATCAATTCAAAAAAGCTAGAAACATTTCAAATCATCAAAGAATCATTAATTTGTATATATCATACCATTAAAAACATGTGATATGATATTACTAAGAAATTTGGTTTAAGAAATGGACTGATAACAGCATCTCCTTTTAGGAAAGTTTCGAGTTGTGACATAACAGATAATTTGGTAATAAAAAATATAGAAAGATAAAAAAAAATTTTGAAGAAGAAACACTCACAGTGAGCTATGCCGTCATCATCTTCTCCCAGTCTGGTGGTACGCTGTTCTTCTGCGGCCCCTGGACCGGATGTGTGGATGTCAATCATAGCTTCATCTGGAGACACCACAAACGTAGCTTTCGTGTGGCCGTTTACGTACTGGGAAAAGAAGTCACATGTTTGAAAAATACAACGCAAACAACAATCTTTTCTTGTAACGTTCGTCCAATGGGGGTGGAATAAACAACGTTTGCGACTCGGATTACACTGTACACAGAAACAAATGGAGATCAACTCAGCATGCGCGGCATCCTCAGATCGATACCCCTTATCGAGTCGTAAAAGGTCCATACCGTGTCGTTTTGCATGGTAGCGTATCAATTGGGTTGGGGTTATCTCATTGAACTGTAGGACAGACCAGACAATTTTTTAGTCATAGTTCAAAACAACTAGACATTGCTAATATAGATTGTGGAGAAATTTGGATTTTCAGGGAAGGCAATAGAAAATAACGACTTTTCTAGGACATTGTATTCCATCTAACGGTAATCTGAGGAAGATAAATTTATTTTGGGTGTTTTCATATGTGCGTGATTCTGGACAATATTATGTAAGAGTAATGACGGATCTAGATGAAACCAGAGTCAACTCACATCTATTCATATCATGAATATACACCAAAAAATTACTTTTTTTGGTTATGAATATCGCGTCAATGAGTATATACATATATTTCCTCCTTCCGAACGAGATCAAGATTGGACAGCTCTGGTGAAAATGCTTAATTTTGAGATTTTTCCATGGAAAAAGTATATGTGTCAGATCACTCACCGGTCATGTGGCGATATCAACTCTTTTCAAATGGAAGACTACCTAACCCAGGTTAAAGCATCAGAGGATTTTTCTCTTCTGGAAATGATCACGTTTCGTTTAATATCTCACAATGAAACCGTAGGTTATTTCTTGCAACTCAACACCCTCTGTTTCCTGGGGTAGAGGGATTCTTGTGACACCTTGTTCGGGAGATCTTAAAGATATTTCAATCCCCAAGCCGCCGAGAGTCTTCGAAACCAAAATGAACTAGTTTAGGATACAGAACTGAAAACCTTTCGACCAACCTCCTCTTCTGTTTGGAATGAATTGATTCGTCTTTCGTGGATGATGCAACACAATTTTTCATTAAAAAACATAAGATAATATCTTGGCTAAATATTGTTCGACTTTGATATTTTGTTTCCTTCAAAAATTTAGAGAGAAAGAACGTGTCGTTGTTTTGTGAACCAGTTGGATGAAATTCACACAGAAATCTGTAATACTACTTTTTGAAATTCGTAGAAAAATTTGGAGCAAGTTCTGGATGAAGTTTTGAAAAAAAAGATAAGAATTCGCTGGTGATTAAGGAACGCCTAGTTTGGTTATCAAACTATTGTTGAATATAGAATTGAGAGACATTTCTGACAGAGTATCACAAAACTGCCTCTACCATTAAAAAATGGCACTGCCCTATTAGCAACGAATGACGAGAGACGAAAATTTCTCCTTAAGAAATCACCAAAACTAGCTTTGTCTTTTCACGTTGACTTTGTCTGACTTGATATCGTGCCCTATTTTAACGGAGGGAGAATCATAACGATCGCACAGTAATTTAACAGGAAAAAGAATAAAATTGCATTGTCATCATAATGACTCCACTCCAAAGAATACTTAAACAATATTCAGTGAACAAGGCCACATTTCAGAGATGAATAACTGGCCAAACTATTCATCATCATAATCGTCATAATATCAGCAGCTTGAATATGATTTTATTATAGTCCATGGAGCGTGTGCCAATTAACCAATTGGATACTCTAGTCTATATTTCCTATTTAGTAAAAGATGCAAGAATCTAAACCAAATATTTGCCCTCGAAATCGATGAAAGTGATGGGGTTTTAGTTAAGTGATTAAAGCGCTATTCATTCATTATGAATATTATTGATATCCGCAGTTTGTTTTCAGTTTTCTCTAGGAATATAAAAGGTAAAAAGTTATTATATATTTTTTATTGAATAGGTGGAGCAGTTACAAATTTGTACAACGCTCACGATAGGAGAATTTTTAGTATGATTAATTTGAAAAAGTAGTGTTTTGTTCCTGGTAGTGTAAAAACCTCAAAAATAATCCATACATCATTTCTAAATTTAACGTGAAAATAAGTGATTTGTTGCCGTTATGAGAGACATCTTTGAATAAGGGGGTTTGTATATCATATAGCTTAATTGTATTATATCACGAAATATTTGTAAAATTAACAAAAACATATATTGCCTTCGTACATCGTTTACGTTACCGCACAATATAAAAAACGTACTTCTACGCAACATGAGAATCCAATGAATAGAGGCAATAACAACTTTCTCACCCTTCAATATAGTACTTACTGCATTGCTTTTGTACCGGTAGTCTGTGGTTGATTAAAGTGTGTCTACTCACACTCCCAACTTGAACATGTAACATAAATATGAATGACCTCAGCGCTCAAAGCAGCTAAACAAAAGCTGTGAAATGCCCGCGTGCCCTTTAATGAGGGTACTGACATCACAGAGCGTTCCTGAATTTGAACGAATGATTTCTAGTTTTTATTAGTAAGGATTTTCTACAGTTTCGTAATCTTTTGGGCATTCATCGTCAAAATCAGTCTTTATTGTCTTACACATTTCAAACAGGATTTTATTCTTCTGTGAACATTCCTTTCAAGCAAACACATTATTCATTGGAAAAATGTATATGAATATTTTATTACAAGCTGAGGAAAAAAGGATAGTTCTTTCCTAAGATGGACTTTCCAATAAGCATCAACAACGGATTTATTTCAAGACATTTGTTTCATTCACATCATCATCACACGGTGCAAAATATGCTTGAACTAAACTGAAACAGATTCCAATTTCTTGAAGGATTTTTATATCGAATTAGTTACGTCGATCAATAGACAAATATTGACAAAAATTTTGACATTTTCGATGATTATCGTCGATTTCACAGAAGTGGCTATGCTAACTTGATATCATGTTGGAAGAGCCACCCTTGTAAAACAAGTTAGGGTCTCGACAAATATTTCTCTTTCTAAAAAATTCTGAACGATTATTGGACAATCTATAGAATGTTTCATGAATTTTACTGCGAGTTGTCTATATAAATAGGTATATAAAGAATGTGCTGAAAAACGATTGAGGGTGGGAATTCTGTCCTGAAGCACCATCCCGATAGTGCTCGCTGCATCGTGGACGCATTCTACAAGAATAAAGTAGTTATGCATTATTTTGATCGATAATAATAATGCTCTTATTACCCACCAAAACTATTACAATAAGTAGAGCACTATTATAAAAAAAGATAATATATAATGACCATAGTAAGCACTAACAAAAAAAATGTCTCTTATAGAATAACCAAAGCGAGTAAGGGCCGGCTTTTCAATGAAAGATATCTGTCAGATTACAATTACCATCAGTTTTTATCCTTGTTACTGCCAACCATTATCCCCGCGCACCTCATCTTTTCTTCCATCTATCTGACAGATAACTCATTCATTCTTGTATTGAAAAACTGGCCCTGAGCAGCAGACTGGTTCAGATAACAGTGGGGCACTGTTTCTGTTCTTCCACCAGTGCCAGACTCATTCGTATTGATAATTTGAAGCAGCGCAATGTATAATAACTGATACAGAGGGAGTGAGAAAAGTGGGAAATAGAAGAAGAAGAGGAAAGCAGGAGGAAGGGTGAACTGAAAATTATTTATAAAATTATGAGATTATCTTGGGTTAAACTTAGTGGATATCCAATAGATGCTGTTTGAATTAAAATCCTTTGCAGGATAGACTCAAGAGAGTGCTATCCAGTCTGAGGATACTGTTTATACAGACCGGAACATTGCAGGAGAAAGAACGTCTATATATATCCTTGGTATGGTCCTTGGGACCGTAAATATTGTACGACGACGGATGTTCAGGTTATTTACGTCCGTTCTCTATTTCAGTTTTTTGTGAAGATAAGGTGGTGTCTTCGATTCGAAGATTTTGTAGAACATAAAAGCCATATGATGACTTCGCCTTTATATATCTTCTATATATTTTCAAAATATATTCAGAAATGAAGGATTGGTAAATATTTAATGAAGCTTCAAAACTGATTCAAAGAAGGATAAAAGATTCAGATAGTGATATAATAGTTCCAAAGTAGAATCAAAGTTGATCAAAACAGATTGAAAACATCTTCCAAGGATATTCAGTAATGGAGCTTAAAAATGAAGATTCAGTGCTTTCATTGAGTTATTGATACGTTATCAGTGGATAAATATTCGAAACATACATTTTATTAATGTTTTGGAGATTCTCTCGCTACTTGGGCAGACCAAAAGTTTTGGCTGAGCACATTATCAGTGAGTTTAAATGATGCATTATCAAATCTTCTGCCGGATTTGATCTTTAAACTCAAAGAAGAACTTGGTCAATAACGAATATTTTTGTATGGTCCATAAAAGTACCATCACCTAACCAGTTGTTAATTTCAAAATCAACATCATCATCATCCACATCAACAGTTGCAATATAAGGCATTCACTATTTAGTTTTATTGGTAAGATTGATTTTACAAAGGAGCTAAAACTATATGTGATGGAGTTGTATCTTTTACAACAGTACAATAAGGCTTAGCTTTTTCCGATATACAGTAGTGAACACAATATGAAGATTGAATATTTCTTTATTACGTAATTGTCGAAATAAGCGAGATATAGAATTCAAAATTCGAAACTGAACAAAGGGAGCTACAGTATCGTGTCAAGTCACATGTTCCTATCGACATATAACGTCCATACAGAATTTCGTTTCACGAAAGAGATACAGGTAGTGAACTTTAAGATCTAGTAGGTTTTTCAACCAATTTTCATTTCTATTTTCGCCAAGTTAAACTCTTCTTTCTTAAATTGTAACGTATATCGTCAAATTTAACATCGGTAATATTTTACTTATACGAATCAACCATGCAGATAATATATTTTTTCAAATTATATTATTCCTTTGTTTAACACTTTAAAGAGTGCACCCAAAAGGCTGAGCCCTGTGCGGGCAAAGGTCGACCAATTATCTTGGGTGCAGAAGCGCTCTGGGCGTCTTATTGATTTTTTCGCTAGTGCATTTGCTTTCAACTTTAGGGGAACCCCAAAAAATCCATAGAACTACCTAATCGAATATACAACAACACCGCAGACCGCTAGATCACCGACCGACCAATAGGTGAGCTCATTGGCGTTCGTGCTATCGCTTCGCGAATTGAATGATCAACAATTGATTCGCGCGAACTATGCTTTTAAGGATGCGCGATCAAACCTATTCCGTTAATTCGCGCGAATCTCATGTTTACGTTCAACAACCTCAATTAGTTATAACGAGAATAATTGTTGACAAATGATCCTTAGTATAACTACTGCTCTTCGGGCTTGAAGGCCGTCGTACTTTGGAATTTCTTCCTGACGTTTCGCTAGCGCGAGTGGCCAGCTTCTTCAGAGGCTTATTCATCTCCATCGGAGATGAATAAGCCTCTGAAGAAGCTGGCCACTCGCGCTAGCGAAACGTCAGGAAGAAATTCCAAAGTACGACGGCCTTCAAGCCCGAAGAGCAGTAGTTATACTAATAACCTCGGCCGCGAAAGCCTCAACCATTTTGTAAATGATCCTTATCAAGTATCTGTTGATTTAAATAAAAATGTAGATTTCTAATACATACATGCTAGCTCGGTTCGGCATCTTAGATTTCCCAAAAAAAATTATCTTCATTTGATGCCCAAATGGCTAAGGCCAGAATATAAAAATGTCAACATACTGAGCATTATCTAATTCACGAATTTCCAAAAAAAGTTGGTGTTTCGATGAGAATAATTCCAGACAAGTTTTGATGGCACTTTCTATACAACTTTGCCTTTCCAGCTTATTCTTCCTAAATGTTTGAATCATAAGCTAATTCGAATATTATCTCAGTCAATAATATAAATAATAAGTGCTATAAAAGAGCATGGCGAAACCTCATTTTGAACTAATCCTCCTGCGCTACCAAAAAGTGTCGCTACCATCTTCCAAGGCTGGGACACGGGAATTCCGACATGTCTGGTTTTCATGAATGGGCAAGGACGATTCGTGAACTCTGGCAATGCTGCAAACTCAGCAAATACTTTGCTGATGCAGGTATTGGTAGACCAGCGAAGTTATGCAAGAAAATACGTAAACAGTTGCGGTGGAAATTTGGGTTATAGGGTCATGTGACATTGAGTAGGATTACTCAACAGATTCGTGAATATCAGAGTATTTATAATATTTGGAGTCGAATTGAACATTGTAAACCTCAGCCGATTTTTACTTGCAAATTTTGCCATGTTTGATACCACTCAAACTTGAAAGACCAAAAATCCTCACCTTTGGAAAATAAAACCCTTTTCCGGCTCTCATCCGCTGCCGACTACAATGTACAAACCAAGTGAAAACGAGGGTTTTCATTTCAACTTGCAATTCTCATGTACAATATTTTGTTTTTTTTATTTTTGGAGTCGATTGGAATAAAGTAAAATGATCTCAGTATCCAAAGAAACAACGAAAGAAAAAAAATTGTTTCCGGCAAATCGCTACAATCCATGAAGAAAATGTAAAGATTTCCTTACTGTAAGGGAATTATATTTCCTTACAGTTAGTATTTTACATAAATGATTGAAACAGTTTCCATAGTAAACCAAGTGGATTCCAAAGCACCATTCATTTGTGAATAAAAGTATTCGCGATTTTTTGAAAATGATTTAATATGTGTCGAATTTTAAACGATTTACCGAAAAATAAAATTTATACCTCGTAGAAACAGTCACATTCCTGGACTTTGTGTTGCTAGCAATCTTCACAGTCTTCCAGCAATGTTAGTCTTTTTTTACCTGGTACACAATATACTATTTCGCTGGAGGTGTTTGGCTCAATTATCCAAAAATTTTCTTCAACGATTTCTGTGATGATATTAAAAAACAAACTCAACGAGCGTAGTAGTATTCACTCCATTGTTTAACTATTGGGAAGACGATTAGAAATATTGAAAGGGATTTGTCGAATTGAGTTATCTGTTCAAACTGCGCTGTTATTATCTACAAAGAAAATTCCCAAATGACCACAAACACAAAATTCATCGAAAACAGATACCGTAGCTGTCACGTTGTGAAATAGAAAACTAGGTACCTCCTCTCTTACTGCTGTTTGATACAGCTACTTGAAATATCGAAACGATTTGGCATTGCTGTTATATTGAAGATTTGACAGATCCTGGTTGCGTTGAAGAACAGCTGATGCTGAATTTCCGTGAATTATTCGTATTCTCTTTTTAGGCAAAATCTGTATTTCTTTGTTGTATGTTGAATGAAGAGAATTTATTATTAGTCAGATTTGTTATTTCATTTCAGATTCAGTTATATATCTAAAATCGAGAAAGTATGTGAACTGGTGTGGAACATGAACCAGTTCGTAAGTATTATTCCAGAGAATATCTTGAAATGAATTGTGTTATTTTTTTTACGATTGGTTTCCAAAGCAAGTTTCCATCAATAGTTAGGCATATTCGCACCAATCCGAACAAAACCGTGGCATTTTGCATAGGTTCTCTAAGGCAGACATTTTATATAAAAAAATTCAGTCTTGAAATAAACAACAGCAATATCGAATGGGTCGACTCATCAAAAAACCTTGGTCTGATCATTAACCAGAATCTGAGCTTTCACAATCACGTACAACACGTCTTCAAAATTGAATTATTCAAATTGAAATCACTGTTCAAATTTAAATAGCAACTTTCAACAGAAATCTAATTGAAATTAGTAAAATCACCTATTTATCCCCACATCGAACATTGCGCTGCAGTTTTCTTCCCCAATATAACCGACTGAAACTTCAACGCATTCAGAATGCTTGTATGCGCTTCGTTTGTTGCATTCCCTGTAGGGAACATATTACCCCCTATCTTATAGGGCTCAACGAATATACGTATATGAATATACACTGCAGGATACAGTATTTGATAACAATGTTTGTATTCAAACTTCTGAAAACTAAAACACCGAAATATTTAACCTGTGGTAGAAGTCCATTGTATCTCAAAGTGGAGTGTAAGATTTACGATGCAGAAAAACTCTAAGTCGTCTCCACAATTTATTTTTAAATTGTGAAGACCACTTAGAGTTTTTCTGCATCGTAAACCGAAATATTTGTTTGATTTTCTATTACTCCGTTCTGAAATACATAATGTTAACATAAGATAGTTTCAGTTTCCACACCACGTTACATCCAAGCATGAAGGATGCCTTTCTTATTTGGCACCATCTCATTTGAATAAGTTCTTCTCAGATTGTAATTCATCAATATTCCCAATAAAACCTCAAATAAAAAGAATTCTGTTAGCAAGTAATTCAGAGTAAATACTTTACTGTATTTAAAAAATATCAAATTTCCTATATTTATGTATGAATAGAGGTGTGTACGTATATGTATGTATATGTTTCTAAGGGCCGGTTTTTCAATGCAAGATATCTGTCAGATTAAAATAACCATCAGTTTTCTTTCTTGTCACTGCCAAATATTATCCACGCGCACCTCCTCTCTCCTTCCATCTATCTGTCAGATAACTCATTTATCCTTGTATTGAAAAACTGGCCCTAAGTTTCATACTTAGGGAAATTCACGCTAAATAAATTGTAGTGTTCAATCAAAATGCTCAAGAATATAGTCGAAACTGCATTAAAACTGAATCCGTAGGAGGGGTGGCAGATAGCTTCAGGCTAACCTTTTGTGTATACTAATATGTATCACTATGTATCGATGCTTCAACTGTTATGCATAATAAACTATATATTTCAATAAGTTTTGATTGCATTTCACTCCAGGTATCAATTCCATCGAAAACATATCGTCTGAATAATTAACAGGTATCTTCCTATATTTCTTAAGCTGTAAATAATGTTGTAATCCTTGGACTCACGATTTTATTATCTGGTTTGTTGCATAATTTCTAAATAACGAAACTCCGAATAACAATGAAATCTCTGGTGATGAAATGTATATCGAAAAAGTGTAAAAACTGAAACAATTTATGCGCCAACTATAGTTCAGCACTTTTGCATTACGATAATTGGGAACCGATTAAGAATTCATTTGAATAAAAGGAGACGAAGTCGTGCTAGGTGTTGTTGAGTAGTGGAATGTAAATCTAGTGATTTTTATGGACAGATAAACAAGTATCGTTTTTGACAATCTGTCAGTGGAAACTATCAGTGTTATTATAGTATTTTCCAACACATAGACAGAAATGAAAAATTAATGACTGATCGAGTCATTTTGGTGAACGGAACGATCTTGCTGGGTGATTAGAAAGTCAAACAGGGACATGAAGTTCTACATGATTGCAGCTACACAACTGCTCACTGTTATCTATCCAGCAGGATCGAGGATGAGTTTCATAGTCATGTAGGGCAAACAAAAATTTGAAATATGTCGCCAATACATCGAAATGAAACGGGGAAAAGGGAAGCTTAAACAAATCGTAACATGCAACAAAAATTACGCCCTGCGGGGTGTTTTTTGTGAAACCCATAATGTGGTAAAAAAAATTGTATACTTTCAAACAATAAATTTTTCGTCGATTTCATGATCAAACTAATTTGAGATGTGATGGGCATACTGTGGAATTTGGTTTTCATTACATTTTTTTGCAATACATTCGAGCGAGTTGTGAGAAGCCTGTATCATTTGAAACAGTATACCTTCATGAATTTTGAAATCTGAGCGATTTCATCGAAATTATTGTTGAACTTAACAAATTTTTGGGTTCTACCGAGTGTTTCTCATGAATAACTCCGCAATGCGTACATTTGTTGGCATATTAGGATTTGTTTCAATTTCAAGAATTTCCTCTTCCAAGGGCGATCTCTGAAACATTGGTCCAAAAAATCCGTTACTGCCGCCTGGTCTACAAACAAATTACTCATGTCCCCACTTAAAATATATTAACGGCGCCCATGGGATTCGGGAAGAGCTGGATAATTACTGGATAACATTCAAAACTAGCAAAGAGGGTAATACCTTTCACGGAATCCAAAGGTAATTTCAACGCCGAGTAATGTATTTTGATGGGATCAAACTTGAAATGAATATTGTCACTGTAGAACAAAGAAATGCAATACCCTCAGAGTTCAGGTAGGTATATGGCTTCAAAGAATAATGATATTCTGAAATGCCGAGCAAAGTGGCCTAAATAAATATTACCCGTTTGTATAAGCGTTTGACGACAAATCCTTGGAGGTAGTGAAAAGGTTCATATTCTGTAGCAACTTCAATTGAGTTAACAGAAAATGTTTTCTCGTAAAGCCCTTTGGCTATTTTACGATCATCAGAAGGGTTATTCGGGGTGCATCCCTAAAACTTGATACTGTTATCACAGCATGATTTTCAAGGTGATATTTTTTGCATAACTACAATGGTACCTTCAGATTGATGATTTAAAATACATTCTTTTTGGTGACAATATATATAACAATTTCAATAACGTATAGAATGGATTTTTATCAAGTATCGGCCAGTTCAATTCATTTCTATTTTTTGGTGGTTGAAAATCATTACCAGATATGCACGCACTAACCTTAGCCCCAATAAAACATTTCAAAAAAACGCCACTGTAAAAATTGATTGAATAATTCGATGCAGCAGTTGAGTGTGTTTATAGTTGCATTATCCTAAGGAAAATTGATTATATTTGATATCAATTGAACATTCACGGCAATTGAGTTAGTCACTACATCTTGGGCTGATTATTTTCAAATGAAAACAATTGTGAACTAAGACTGTCTTTTTGTGATTTTCTTCCACAGATGTATCACATTTATTCATTGCAGAAGAGGAGTATTTGCATGAATATAATAAGTGAAAGAGAAGAGGAAAGTTGATAACACCGATATTGATACACTTTGCAAAATTACTAAGGATTTGAAAAAGAGAATGAAATCTGTCAGCAAGCAAAATTTGCAAGGACTCAAGAGACGTTGTACATGTAACAACGATAGTATCTACTGTGTTTTCCTTAGAAAACTGCAAATACCTCGGCAAATACCGTAGCAACTCTAGCAAAACGTTTAGTTACATCATCTATGGATGTACAGCATAATGAAATAATATACACAAACTCTCACTATTTCACCATCGCATTTTACAAAATGATCGGACTGGCAATGGTCCTTATCTTTTTCCCAATGTTAATTGAACACTAATGGATACATATAATAGATAACAACAACAGGAAACAAAAGAACTGCAATTAGGTAGGTAGGTATTGTTTCTTTTAATAATTGGGCAGATATCACTTCTGGAAAGGCTCTCAAAACCTCATAGTGGAAATCCATGACAATATCTGGTCTGGTCCACTTCAGACTTCAGATCTTGAGGAGACAAAAGGTGTTGTTAAGCTGTCTTCTCACAACGAAATTAATGATTTATTTTCGACTCTCGTTATCAACATCAAAACAAACAGGTGGTATAATTAGGTACAATCGATTCGAGCAATTTCGAAGTACATTCATCAGACATTCCCATTATTCATAATAAATTCCAAGCAACATATGTGTAAACAACAGACAATCTACCTTTTTGTTAACTGACTGATAAGACGCCGGTGAACTATGTGGTGTCGTTGGAGGACCGCCCCTTTTTAGTGGATATTTTTCCATGATCACACAACCTGGAACGGATAAGCATTCAATATTGTGGAAAGGATAATACTGTTGTTGCTCTACATTCGAGCAAATTGTCTTTCACTATTTCGTATGCTAGGTGAAAGCTTTCGAATTCTACCGTATTCGAATATTTACCATTTTGCACAAGTTTCGCCTGAATCACTTGCTATAAATATTACACATCACGTATTTAACCAAAAGTATTTCTTGTGCGTCACTGATTTAATAATCACAATCACAGTTCCACAGGCTCGCTATTGTCGCTGTCACTGTCAGATTAGATGAAAATATCACGCGAACTTGGGCACATCGACAACACGTTGGCAGCCATGGAACAGGACAGCGCATCGCACTTGTCCTAACAGAGTTGTCACGTTTAGCGTACAAAATACTATAGACGACATGAATGTTGATTTCTCATATCTCTAGATTGGTCATTGATTTCTCTCCGATGAGGCCCAGCTGGTGGTTGTAAAATTTGATAGAAACCGAAACAAAGTATTGAACGGAGTTTTCTGCTACTGGATCCTTTTTCCAATGTATGTCTTGTTATTGTAACAATATAATGTCCATATATTATGCTTTCAAATTGAAAAAAGATCATTATTATATATAAATAATCCTTATTAATGTTACATCGTGTGAAGTATATAAATAATTCACTCATCTTTGTAAACCCTTGATCTTTCGATGAATACCGCACTCAGTAAGGAAAATATTCGTATCATCTCACCAATTCCATCTCCAACATCCCACTCATTGACTACAATGCATGAAAATTCCAGTTTCACAACCTACAACGAATATGATCAGTTTTTGCCGGATACTCAGAATCAGGTTGAAACCAAAGGTGTTATCCGACCAGCCTATGAGTATGAGATATTATGCCAACATACTTTTGTTCCCGAATAATTGAAAGTCACTGAACTAGTAATTATTCAGCAAACTCTGGCTTTGTATAACTTTCCCTGTCAAGGAAAGAAAAAGTATTACCTGTTCAGGCTTTCAATTCTATTTGATCGATCAGTATATATTGATGAGAATGTCCATCTATTGATGAGCCTTCCTTCATGTCGTTTTTATTTCAGGTAGGTATACTTTTGAATTTATGAACTAAGTACCTTAATTTTTTTGCTCGAATAAGAAATATCTGCTTTAGAAATAACCATTCCATCTATTCCATCATGATTTGATTTGAACTATCCACTAATACGGATGAAATGAGTGTATCAACATACTCAATTGTCACACAATCGATACCAGAATCCTATAATACGTGTTAAAGAACAAAAAGAATCGTTGACCATTTGAAAGCATCTGATTCTCTGAGTCTATAACTGGTACTAAATGTCCATCATTGAAAGAGTTCCTACCAATTACTGTTTCAATTAGATACGATCTTTCGAAATGAAGTTCATTTCAAATAGTGTGATATTTTGCATACAATCATATCTGATGCATCTTTTAGATTTCAACAAATCGAAAACAAGCAACATTTTCTACTTTCGGATGTTTTCCCAGAAACCAGACTTCTAGTACAATTTGGCAGCGTTTCCTAATATAGTGAGCCTCGAAACCATGCAATGTAATGCTTCCTTACTATAGCTCACTTGATTTCTGATAGATGGCATATAGCATATACCAAATTGGTATTCAAGAGATGATTATATTTGTTAATGATTTTTTATCACCATAAATATTTATATTTTGGCTGATCAAGAATCTATAATATATTAAGTTGTGTTCTTGGGGACAAAATGGGAAGTGGTTTCCATATAAATATGGGGTGAAAAATACGTTCTCTGGAAGCTACTATTTTTCATGGTTGCGGAATATAAAACCCAAATTTTGATTACGGCCCTTTTTTTGGTTCTTCTCGATTTTGCTATAGGGAAAAACCTGCGATTTAATGGAATGCCCCTAGCAACACCTCAGAAATCCACTCTTTCCAAAAATATACCCTTTTGAAAAATTGAAGTGAAAGTACTATTTTACAGATCCTTTATTAATTCAACTTTTTCGATAGAGGTGTATACTTCTATCTTGTTATTCGCCGAGAATCTCAGATCAGTTGAAATGCATCCATACAGCAGTGCCAAAATTGTAAGAATGGTATGCGTGTAACTAACGAAGGTAGAAAGATTAATGTTCTATTTATGACAAGGCCACTTATTTGTGCTGAGTAAAACCTTTTTTATGTGAATATCATAACATAACTAAGTGAAACCGTTTTTTTTATAGGGATGACATAACTCTCATTCACCGATGATTTTTACCCACAAAATTTCAATTATAAATACTGTGGATGCGAAGCTCAATCCACAGAATAGAAAAACGATCAAAATTTTTAAGTGACGCAGTTTCAGAGTTTCTGTTTCGTTGGACCTCCTCTTTTTTTTGAGCCACCATTTTTTCCGAAATCCAAATTCTTGAACTAAAGAAATACATCTATTGAATTGACTCAAGTAGGGGGAGTGTTTCTGCAATGAGTAAACGGAAAAGCTTGGTATAAAAGATTCTGGGATTATTTTATAGACGCCATCACCGTCCTTCGTTTTATGCAATGTTATGAAGGATTCAGCTACTGTTCTTCGTTCAAATATTGCACCCGTGATATTTTTTTCTTCTAGAAGTGCTGCTGCACTCTTGACTTCAACAAATTGTTTTCTCAACCCAAGTTCTTCCGAAAAAATCTTTGAATGGTTCCAGTAATAAGAGATATAGATTGGCATTCCACTTTTTCTCAGATCTGTAAGTGTTGTCATACCTTTTTTCTTATGTGACCTTATGAGCATGCTTGTCAAAAACGTGTTAAAAGTTGTATAGAATACTATACTACAAAATATCCATAGCATTAACAAGCATTTCAGTATTCCTCTGATATTCGGAAAATTTGGTGTAGGTTGTCCCACCGCAGTCTGCAGTAAAGTAAAATAGCTGGAGATTGGATCGATACTTGGTCCAGATAGGTGACCCAAATGAAAAATTATCATCATGGACCCCATTACAATGAAACACATAATGATGACGATTGGATGAGA
Organism: Zygogramma bicolorata; assembly: GCA_032362365.1. NCBI lineage: Eukaryota > Metazoa > Arthropoda > Insecta > Coleoptera > Chrysomelidae > Zygogramma > Zygogramma bicolorata. The sequence goes on along the minus strand of JAVJAQ010005545.1, from coordinate 265,831 downwards.
GACACTCAGAAAATTTTGATAATAAGGAATATCTCGGGGTTTTGGGACCACAATCACTTTGTCATCTGATTCAAAAGGATGCGAGATGGACGTGTTGGGGTGATACGCCACCTGAAAATAAAAATTTCGCTTGAGTCATATTTTCTCAAGAGTATATATGGAAATGAACGAAAAAGAGATTTCGGAAGATTGAAATAACTTCGCTTATGAATCAATTTCAATTTACTATACGCGGCGGTGCAATTTTCTTTGAAGACATGAATATTGTTTCATCTGATGAGGCATCAAATTTGGTATATTTTTGATCATATAAATTTTTTTCATAAAACGCTCTGTTCGATAAATACGGAGTGTAGAATTTCAGTATTGAGAGTATTTCTCACCAGAACATCCGAAAAGTAAAATATTTTTTAATGAAACGTTAAGAATCATCCCATTTCTTTATCATTTTTCAATTTCCTGCAACCCAAGTACCAAGAGAATCTTTGAAAAATTATTGAAATACAAGTTTCGAATATTTCTCCACTAAAAACTCATTAATAACTTTCAAAACTTCTTCACGACTTGATGACGAGGTCTAAGTCTCCTTAACCCACAACTCTCATCTTTACAAAGTGAAGACTGGGGTTTTGTGGATAGAGGAATGGTATACATAACTATATAAGAGATGATATTAAACATGTGGTCGAGTTCAGTACGGCTCTCACCTGGGCTAGATGATGGTGAGAGTTAGCATTGAGATATCTGTTGGTGTGCGTGGGTTTTCGGTAGACAGTAAGAGTTAAGTAATTGTTGGATATTGTGATGGACATTACAAGGAATAGCGTTGTTCATACCCATTTCCATGGTGAATTTTATATCGGAGTGAATATTGTTGAGGTGATTGAGGAAGGTGTGCAGACTTTCGGATCCATGATGCCAGATAGCAAAGACATCATTCACATGACGCAGTCAACACGTCAGCTTCAATGCCGATGTCTCTAGACTCAAAATCTTCTATGCAAGTACTGGCGAAAGGGGAGAATCCATAGGGCTCCTTTTATTTGCATATAAAATTTGCCCTGGAAAAGAAAGTATGTACTGGACACAGCATGACTAATGAGGTTGATCGTGTCTTGGGATATTTGATGTTTTTTTTTCAGGATGCTAAGTATATCTGCTAGGGGGATATTTGTGAAAAGGGATAATACATCGAAGCTTATCAGGATATCTGTGGGTCGGAAGTTGACAGATTTGATGATTTCTATGAAATAGAATGAGTTTCGAACACATGATGAAGACTGATGTGCTTGGGGTTGGAGAATGTTTTGCGAGATATTCAGGTAGAGCTTGTGTTGGTGAGGCGAATGCACTATGGGGCAAAGTGAAATGTTCGTCTTGTGTATTTAGGGAAGGCCATATATTCGAGGTGCACGTGAAGATTTTTCCCTGGGAATCAGATATTTCTTCTGGTCAATAGGAATATTGGAGTTGTTGATAATAGTTTTTGTCTTTTTTTCGAGATAGGTTATAGGGTCTCTCACTTATTTGGTACTCAGGAGATTTGATCAATCCTTGTAGCTTATCAATGTAGTCTGTGGTATTGAGGATTACGGTGGCGTTTCCCTCGTCAGTCGGGAGAATGATAATGTCAGATTGTTACGAAGGTTTTTGAGAACTTGTCTTTCAGCCGAGGTGACGTTGGAAGGTGGTTTTCTTGCTCTTCTCAGAAAAGAGGTGATATCTTGCCGGGCTTCTCCGGCTGTGTTTTCGGGAAGATGAGAGATAGCTGATTTTCTCTGAGTTATGATGGTTTCGATTGGAATGGATTTCGGGTCTTTTGATGACATTGCATGGGCATTTTCATCGAGTGGAGTATTAGAGAAATTGTGGGCTATTACTGGAGGATCTGCTGCTGGTGGGAGAGGTGTAATGTTTTTGATTAGAGCTGTTAGTTTATCATTTTCTGTACTGGACTTTTTGTTGCTGATGTATTATTCATCTTTGTAGTGAGATATTCGAAAGAGAGCGTCCCAAATGACTGGATGAATATTTGCCAGAGACAATTTCTTGCAACATTGATAAAGAGACGAATTTTCGAAATGTAATTTGCCTCTTAAATTGGGTATAGTTTTCCTGATGTGGCAGAAGCTGCACCGATCGAAGATACATCCTTTGCTTGAAAGTGGTTGACAATGTTCCTTGCTGAATGGTAATGCTTCGAACTTCCATTGTCTATATTATAATATATAATTATATATTGTATATTATATATAATATATAATTATATTTCAGTAGAGTTAATAATATAGACAATGGGAGTCCGAACCATTACCATTCAGGATACACCTTTTTTGACGCAGCGTGTTCCAGTAATAACTACTGTACAGTTTCAAGAAAGATACTTTCTTGCGGGAAATAACTTTCTGTTTCACTTGTTGATAACAAAACTACTAATCAATAATGATATTAACACTAACATGATTCTATATAATTCAATACAGGATGTCTACTATCAACAAGGTGACATATGGTAATTGCCACTTCAACACTACGCCTCAATTTCATAGGTCAACGAACCTGAACATTACCTGAATTGCCACTTTTCAAATGAGTATAAAAATGAATATGAAAAACAGATAGTATACTACTGTTATTCCAAAATGGGTGAACTAAACTAATTCTTTTCAAGTATTAGCCAATGCTACATACTCCGCCTCAGTTGAAGTTAAGGCTACAGTTGATTGTTTGTTCATTACCCAAGAAACGGTAGCACCAAAAATTTAAACCAAATAGATAACCAGAAGTCGATTTACGATCATTTTGATCCCCGGTCCAATCAGAATCGGCATATGCTATTAGAGTTAGAGGATTTTTTTATATGCAGATTCACACGAAAGGGAAGCCCTGTAATGTTCAAAGAACATCGCATGAATCAAGGGACAGGAAATACGAACTAACATTTACTTTGAATTTTTGAAGTTTGTAAGCCTCAGGAAAAACCTCTTTTGGCAAGGAGTTTCAAAAAACAGTTATTGATACAGTAATAAAGACTAGGATTCAAAGTCCCCTTAATATATCTCAAAATACGCTCTAACCCAACCCACTGAGATTCAGTAGCATTACTTTTGAAAACGACTATAAAAATTCACCGAGCCACTCAGATCAGGTTTAGAAGTCAACATAACATACATCAGATATCCAACAAGCTCACGATATGGTTTTGACTCAATGATACACGACACTTCATCAATTTCTCTCGCTGGATTCACCTCCATTGATGTTTTGCTTGATTTACACTCAAACATAAAGAATATTTTTAATAAACTTTATAAATACGCAGTTCGACTGAGAATCATACTAGATTCATTCTGGTCAATTTTTATCCAAAAAAAAATTTAAAGATCTGAAATCTTTTGTTCTGAATTCAGTCATCAATACATTTTAATCACATTCAACTCTGTCTCGTTTTTTGATTCAATAACCATATCACCCACGTATAAAATCAAATATATCAGGGGGGGAGGAAGGAGAAAAAAAAGAGAAAAAAAAAAAGAAGGAAGAGGGAACCGAAGCCCGGCCGCGAAGCCCACTTTGCATCACAATGACCAATTGTTTTCTTGAAGTATAAACATTTGTCATACTCCGAATTTTTGATTTGCAATTGTTTCATGAAATTATCGCATCGAAAATTCCAACTTCTCGGACTTTTTTTTGAGACCACATAACGGTTTATTCAACTTACAATTCCACAAAGCTCAGAAATTAGTTCCCCAAGGAATAACCCCGAGAAAAACTCATTTATACTCACTCTGGATAATCTCACCATCACAATATCCACCATGTTGGACATGAGGGCAGTTGTAATATCTGTATTGTAATCATTACCTATTTGTATGACGCGAATCTTCGCATTCAAAATTCGTTCGACCGATTTCATCAACTCTACTTCTCCTCCTCTCCATTGAGCATTTTCATGATATATAAAAGGCTTCTTTTCGAAAAGGGCTACTCTCAACTCATTCCCAAAAAAATTATTCGCTCTATCAGGAAATAAATTATAGCACGTTCTGCCAAAGTTGACAATTTTAATCATATTATGCTTGTGTTTGAAAGGGTTATAACTGTATACTTCATATTTTTCATCGACAAACACCAGAACGAACCTGGATATATACTTTGACCAGATGTATTGAAGGGTTTGAGGCAATACACTCCTGTCTTTCAACTGGTTGACTAGGATGAAATGAACGTTCACCGTGTTTGCGTAATTGTAGTTCTTCAAAATATTTTCGATGTGCTCGTAGATATCTCCGATCGATGACATGAAAATAAAAATTGAATCTGTCTTGTATTCTCTGGAGAGAACTAATTGACAATTGTTCTTGGAAATGAACCATCCTGCGAAGTCCTCAGTGTCCCCACTGTTTCCATTTACGTAATTGCATGTTTGTGGTCTTAACGCGTTACACTTTCTAATTTTTTTTATATATTCTTTGAACTCGTCTTTGATATCTGTTGAATGACCGGATTGCAACAGAGCACTTGTAGTTTCCAACAATAGTATAAATACCCAGCCTTTCATTTTTACCACCTTTTCGGATTAACTAATGAGAAATGGAACATTCATTCTTTCATCAAGACTATATAGCTTGCCCAATCGATCCTTCTAATGAATATATATAATCGTGTATCGAACATTGGTAGATTGAAATGAGTTAATGTATTAGTTTTTCTTTCAATTAAATTGGGTGTCCTATATTTAGACCGTTTGTTTGTTTTGGCAAATTCATAATAGAGGAACCATTTAATATCGAGGAATAAGAAACATTGGAAAATTTTGGAAAATGAACACCTTTCTCTGGAAAAAAATATAAGAAGTTTTTTCATTTGGTAGGTTTGTAACCTAGCACAACCTGAAAGAGATTAATATGGATTCTATTAAATTGTATGAGGCCAGGTTTCCTATTCTAACACGAAAAGGATGCTGCCTGTGCCAATCTGGAGTTTTTTTTTGGCAAAGATAAACAACAAATCAGGCAACCTGTCTTTTTTCTCGAATTCTCCTACAAATAAATGATTAATACGATGGTACGCTTCACGTTGTTCTATCAGAAACACAAACACTCCATTTTAGAAACGTCGTGTAATTTAAATAAAATTTGCATATTTCATAACGGAAACAGATTCGATTTTCCGAGAGGTCATCCAGATAAGTATTTACATATTGATGATTGTTCATTTTTCTGGTAGTCATCTGTAATTTTAATTGATTTACCATTTATTTTTGCCCCGAAAAAAATTAGCAACTTTTCGAAGTAGATTAAAAGTCTGCCCTTTTACACATGCATTCCATTTTGAGTTTTACTTTTTTAAGAATGTGTCAGGTTACAATCCCAAAAAAAGAAATGAACTGAAAATTGGGAAAGGAAATGATCTTGAGACGTGTCCTCGATAATAATGCCTAAATGAGAAAAAAACAGTACATTTCTGCAAAGGTCAACTATTATAGATTCTAATCTGAAAGTAAATTAACTCACCGATACGAAAAATCATCGCACTTTGGTACCGCAACCGCCATGGCATTATGAACACAGTTAACGATAAAACGTTCAGCCTAATCTATGTAATTATTTGTCGTTACATATATAGCTTTTAATGGATTTCAGAAAAATACTAGGAATATATTCGATTGGAATAACTCAGTCAAGATGAAACTGTTTCTGTTATGGTGCCTTATCGGAGCTTCTTATTCGATTTCAATTTTATATGAGCCCAACCATGTTTCCGATAAAAATATTGAGAAGTATGCCAGAATAGCGAGAAAACGATATCCGTACGTATACTGCGCTCCAGTAATATATGCGAAATCTTCAGTTTCGACAGACGTAGTGAATAGCTTCATCAAATATTATCATTCTCCTAGTTACATGACATATAATTTCGAATTCGAACGATCCGGCTCAATATTCAACGACCAGGAACATTTTATATTTTTAGAAACGTTCGATGAGATACCGGTGGTCATAGAAGAACTCTCCAGCTCGAAATATTCGTATTATAGAAGACAACTTCACATTATTATGAGTGAGACTGAGACGAATATAGAGAATATACGGTTTTATTTGGAATTCTTGTGGAAGAAACGTATTTATTATTTCGATCTGGTTTTGCTGTCTGAAAATTTGAGAATCATTATTTATAACCCTTTCAAAGGGGATATTCTTGATATAGAAGTATATCCTACTTTACCGTATTTCAATCGTCAACTGAAAAATTTGTATGGTTATCCAGTGAAGATTGTTATTTTCGAATATCCACCATTACTGAGGAAAGTCAATGAAGAGTGGGAAGGAGATGATGTCGTGATAATGAATGAAATCTCTTCGACTTTGAATGCTACCCCAAAATATCTACACATTGAAATGCAACATATGTGGAAAGAATTATTGAAGAAATCCAGTGATATCTGCGGTGTCAGCCTCTTCCAAACCCTTCTATACTCTCCCAATCAAAGTCTAAGTAATGTTCTGGACATTCTATATAGCGAGTCAAATAGCCTGGTAGTGTTGGTACCGGAAAGACAGTTTGTATCCCCATTTTTGCGTTTATTGACTGGTTTCGACTTATTGACATTATTTTCATTCTTAACATTATTTATCGTTTCAATAGTGTATCACAAATTTTTTTCCAAACTGTATAATCTCCGGCAAACTTTTTCTGATTGTTTGTTGGATTCTTGGAGGATATTTATGCAAGGATTTTCTCAAAGATTCCATCAAAACCCGAAAATGGTATCATCATTCTTACTTGCATTCATCGCATTCAGTTTTATTCTAAACGTTGCTATCAAAACAAACCTGATCAAAGAATTTATCAAGCCAAATTCCATGAAGAATATCAACACACTCACTGAGCTGATAGAAAGTGGTTTGAGTATTTATGGAAAAACTAATTATGTGCGAATAATTTCAGAAGAATATGGATTATGCGATCAGATACAAATTGCCAGTGAAACAACTATTGATGAGATGGTGAGAAACGGGACCCAAGCAGCATTCATTCTTAAAGAATCCGTAGCTACATATTATCGACAATCAGTGAGAGCAGAAAACAGACATCCGTTGTATCACATAGTAAAAGATACTTTGGTACTTGGCCAGGATATCTATCTATTTTATAAGAATTCTCCTTATATCGATATTTTCACATCGGTGTTGAAGTTGATCAAATCCAGTTCCCGAGCATTTCTGGAAAAAAATACTGGGAGAATTGTTGGTATCAGTAATGACCAAAACATAATCGGCTTGGATCATCTGCACAGCGCTTTCTTGTTGCTGGTTATTGGGTGTACGATCTCTCTCACCGTATTTTTTTATGAAATCGCCCATGGAGCCTGTCGTGCAACTGAGAGAAGGAAGTACTTACCATGAAAGTTCTTTTTAGCTCTTGTATCAAACAAAACACCTTATTTTGTAACGCCTGGTCGTTGGCCATGTTCCTATTATTTGTAGCTCAAAGGAATTCACATACAAATATAAAAAAGATTGTATGAATAAAACGAACCTACTCTTGAAATATCCTGTTGGAAAGTTCTCAAGAGGCATAAGTTCAGGTTACCGACGTATACATTTTGCAATTTAGGAAATATTTTATGTACTTACTTTTAGCAACTATTTTATCTCTCCTATTGACATAATTGCTACACTGTTTGGTATACATTCGGAGCTACTTGAATTTGTCATTTTTTAATGTATCTATATCAATTTTCAACTAACTTGAGAGAAGTTGGTAATTCTTAGGACTACTGTCGTTTGCAAACACATCTCGAAAGATTACCCATTCGAAAGTTTATTCAATTTAGGGAAAGAACAATTGTTTGTATTCAGCTTTTCCTTTATACCGGTATCATTTCCAGTAGTCTTCATTGTTGAAAGATCTTGGTTATTATTATTCTTTCGAACTTTCCTATTTTCCATTATTGTTAAGCCAATGAGTTTTTAAGTGATTGTATATGTGAATTGTACTCGGAATTACTGAAAAACACATAAACGGGGTGAACCAACAGGAGCCAACTGCAAATTGGTGGTTATCATCGGAGGACCTCGTGATTTCGAGAAAAACCGTCGTAGTACAACAGATGCAGCTATAGCTACCTGTGGTACACCCACTGCCTAATAATGAAAAACAAAGTAAAACGTACATTGAGTGACGATGAAACAAGGAAAAATAATTATTTGGCGTAGCACTAAGAAAAAAAAGAGATGAAACTGCAGCCCCTTTTTCTCAATCCAGTTTTTAGCAGTTTTCAGTGTGATGAAGGAAACTTAAAGAAAGATGTGCAACACTTGATCGCAAGGACTTAAAGAAAAACACACAAACGGTGTCAACCAACAGGAACCTACGACGGCGAATTAGGGTCACAGATTGAAATCTGTCAATAAGCCATTGACAGATAAAAATCTGTCAATGGAGATATTTTTTATTATTACAGTGACCCTAATACGGCGTCGTAGTAACCAACTGCATATTTGTGGTAATAACATTGAAAGACCTCATGATTACAAGGAAATAGCATATATGTTATACGGGGACAGGCACGGCCCAGAAAGAACGAACAAAGTGAGTGCTATTACCAATAACTAATTGTTGTTTCATCGTCACTAAATATTTCACTTTTATGTTTGCCCGTATGTACGTGGTTTCAATATTTTCAATTGTATACAGGGTGTTCCTTAAACACATGCTGATATTTAAGGAGGTAATTCTTAGACCCATTTTAAGAAAAAAACTTCCTATGGACGTATGTCCTAAACGCCTTAACTTTTGAGATACAGGGTGGCAAAGTTTTCAAAAATAATCAGTTTTTTAATAATAACTGAGATAATTTTGTAGACATCTCTGGCATATTTGGTACATGTGTTCCATGCCTCAAGGCGCATTTTCTGATGTACACAAATTTGTATTTTTTCAAACAGTGGCGTCCCTACGGGTTTCGCATTGAATATTGGGGAGTACTACGCCAATGCTTTCTTTTCAAAATAAAATCATTTTTAAAATACTCATTTATTTTTGAGAAAATTTGATCTCCTGGTATTTCTTTGTCCGACGCATGATTTTCACTCAAAAAAATAAAAATCGGCAGAAAGCAAATTAAGAAATTAGATCAATTCTAAAATGAATGAGAATCTGAAAACTCCTTCATGACGCATTACCAATTCCCTAATACTTAATATTTGAAAACATAATCTGCAAAAAATACATTTTTCACTAAAACGAGTTTTATTTTATTTTGTGACAGTAAGTCTAAACGAATAGCACAAATTTGCAATATTTTATGAAATTTCAATTGCAAAATTCAAATAGAGAATAATAAGTTCAGAACAATCCTGAGAGATTATGTTGTGTGCAAGAATGTTCTAAAATATTTGGTAGAAATTGAGAAATGAATTCTTGAATTATCGGTCATTTCTTGACCGTCAATTCGAAAAGAGTGTCTTAAAAGAATGTTAATTATCACATAGTACTTTTTTTCTATTCACCCATAACATTAAATTTTTTGTTGATAGCAAGTTAGCCATTTGGTAAAACTTTTTACGCTGGCATTTTTGAAAATAATCGATTTCAATAGGTTTCGAACCAGATAGGGCCCCAAATCACCTGGAACTCGTATTACATTATTAGCCGTTACCTGTGAAATTCGAGATCAACTATATCGCTATTACAAATGCTGCAAAATCTGAAAAAAATACAGCGTTAGCAAAGAAGCTACACAAGGATGAGGAAGGAGGTACAAAGTCTGTTGCTATTTTTGCTTTCATGTGATATTACAATTGGATTCATCGGATGGTAATTTGCATACATCGAAAGGTTGACATAAAAATTATTACTCCTTGTTTAGTGAAGATGAATATGAAAGCTTTTACTCATTATTCCATTCAACCGAGCATTCAGCTTGTGACTGACTATTCAATCAATCTAATGCTTTGAACATTATTATATAGTGAATATTTGGTTCATTCTGAGTCGTATTTTGAGAAAGAGGAATAACTGTCTACTGAATATGTTCTTCAGAAAAATGTTACACTTACTTTTATTCGTCAGTATCGTTTATGGCCAACATTTGAGTTTTCGAAAGAGGTGTTCGCACCATGAACTGAAGACATATGCGTTAGAATTAAGGAATAGTGGTTATGATTGCAGTATGTGTATTTATTACTCTGTGAAAGGTTGTAGTGAGATTAGTGATTGGTTCATACAAAGTTTTGAAATGCTACCTAGAATAGTCAAAAGTGATATAAATCGCTTGGATAAACATCGGTTCCATAAATTGGAGTGTGTTTTTGTCTTCGTCGAACGGATCGAAAAACTTCTTGATACATTGATAGTATTAGAAAATGATTCTCATTTCAGCAAAAAAGCTAGAATACATTTTATCATATGTTCTCGCGTTTATAATGAACAGTGGATACACTCAACCACTGCTAATATTTGGAAGAGGGGGACTTTTAATTTTGTTATAGTCTATGTATACGAAGAATTGGAAGTTATTTCCTATAATCCCTACCATAAACAAAGAATAAGGAGTCTCAAACATGAGAACAAAATTTCTGGAACCTTATTTCCAGATAAACTAAACAATGTTCAAGGACATACATTGAAGGTGGGAATGATTCCTTACAATCCTTACAATAAATACTCTGATGGAAGATGGTCTGGGTTTGATGTGAGGCTTCTCAGAAATATTGTGAATATGATGAACGGAAAACTGAAAATTGTTAGATTGCCAGCACATGTCAATGATACAGATGGATTAAAAGAATATGATTTCATTCTCAGGAGAACGTTTCTATCGTCATTATACAAGGAAGCAGACTTCATAACAGATAGGCGTCTAGACAATTTGGAAGGAGTGGTACCCAAAATTGATGAAATTCCAACTTTAACTAACGTATTCCGTATTTATCAATCTGACCTGCAAATATTTCTTTTATGTATTGTTATCGTTGTTGCGGCTGTAGCAAAATTAGGGAACGCGTATTCAATGTCAGATGCTATTTTAACAGTATGGAGTTACCTTTTTGGTGGGTCTGTTAGATACTTCTATCTTAAGCCGACCAGTACCAAAATATTATTTCTGTCGTTTTCAATGTTCGCTATGCTTTTAACAGGTCTATTTCAAATTTGTTTCACAACAAGTCTACTGTCGAAGAGGTACATAAAACAGATCAACACTGTGGAAGATTTATATAAGAGTAACGTCACGATATACGTTGAAACTGCACATCGTGACTTTGTACCAGAAATTTTATTGAAGCAATGCGTATTCACAAACCTGAGCGGTCAAAATGACATGATTATATTCCAAGCGAATCATTCAACTGATGCTTTTTTAATGACAAGTAGTGTTCTCTTGTCTGTAATACAAGAGTACGCATCTCGAAGGAAAACGTTTCCATTTCATCGAATGACTATGCCTGTTAGGCCTGGCCAAACAGCATTTTGGTTTCCGAAAAACTCCCCATATTTCGAACATCTACAACTCTGCCTTAGAAAAATGTACGATTGGGATACTGCCGGATACGTATTCACCCGTAAACGATATAGCGAAAAAGAAGAAATTAGTGATACTCTGACCATTCGCCATTTGGGTGGATGTTTTGTTTTTATAACTGTGTTATACTTTATATCCTTCATCATTTTTCTCTTGGAGTTTTATTGGAGTAGAATAATAGTGATGATATCTTGGTTTCACTAATAATTTGTTTATCGTGCCTAGATAAGATAATCGATGTTTATAATGCCATCGTTTGAAATGGTTTATTCAATATTCACACACTCATTTTGCATTTTTTTTTTTGAGTGGAGACTTGTGTGGAAAGATTTCATTCATTATCATAGGTGAAACGTTTTGGAGATATGAATATGTCGTATGAAGCTTAAAGGGTATATGTAATTTTCTATTTTGTTGACTTCAAAGGTGTACAGCACTAACATCAAAAGCTAAAGCCGTCATTTGTTAATCACAGATATACTTCAATTTATCCGAAAGGACTAGCGGACAAGAAGAAATCAGAAACACTTTCACTACTTTATATTTCATGTCATTCATATAATATCATATCGTATTATTTTTCTGGAGTAAAATTTTGGTGCTGATATCTTGGCTTAAATAGTTACAGCTCATCCAACTCATTGTGGCAGCGAAAATAATGTGGCGTATTGCGAAGTGCCAGACAAGCGGCCATTTGAAATGTACAGACACTGTGTGCTACATAAAGTTGAACGAATTTCAAGGCCAAGTTGGATTGGATTAGCTGTACTTAATTCTTGATTTAGATGAAGATAGCAAATGTTTCAATTGGGTGTTGTTCCCCTAGTGATATAGAAATGTCCAAATGCTATTGTTGGTTGATGAAGTTTACGCAAAATACATATTGTGTTTGATTCATGAATTCGTTGAAAGTGAAAACCTCGAATAGGGTCCATTTCTTAGGAAACCGAAACTATTCAAAGATGTTGACTATTTTCTCGATGATTGAGTTTTGTATCTGCTACACACCAATTAAAATATTTGTCCAGGATACGTATTTAACGAAAATATGTTTTTACATTAATATCGAAATTACGGGAACATTATGATTTTGATGATATGTAACTATATTCCAACTTAATTTCTACTGACCTGAAACATATTGATTTTTTGTACAAAAAGTTCAATGAGAATTAATTCAAATTTTGAGTCGGAAATACTTTGAAATCTGATTTCGAGATTACTATCGAAATTTCGAGATTAATGTCAAACTTTCAACAGTCGAAAAATTTAACCTCGACTTCAAAGTAGGAATTCTGAGAAGAAATTTCAAATTCCAACATGGAAGTAGAAAATTGAAATCACAATTAGAAATGATTGTAGTAGTATAATGAAGGGTACGAGCAGCTACAATTATAGTGTTTTCCTTCGATTATTCGATTCGATTGAAATAGCTTGTATACAAGGTTAAAATATAAATTATCATGAATGAAAAGTCATTAATAATGACCATTCACTTTCCACCTTTTCAGCATAATAATAACATAAACGACACATTTCAATGAACACTAAAATTCCACAGACATAAATAGCTCATGAACATAACCCAGTTTATGGCAGATATTGCAAACGACTGATTCGAATACTTAAGGTTTCTTGAAATTAAATGAAGATGGCGTACGATTATATTTTGTTAAATTCAAGTTGTTTTTTATGGTTTGAGTCGAAACCGTTCTATGAACTTCATGAAACGACATAACGAATAATTTTATGTTCCTTCTGGCGCATTTTTTAATTCATAAGAAGAAAATTTCGATTATCAACCTTGTACAATGAGAGGTGTGGTGTCATCTCTCGGTATCGTCAGAAAGCATTAGTAAGGTTTGCTTTAAACTTAGCAAATATTTAAGTCGTTCGACTTCAGTATCTCATATGGCATAGAAAGGTTCTGAGGAACTGGAAGATATTAAGATATCAGGCTATGACACAGCATCTTCGCTGAAGCCTTAGCTACACATTGATGGACAGATTATTTATTGCTTGCAAGTGTTACCCGTCCCAATTATTGAAAATCAATTTTGGTGGTGTATCGCCAAGAGCATATGTGGAATTTCTTTTGTGAAGAATCCCACACTAACACCTGTTGGATGTAATCCAATGCCCTTCGTGGTATTAGCCAGGGGAGTAGTTGTTTTCTAATAGGTGTTTGTCCGTCAACCTACAGTGTAGGTGAGTTGAGGCTGGCCTGAACAAATTGTTCATTTCTGGAATATTTAAATATATCACATGCCGAGGCGGCAAGTGGATCAGTTTCCTCGAGAGGAAAATGTTGCGTACCGAGGTCCTATGCCGAAGTAAGCTATTTCTCGAGAAAGAAAGGTTAACTTCTGCCAGTAGACATTGTATAATACCTTGATTTTCTCCAGAGGTTATTGCTATGTCATCGATGGATTTCGGCAACTGATCCTCTTCGAACCATTTGAAAACAAGTTTACCATCTATACATAATCAATGGGTAAAAGTTCCGTCGGCTGCGAGAGATAATAATCCAAACATATGCAATATATGCAGTTCGTTGAAATTGCTTTTGCAGCTCAACTTCTCAAGGTGGTAATATTGCTCCATCCAAATTTTTACGTTGGCTCGGTAGATTTCGTCACCTTCATTCAATTTATAATTTTTCATAAAAAAGCTACACGCGCTTCATTGATTTCAGATATCTTCTTCAACCAATACATGCGGCATACAATTCTTCAGCATCGGCATAAACTGATGACAAGTTGACAGTGTTTAAATCACTCAAAATCACTATGTTCTCACCCATCACAGTTTCTCATGATGGTGAATGGGCCATTATCTATAAAAAGATGGATTTTAGTCTCAGCCCGTCGAAGCGTGGAAAGCTGGTAACGCATTCACAATTTTTTTCCTAAACTGTTGTGAATTTCTCTGACATTGACCAATCTTTGCGAATTGCCATCACCAACACGCACCCGCAACTTTATCGTTCCTAATGTGTGTTATATTATCCACCAATATGATGATGATGTCAGTTTAGGAGCACCGTACAACTACATTTGATGTTGCTTATGTGATGAGTTATTTTTGTGTCAGCTTCTTCGTGTTGGAGACATAATAATCACCAGTCAATGGTCAATGTCAAAATTTGTGAGGGGGTTATTTTCTGCTGTGAGTGAAGAAAATTGCCGTCATATTTGAGGGCTGCGCGCATATTTTCTGAGGTATAATTGGTCCCAATTTTGTAACCACCTTATAAAAAATATTTATATCGCTTGGTTTGTGATCTTGATAATTTTTGCTAATTTCATCAGTATATTTGAGTCTCCATTCAACAAATATATAATTTACCAGCAGTTTCAATTTTGAATCAATTTCAAGTTTGCGGCTATGAATTTTTTTTGGTGATTTTTTTATGCATTTGTGACGCTCCTGTAGCACTCTTTCGTGGGGATGCGTTGGAAGACGTTCAGATTACTATTATACATTACACATAAACAGAACTCATACAAAAAAAATCAGGCTTGCGAAAGTGGTGTAACGAAATCTGTCGTTACCTTCTGATCAACTGCCTGAAAAACGAAATTCTTCTGTTGAAAAATATCATTAAAGAAAGACCTTTCAATCAAAGAACTGCTGATTAAGGAGAAAGATGAAAATATCGAATTCCTATCTGAAGAAAATGAATACCTACAACAAAATTATTATTTTCTTTCATCAAATATCGTAGTCAAAGACAGTATTATGGATAGTTTGAGCACAGTAGAGGTTTGACTAGTCGAATACAAAAATTGAAATATTGAAGTCAACATCGAAAACAGTTGCTGGAAGTTTGAAATCCCATTCAGACGCTACGAAGAGTAATTTCCCTCAACCCAAGCTCACTGATCAAGTGATAATAATGAAACCAAACTTCGAACAAAATCTAAAAAACACTAATCATAATTCGTTAATGCCAAAATGTTAGCTATCTACGTATAGGTGTCAATTCTTCAGAAGAAATAAGTAATGTAACTGTACTAAGCAAATGTAATCATCGGAAAGATGTTGAGATAATTTTTCAAGGAAAACTGCCCGGAGAGTCTAATTCAAAAAAACCTGAAATCAAAATTCCCAGTTTGATTATAATCGAATATTTAATTGATGAAAAAAACATTTGTTCAATTATTGAAAGACTTCCAACACAAAGCCTGGTTGACTATATTTGCTGGGATAAATGGAAATTCGTTACACAAAATAATGACTCTAAATAAAGATAAATTGTTAGTAGGTTAGCAAAATCTCAGTGTACCAAAATAATATCCTTACGCAATATACCAGATATTTCTGGGTACATACCCACAATGAATGCGAAATGCTTATTTGTTTAACTAGTACAAAAAAGGCAATCTTACGAATCCTGAAAATTCGATTTTTATACCAGTTGAACACTTTTTTTTGTCCAACTGCTAGTCTTGGGATTTGTTGAAAAATTGATTTGACACTTAAAACAGGTAGTTGCAGTTCTATACTAGTTTCATTTGCCCATTCTCTGATATTAGGAGGTGTACAATTCATTTCGTTGAAAGAAAAATCACTATCGATATACATTTTTTATTCAATTAGTGAATATTTTGAATATTCTCCTACAAGACTTCAAGTTGTGATAGAAATTCATTAAACAAATTAATTTGAATTTTCATGTCAAATTCTTGTGACACCGGCGTGGCTAACTTTACGTTAACGGGATATAAACATTTATGTTAATCAAGTTCAACTCAGTAATAAGAATTTCAATATAGGCATTACAGATATTGAAAATTGGGGGTGAGAAAATATTGTATTCAAGTGGTTGAATAATCATTTAATATTTTGAACTAGGTCGAATTTTCCACATTTTAGAATAGAATAGATAGAATAGATAGATAGACTTTATTTTGGTACAATAACCATTGCAATCAAGCAATATCTCAAAAAATATTGTTTTTTTTTACAAAATTAGTGAATATAAGAGGATTTAGGAGATCGGAGAAAAATAATGTAATCTGTACTTGCTGCTCTGGTCAATATAATCTGATAGTTTTAGTAATACTGGAAAACCTGTTGGCGATAATTGCATGTTCTGAATTTCGAAACATAAAACAAAACATCTCACTAACCACCTTAAGATCTGCTCAACTTTTTAATCATCAAAATAAACGTAATTCACAAATTGATTTTGGATATTGATTTTGAAAGCCTTTCTATAATCCATGGCCTAGGTCAATTACCATTCAATGATAGACCCAAAAAAAATGAAATATATTCATATCCAACAATTAATTATACCTTTGCTTCAGTGAGTCAGATGAAGACACCTAATTAATTTGACGCATGTCACTTGAGTTTTCTCCGTGTAGTTTCCTATTGTTGTTATATATTGTCAGATTCGAATCGTTGTCCAGATAAGACGTATGTTAAATAGTCGATCAAAATGTCAGCAAAATGTGCGAACGACGAAACACCTTGCAAAGAAGTTTTGCACTAAAAGTGTCTGGGACTATCCAAGGAACGATTCGCTCTGTTCACCGAAATCCAAGGAACCTTTTTCAAGTATGAGGATTGCAGGCAGAGTGTAGTAGGAAGTGTGAATACACATACAGAGTGTGCAAATTGTCAGGAACTGACTAAAGCTATTATGGATCTCAATACTCTAGTAAGGGAACTTCAGGAAGGGGTGAAGAGTTCAAAGGCAGAAAAAAGCACTAATGATACGAAAGCAATTATAAACGAAATATCAGAAAGGCAGAGGATAAGAGAAATGTTATTATTTACAACCTGAGAGACATTCATATAAAATATATTCATGGGATGCCCACAATAATAGCCGTGTCAAAAGAGTAGATTGTAATGTCATGTTAATATACGCTTCTTGAAAAACTTCTTTGAAAATTTCAAGGCTTGTGTTATAGAAATTTTTTTTTCTTTAATTGATGTTGAAGTGGTTCGTTTGTCTCAGGGGTTCATGTTTGGGGTTCAAAATTGATTTGGGGGAAGTGAAAAACATGGCCGTTTCTGAATCCCTCAATATATTACTTTTCTCTTGATAAAATCACGAATAAAATAAATGCCAATTAACAATTTGTAATGTTTTAACATCATAAGTAACACGATAATTTACAATTTTTTGAAGTTTTCTCTAACCATATACACCGTGATAGCTTTGGTTTCAACGTCGTGAAAATTTATTCTATCTGGTAAAATCTAACACTGGAGAAATTGACGATTAGAAATTCGCACCGATTCCTTGTTTTTATATTCACAAACACCGATCAGTAAGCCGTATTCGGATTTGGAATGAATATTTTCGAGAAAAACCTTTCACGCCTCAACAGTCCAACTATTTCAAACCGTTCCTGGACTGTTTCTGATGTGAACACGATCACACCTATAGTATGGTATGGTCACAGTATGGTTATAGTGCTTTGGATGCCAGGTCAAGTATTGAAAGTTCTCTACCCGCATGGGGTATGTTTGCATTTCTACAGTGTAACATACAAAGGTGTAACGGAAACCTGGCTCCCGCCAGAATACCCTGAAGATTGTTTGCGGATTATTTATTAATATTACTCGTCCGCTTTATATTATATTATCATCTATTCAAACTTCTAACATTTTTAGACGAATCCTGTATGAATAAAATCATTTATTTATTGTCCTGTAGTTGGGGAATTAATAATCTCCTGGAGATATAATGAGTTTGCTTTACCAATTTAATTATATTATCAAAAATATATGTCAAGGAAGGGTGGAAAATAGCTTTCTAACCCTTTCTTTCTTTGTGTGTAAGAATTGATTTTTCATGCACAATAAACGTTATTATTATTTCTCAGTGTCGATGAAAGTGCCAAAGTTCGATCAAAGTAAAATATTTTTGGGCCCATTATGTTAGAACACCGATTCGCTTCTGTATAGTAGTTGAATTATTCTGTGTCTTGAGTAACTCTGACAATGACGTAGATTTCAAAACTCTCACTGAGATTTTATATTACCAATAATAATTTCAATCAATCCTGTATGTATATTACATACAAAAACTGAGTCGACATCAGAACTGAGATACATTTTGTTTTCCTTGATTACATCTACTCACAGCTTTGATACCTTGTATCTCTGAAACCATACAAAGAATGTTTTTGTGCCCATCGAGCTTAACAATATTCCTAAATTTCAACCGATTCGACCGAAAAATATTTTGCATGAGGAAAGTGCGTGGTCCTTCATACCTGAAACTATATATAAATACATGTGCCTTCAACTTTAGAGCAACAAGAACAAAGGTGTTCTTCACATACATACAAGCGGAATTCAAAGGCAATCCGGATAGATTTATTGTCAAGAGAAGAAACGGGTGGTGAGTTCTAATTCATTGGATCATTCAATAATACACTAACAGAGTCACACATGGCTTTCATGAACATATTTCACCAGGAAGGGCCGCATTCCAACTCATAAATGGGTTTTGGGATAGCCAATGTTTCAGAAGAATGAACGCAATGTGAGAGGGAAGTTCAACCAAACATCAAGTCCAACTATTTCAGATCAGTTCAGTTTAAGTTTAGTACGAAAAACTGATTTATTTGTTAGAGGTGTTCTAAGGAGAGAGAAATCCGACCTCTTGATAATTTTCATTCCTTGAGCTAGCTCATTAAACTTTTTAAAATTATCAAGGAAAAAGAGTTCACATTCTTCGAATTTCAATCCTAGCCCAAACTCCTTGGATTGAGATATGATGAATGAATGGGAGTGAAGGAGTTCATATGGCTTCTCTCCAAGAATACCATCATCTAGATAACAAGCTATGAATTCAGTGAATATATTCTTCAAAATGTCATGATAGTCAGGCAGAAGAGAGCTGGGACTAAGGGGTCTTCTTATTGAACTCTGAGCGTTTTGAGCTCATGACATCCTCACACTTTTTTAGAATTTATTTAATAATTTATTGTTTCTTACAACATCAATTGTATATCAAGGAATATGTGCGAACACTGACATTCTGACAAAAATTAGAGTAACTTGGTGGAGGTAAAATCATACATATACAACAACCTAGTTTTCAATTGTTCCATTTATCTTTCAACATCAGCCCGAGGTGATTCTCTTCCTAAACTTCGGTCGATATTTTCCCATGTTCTCGACAATATATTCACAATTACCTCTATTGATAATGTTTCTAGGAAACATGGTTTAAAATCAATCGTCCTGAAAAAGCTATAAAATCTGTCTTGATAAATATTCACAAATCCTCTTGTGTCATATCCAAATACCCAGATTATCTCAAAACTACAATATTGTGGGAATGTAGATGACGTCAGGGTTTTGGGTTTTCTGACCTGAAGGTAGGTATCGTGTTTAAGGGACTGGAGGGACTGAGTTTTCAGTTTGAGTGAGTTATTCGTTCGTTCTAGACATTTTTCGCGACTCTCTCGGTACGACATAGCATCGGTCTCGGCTTGGATACCTCGTTATCCAATAAAAATATTCTTTCAAAATCACCTCAAGTGTTCAGCTCTGCCAAAGAAGTAGTAGTTTCCAACGAAAAATAAAAATAGGTGATACGGTTGCGGCCGATATTGGTGACGCCGACGTGATCTTTTTTTTTCGTGGAGGGCATTCTTTCGCTTGGGGACGAGAGTTCCGACGACAACGTTAGATAACACTGTGCAAAACAACAGGCTCAACGACAACAGTGATCGAAGCCTTTACAACCATGCCGATAGGCGATGTGACAAAAGCCGCGATCGCGTGTGTCAAGCTACCTACATTCCTACCTGACGACCCGGAACTTTGGTTCCAACAGGTAGATTGGGCACTCAAGAACGCTGGTGTCAAGACAAGCACCAAAAAATTTTGGTACGTCGGAATGTCGCTCGAGCCGCGGTATGCGAAGGAAGTTCGTGACCTGCTTCTTGACCCACCGGAGGAAGCAGAGGATCCTTTTAAAAAGCTAAAGGATGAACTTCTTCTACGGCTTGGCAAATCACAGGCCAAGCGCACGCGGCAATTGTTGGAACGAGAGGACATCGGTGACAGGACTCCGTCGCAGTTCTTGCGTCACCTCCAACAACAGGCCCAGGACATCATCAAGGCGCTCTGGATGGACCGTCTCAATCCGATTGTGCGTGCCAGCCTCGCAGCCCAGCCGGACACCACGGACCTCGACGACCTGGCGCGGATCGCCGACAACATCATGGACTCGATTGGCTCGCTGGCGCCGCAGTCTCAGGTATCCGCGGTATCAACGACCCTGGAGTCGAAGCTGTTGGAACAGCTGTCCAAACTCCAACTGCAGCTGGGGGAGTTGCAGAGCGACCATCGCCGGGAGATCGCCGCCGTGCGTGCAGAGCTCCAGGAGTCACGCCACGGCCGTCCCAACTTCCGCAACCGATCTCCGTCAGACAACCGCGGTCGTTCGCCGTTGAATCACGGCCGATCCAGCTCGCGCGAACTAGTACGATACGACGGTATGTGTTGGTACCATTTTAAGTTCGGGGATAGTGCGCGCAAATGTAAGACCCTGTGCATTTTGAACGCCTCGTTCGTTTCGAGTTCGGGAAACCAGACGAGCGGTCACTAATAGGGACTAGTGACACACACCCGCCCACTCGCCGTTTATTCGTGACCGACCACGAAAACGACACGGAATTTTCAATGGACACTTGTGTGGACTCGTATGTTTTGCCGCGGAGACTTGTGCACTGCAAAAGGGCAAAAACCGGCTATGAGCTGACAGCGGCGAATGGGATAACACTCGCGACGTACGGTGCAGTGACTATGATTTTAAACCTCGGATTGAGACGCGACTTCCCTGGGACTTCGTCGACGCCAATGTATCGCGTCCGATTATTAGTGCCGATTTCATCGCGCATTACGACCTGATGATGGACCTAAGGAACAAACGGTTGGTGGACTGCGGAACGCAAGTGAGTGACCAACTTACGATGGCGAAAGTTGCGAGTTTCGGGTGATTCTTTTTACCACGACCTACTGCAGCGCTACCCGGATATCACCCGACCGGATGGTTTGTGCAAAGTATCGACGGTCAGACACGACACCGTCTACCAAGGACAGTGAACTATTTTTACAGAGGATGGCCCGATTCGCCAATTTCATTATGCTGTCATTGACGTCATCGCGATTCCGTAAACATAACCAAAAATAGATTCACAATACTAATGTTTTGTTTTATTATTGATAGTCATTTCAATTGTTATGAATTCATTTCATTAACTAGTATGGAACAAAAATACTCATTATACCTATATTGGGATTACACTGTGAAGGCACAATTCTTCATGGAAAAGAAGAGATTTTTCCCCGAAAACCAACTGCCCCTTCAATACAGAACGCCTGAAATTGAACAACTCAAGTTGATTGATAATTTGAAATCCAACTGCGGTATAACAGCTGAGGATGGAAGCATGAATTTTCGTTGTCAATTGAATTTATCCACCTGGGCAGTAAACTTTTGTATACAGTAATTATTATCCTTTTCAAGTACTCATCAGACACCTATCCTAAATAAAATTCATTTCATATGTCTACATTGGGTAGAAACACCGGATTTACAGAAGTTAGTCTACCAAAATTTCAACTGAAAGCGAGAGAAGATAACATGAATAGTAAAATTAGAGAAAAAGTTCACATTCTCATGTTCAGAAAGCAAAGCAAATCCTTTGTAATCAATTCATTCCATGGTGGGAGAAACAATGGAAGGAAGTGTGATGAGTAAGTAGTATTGGTTCTGACTTCCATTGTTATATTATACCCTTGAATCCTGTTGCTGAGAAAAAATAAAAACATGCGAAAAAATACAAATCACATAAGGTAATGAAATCCAAACAAAAAGGTTAAAATGGATTCTTTGGTCAAAAAAGACCCGAAGACGATTGCAGATACCAGCGATTGAAACGTCGTGAGTAAACTCAACTTGAAACTTAGTTTCAACATTTTTTCATATTACATCATGTATTTCTTTATTTCAATTTTTTTGACTCTGTTATTTCATAATCGATATCTCAATTGTTTCGTCATAACATTATTTTCTTTGATCAATCAAACCTTTATTTTTTTTTACCAAAAAAATCCATTTCAACCTTTTCGTTTGCATTTGAGTACCTTATCCGATTTGTATCTTTTCGCAAATATTTCTTTTTTCTTAACAACAGGTTTCAATAGAGTTAGACAGTGGAAGTCCGAACCAATACCACTCAGCAAGGAATATTGTCAATCACATTCAATCAAAGAAGTGTAAATGAAACAGTATTTTATCGATTTTTTATATTAAATCACATTTTAACTTGTAATTTTCCTGTTTCCTGATTTTCTTCCTACCTCAATCATTCAAATCAGTATCACTTTTTCTTTTCCTTTCGGTGCTCTGTAGTTTCATGTTGAGGAAATTAATTCGAATTATTGTGCGTAATCTATAAAATGCTGTTATGATTTCCAATGGAAAGTCATCACGTCTTTTTATTTTTGAGGCTAATTTATTAACAATTCGGTTTCCTTTCTGATGTGAATCACCATGAAATTTTTCGAAATATTCATTCCATGTCTTGACTCGCTTCAAAAAGGTATCTTCTGGTTTGATGTGTCCACCATACGATAATTGTTGGACCTACTTGGGTCCAGCAACTTCCGAATAACCAACTCTTTGATTAACTAACTCTGCCCGCGGCGAAGTCTGTCCCGTATATATACACCTGCGTACCTATCGAGAATCCTCGAGAGAAGCCCCGATGACGTGTCTCGAATTCTCCAGGCGGCATTCACGGGTTCTTGGAAAATGACGTTCGCTACGACGCGATTCCTCATCTGCGTTTACGATCTAGTCAGGGCCGGCGTTAGGAGAGCACTAGGAGAGCGCTAGCGGATTCGTAACAATAAGTATACTGCCCCAAATTTGGCAAAATCTTTCTGAATTTTTTAGCTAGATAACCGGCAAAATACTCAAGTGCATCATTATTCATTTCATGAGATTTCTCACCCATCTCATTATTTTTTCATGATGAATTGGATGATGATAAAGAATCACTCTGGGTACTGGAGTTATACTCTACGAGTTCAGATTCCTCCTCATTTATTCGAATATCGGCTTTCTGCAGAACACTAGCAGATATATATTCTTCCAGTACTCTTCTGTATTTACATATGCTTGAAGAATTCCAGGGTTTTTTCCCAAAATTATCATTCTTATTCTTTTGATGGCGATAAGTGGAGTAGGATGTTCATTGAGGCCTCTGCTTCGCAGTTGAAAAAAAAAAATTCTCCAAGCAATCCTGATTTAATTTATGTGTACATAGATACTGGATATGAATTTTTTTTTTCATATCACTGAACAACACTTTAAGTGATTTTATAGAAGTAATTATTCCTTTCTGAAAAATTTGTAACAATTCTTTTCCATGTGCCCTCATCAATAGAATTGTGTCAAGAAATTTATTCAAGTGTTCTTCTTGCAGTTTCAAATGTTTCCACGTGCCATTATTACTTGCATATAACTATGTGGTCCAATATTTTCATCTGAGGAAACATCATATTCTAACACTGACTTCACCTTCACCTCATCAAATGATATCACAACTGTCTTTTCGAAATCCTTCTTGCTTCCCCCTGCTACCCTTAGAAAACTCCAAACATTTTTCAAAATTCCTTGATTTATATTGATTTTTGAGGCTCATCTTTTTAAAGTCGATAATCCTGGCAGGGGATAATTGAGTTTATTCCTCATATATATGAAAGATTTTTTACTATAATATCTCATGTGAATGCTGTAGATATTTCTTCATGTTTCCAGTTGACCCTTTTTTTGTTCATTATCAATGAAATTTGTTCGTCTGTAAATACAGAATTTCAAAACATTTGTTACAGATGCTTTAACATTTTTAGATTTGCTCAATTTCAAGCACTTCTGCTTGTAATAATTGAGTTTATTATTCACATTTTTTATTGTCCTTTGGCTTGATTCATTGAGTTTGTCATAATTTTCATTTAGTATTGAGAACTCGCTCAAAAGCTCATTATATTTCTGTTCATATATTAGAAAAGTGGGAATGTTGGGAGAGCAACTCAACTGTGAAGGAGTTCTATAGTTGGTAGAAGGTTGTGGGCCTGTTGAAGGAAAAGGTTGGGAGGAATATTCACAACCATCAATGGGAATTTCCATTGTCTCATCCCTCTTTGTCATCTCTAATGAATCAGGGCCAGGCAAATTTTTTGTTGGAATTGCAGTTTTTTTCAGGATTTTTTTTGGTGGCAGTCCTACAAAAAAAATGTGTATATATATATATATATATATATATATATATATATATATATATATATATATATATATATATGTAAATATAGCTATCATACACATGCAGCGTTATTCAAATTCAAATCTCGAGAGTATGTAAAATTAATCAATTTTCTTCTGCTGAAAAAACCTTATTAGCGAAACATGTGTACAATGCAAAAATATCAGTTTGGTGATAGGCTAATTGATCTCTAGAAAAAGTTTCAACTTTTACACCAAAAGTTCCAATCTCATCGTTTATGGTAAGGTTGTTTACAAGATGTTCTTGTACTTTGATGTTTTAATCATTGAAGAAATATCTCATTATCTCAATTCAAAAAATAAAAATACCTTCAGATTTCCAACAATATTTCTTAGTATCATATTCTTGAAAAAATTAGACATGTTTTGATCTTCCTGTGTAAAGATGGAAATCAAACTGTCCTAATTCTGCATAATAATGTACACAAAAATGTGAAAGATTCATTCAGCTTCTCTTTCCCATGGATTTGTTTTTCAATTAAAAAACTAGTTGAAATATTCTCTCTTTTCCTATTTTATAAATGTGTTCTATTTACCTAATAATTCGTTTTGTAGATCTCTCTCATAATCATTGTCTGCAAAATGTGCAGAACAAATTCTAGCGCTGTCAGAATTCCAAGCAGCAGCTCTTTTACATCGTCGAACCCATTCCTTCCGACATGTTGTCGAGACATAGTCTTTGCCTTTCGGAAATACATGGAAGATGAGTTCCCATTTTTCTGCCTTCGCAGACATCCAAGAGATTTTGCAGCCAGCTACAGCGCACCTCATACCAGGCATGATTTGGCCTTTTCTTTACATGAAAGAGAAAAACTAATATTAAAAAAAAGGGTTATGGGAACTATGAATGTTTTTGAAGAAAAAAATGCTGATGCTAAGACCGTAAATATAATATAAAGCTGAAGGAAAACACTTTGCCTTGTTTATTCATAATCTTTCAGCAATAAATATTTGTTTATTAAATACCATCAACCTTTATGAAAATCAGAATGTGTTTCGTATCCATCCTTCAGCAATTGAAGGCGGATTCAATGAACCCATAATGCAAAATTTAGTGCACCATGCATAACTCAAATAACCAAAAATTTCATTTCTCAGTTGTAAAAAAACAATTCGGTTACATAAATAAGCTTTATTCGATATACCAAAGCAACAATAAAGTATCAGAAGTGGCAGTTTTCAGCTGGTAGATATTTTCCTTAATTTGAGTTAGGCATTATCTACTAAATAATGCATTCACTAAATCCGCCTCAATTCTGATATTTATTGAGTTTAAAACTGAGGGGTAGATAGAGGATTGTACATGCTTATTCGACCAATTCAAATGAGTAGGAATACTTACCTAGAAAAATATATATATATATATTAAGTACACTTTTCACAAGTTCGAATATCTACCAAAAAGTTTCAAGCATAGACAATTATTTCAAGTAAATAAAAATAAAAGATGGCAAGCATATGGCATGATGGAAATTGACAACAGTCGCTTCGTTAGAGTAGCTCAAACTTCATCATATTAGTTCCACTGCATCACGAAATGTACATATAAATTACGGAAGGAATCGTGGTGACGTCAGTTGACAGGATAACATTGCAGTATAGGGAACTGGGCATCCTCTGTAAAAATAGTTTACTGTCCTTGACCGTCTACCACATCCTCACGACGCCCGGCCCACCGGAAGCGGTAAAACCACGGCACCTCGCACCTCAATTACTCAAGTGCGCAGAAAAGGAGTTCGAGTCCATGGTAAGATTGGGCATTTGTCGCCCATCCAAGGGCAGCTGGGACTCTCCGCTCCACATGGTCCCAAAGGAAGGAGACGAGTGGCGTCCACGTGGGGATTACCGAGCACTGACACTTTGGTTTGCGCAACGCCGCGTAAACTTTTCTACGAATCATGGATGGAGAGCTTTGAGGTCTGGACTTCTGCTATGCTTACATTGACGAAGTCCTGATACCATCTGATTCTGACGAGGAACACCTAGAATATTTGCGGATCTTGTTCGAGCTCCTGCAGAAATTCGGAGTCGTGATAAACCCCAACGTGCTGTTCCGGCCCGCCAGCCGTACAGTTCCTGGGTTACCTCATCCCCAAAAAAGGAACCGAGCCACTTCCCGAGAAGTTCGCCGCCATTCGAGAGTACCCGATGCCAAAGAACGACAAAGGAACGACAGTTCCTGGGTATGTTCAACTTTCACTGCAAGGTTTTTACCCAGGGCTGCTCACACGCAGGCCCCACTCAACCATCCCCTTGAGGGCAGGCTGAAAGGAAAGGCACCTGTTTACTGGAACGTCCAGGCCGAAGCAGCTCTCGAACAGTGCAAGGAGCAACTTGCAGCCGCAACAATCCTGGATCATCCGAAGTTTGGCGCAGAGTTGTCACTGGTGTGCTACGCCTCAGACTACTGTGTCGGAGCCGTACTCCAGCAACGTATCGACGACCACTGGGAGTCGCTAGGTTCCTTCTCGAAGAAGCCCAGCAGCGCAGAATGCAAGTACAGCGCCTACGATCGAGAACTGTTAGCTAATTACTGCGCTGTTCAGAATTTCGGACATATGGTCGAGGGACAAACGTTTACCAACCTGACGGACCACAAACCGATCACGTTTGCCTTTCGCCAGGAGAAGAGAAAGTGCTCGCCACGCCAGTTCCTCCACCTGGACTTCATCAGCCAGTTCACGACCGGCATCCGGCACATCCTTGGGGAAACAACGTGGTTGCTGATGGGCTCTCCAGGGTCATTTTGCAGATTTGATCAAGAAGGCGCATATTGAATCGATTAGCCTTTCCGCCCCCCGAGCTCTTTGGTTTATAGTGCGATCATTTGTTATCGTTGATCACTAGCAAGGGGGTATTGTGGTAATTGTTTAAACAATTATTGCTAAAAGTTAGAGGTATTCCATAAGAGGTTAGAAGAAATTTTTAAAATAACGGGTGTTGAAATTTTTATAGATGGTATTCTAATTTATGCAAAAAACAAACAAAAACATAATGAAATATCAGGAAATATTTTCAAAATTGCTAGAAATCATAATATCAAATTCAATAAGAGTAAATCTAAAATAAGTGTTTCTGAAGAAACATATATGGTTCATGGAATTTTCTCAAGGGATTCTTTTCCAGATAATACCAAAATTAAAGCGATAGTAGAGATGCCGAAACCTAATAATGAAAGTGATTTACCAAAGATTTCTTGGTATGGTGACCTGTACTGGAAAGTTTGGTGAAGGGATCTGTCTAGTAGACAATTACTCCGGAAAAACATATTTGGGGATTGGCAAATGATACATGATCAGGCATTTGAAACTCTGAAAAACATATTGGTGAAGAAACCCTTATTACAATTTTATGACCCAAACAAACCTATTTCGATTTCTGCACATGTTTTGAAAGATGGTGTAGATGATGTTCTCATGCAAAATAGTCTTCCTTGTTTATATGCTTCAAAAGCTTCCTGAAACTTCACATAAAAATGATAACGAGAGCGGGTTGGATAGTGATATAGAAGCTCGAATCTGTTTGTTGAGACTCAATATGAACGCCTCCGATGAGGAAATTGCGGAAATAAAAAGATTAGTCAGAGAAGATCCCGAAATGCAGATTTTATTGAAATATATTAGATTGGGTTGTTCACTTAATTTCAAAACATCTGAACAGTCTGTAAAAATGTATTATGGATTCAGAGATGGAATTTTAGCGGCGGATGGTTTATTATATAAGCAGAACACATTATTTGTACCACATAAACTTCGAAGACTTTGTATTGAGTTGTGAAATATGTCGACAGTACGGAAAAAAATCAAATAACCTTAGAATCCACATACAGCAGCATATCTCCCATGGGATAGAGTAGCTTGTTTTCCTTTGAAATTGATGTATACTTACTAGTTGTAGATTATTCTTCTGAATTCATAGGGATGACTAAACTGGCAGTTCATACCTGCAAGTTATAACAAATCTAAAATCAAAATTTGCACGACACGAAATTCACAAAACAGTAATCAGTGACGGCGGACCCCATTTTTCGAACTTTTATTTCACGCAATTTTCCAAAAATTGGCATCGACACATTATGTCGAGTCTCTTCACGGATTGGTAGATAGAAACGTGCAAACTCTTCAGCAAATTGCAAAAAAACCCAAAGCTGATAATGAAGATTTGTTCTTAGCATTATTGCACTATAGAAATACACCTATAGATAGTAATTTAGAGTGTCCAGCAGCTCTTCTCATGTCCAGACGGCTTAGAGATACATTACCTTCAGAAAGCTCAATATTCTAACCTAAAATCAATGATAACGCAAGTTCGAATAAAAAATTTTGAGAAAAACTATTTATTAAAAAAAATATTACTTTAGAAGAAAAACGGAAAATAATACAAATATTTCTCAAATGAACATGTTTATTACATAAATAGCTGGTTAGATAAAATTTGGAAAAGAGGCATAATAAAAGAGGAATTATCAGAAAGACTAAGGTTATACGGAATTAAAACTGAAATTGGAAATATTTCAACAGGAAACAGACAATTCATTAGGCCCCAGAGTTATTCGGTGAATCATGAATTGATAGAAAACAATGAAGCTAATTCTTAAACTCAAAATGGAATTGAATCTCAAATTTTGGATGAGCACTTCGATAATCAAATTATATATGAAAATAATGATAATAAGAATTTTGCTGGCTTAGATAAAGAGGTGGTATTCATACCTGATACAACAAGGAGTGGTCGGATAATAAAACCACCAGGAAAATTAAATTATGACAAATAATGATGATGGCTACATCTAAAAAAATTGTGTATACTTGTATATGAAACTTTAGAAATTCCTGTTTGTAAGACATGTTCTTCTTCCTTTTGTATGTATGATATTATTTGCTCTCCTTTTATGGAACTTTTTAATGTTTCTCAATTTGTTTTTCTCTACTGAGAGAAATGTGATCATTGAAATAATAATATTTGTGTTAGAATATCCGTGAAATCGTTTTTATGTAGAACCTTCTTGTTTGTAACTCATCGATAGCTGAAATAAAGCATTCTTGAATGAATTGCCGTTTACTTCACAAGTGCGCAAGTAATGTACACTATTTTTCCTACCTTTATTGAACAATACGTAAATATCAAATCCTGCATACTGAGTTGCCTGGCTAATCTTACGTTTTATTTTGACAATCTTTGTTTCAATGCCTATTTATTATATTTTATATTATATTTATATTAGCCTAGTTCTCTGGTTGCCCAAGGTATTACAGGTAGTTTGTA